>VXBW01002139.1:59252-91978 GCA_013400375.1 Thinocorus orbignyianus
TTCCACTCAGTCTCTGTATTTAACAGTTTTGGTCTCTGGGAATAGAGCTGGGGTCATATTCCAAGCCCAGTCAGAGCTCTGCTCAAGTCAGTAATGTCACTTCAATGTGACATAGTTAGATAGCAAATTAAAATCCCATTCAGGAAAGCTGTTCAGCTTCAAAACGCAGCTACCAGGGGGAACTCGCTGCTTGTCAAAAACCATATGCAAGGTAAATGTGACTAAAACTCAAGGATGTGTTTCAATGTGAGAGCACAGAAAGCATCCCTGCTCCCGAGGAAGGCAACAGGGAGAGCTGCGCTGCAGAGGCAGATCCTGCCCAGTGTCATCTTCCTTGTCCCTGCTGGGGAGGTGCTGCTAGTTTAATCTTCTAATTTAAATTCTACTTTTCTAGTACTTCTGGTTTAATTGCAATGTCAGAGAAGACCCGCATCCACTGACTGCAGTAGAATTCAGGCCGTGTTTTGACAGCACTGCCTGATGTCAATATTGCATTTCATTGGGAACACTTTTCTAATTAGAAGGGCATGTGAAAATATATTATATTATGCAGCTACTTCCAGCACAAACAACTCAACCGTCTTCTAGAGTTTGAATAAATCTTTAGATCAAGTTCACCTCCTGAATGACCCATAGATCAGTGCTGAGCTCTGCTGTGGTATTCAATTATTTATTCATGATGTTTTGCCCATTCTCATGACAAAAGAAAGATATAAAGAGCTATTATGGTGTTTATGGAAGTGTTAACCAATTAAAAGCTCAAGGTTGCATGCTATTTCTTCTGCACAACGAAATAAAAAAATTCAGGAGAATGATTGATACAGTTAATATATTTATTGGCATTAGTACATTCTCTTTTATTGCTGGGATCAGGGTGACATCATTCATCATAAAGACAGCATAATTGTCTTTGAATGTTATAAAAGGTGAAATTCATTCTCCTGGAAATTAAAGAGAACGTTGCAAAGCTTCAGTAAAAAAAAAAAAAAAAGAGAGAGAGAGACTGAATGATACTGATGATAAAATGTACTGGCTTTAAATTTCTGTCCATAAACCTGGAATAAAGCTACTGAGAATTAGTCCAAGATGAAGATTGTAATGCAATAACCTGAAATTAGTTTAGGCGTTCCTCTAATCTCGTTTTTCATGGTGTATGACTATTTGTCATAAAATCTGTTTTCCTTCATTGGCAGTATTTCGTCTGTCTACCCATTGAATGAAAACAGTAAAGAAGGAGTGAAGACACCAAATGAAATATGTTATTTGTTCTGGCAGAATTAGCTTACCGTCAGCAAAGTGAAGCAGACGGAGCACCATCTTCTACCTGGACTTCGCTTCCCACACTCAGAACCATGCCGATCCCTTACTCCCCTTTTTCACATGCAAATTTGGGTTTAGGAAAAGGCCTTGATGCCCTGATAAAGTATCGCTCTTAAGGGATTTTAACTTTGCTTAGAGTTTGCCTTTATCTCCCTGGGTAATTTCTTATCTACAAAGAGACTCTGAGGACCTCTATGCAATTCCTTTGAAGATCAGGTTCACCACTCTCTCCTCCATCAAATTTCACCTGATGAGTCTGAATTGGGTCCTCTGCTATTCTGATGCTGCCTAAGAAATGGGATGCAAGAAGAGAGAGGACAGGGGAAAGAAAGGCTGAAGCTTCTTACTCAGGCAGCACTAAAGCTACGTGTTCATCCTTGCCTCAGCAAACCTTTCAGACCTGCCTCATGCTTTCACTTGGTTTGCTGTGGGAGTGCCACTCAAACAAGTTGCCCATGGGGAGAGAAGTTCCCACGGCAAGATGACCAGTATCATTTTTCATGTTCTAAATCAAGATGGACATTCCTAATGATTTAGAAGAACTAGCCTTCTGAATTATGCAATAGCTGTATATGCCTGGTTTAATCCAAGTATATTTAAAATTAGCCTTTAATCTTATGCAAGCCCCGATGTTCCCAACAATGAAATTGTCAGTGCAAACCAGACCACACTAAGCAGTATTAATTAACACCAGAAGGAAAACACAAAGGATTCGCTTTGATCATTGCTTGAAGATATTTTGTGCTTACCTTTAATATCCTCTCCTGATTTGAAATAGGAAGTTCAGGTTATAGCTCCTTGTTAAAATAATAATTAAAACAATCTAGGCTGTGCATATACATTGTTTAGCTAAAGGACACTAATTACTTGCATACATTAAGGACTAATTGAGGTTAAGCCTGCAAGGGAGCAGCCCTTATATTCTTCAGGAGGCAAAAATTCCTATTAAACATAAAAAACAAAACCCCAAATCTGTACTTTTCATTGTTTTCTCTTTTTTCTAAGGTGTTAAGAGAATCTTTAAGTTTGCTTCTGAGTTCTCCTGTCAAAGGATACAGCTTTTAAAAGACTTCTGTAAGGGTTTCTCTGCCCTGAAGATGTTCAGAGAGTCACCAAAAAGTTCAGACCGAAGTAGCTTTCAGTTGATGCTCGCTGCAGGGTGCCCTGATGGGACCGACCAGCCAGAGGGTACAGGGACACTGCCCCATTATATGTCCAGCCCCTGATCTAGCAATGGAAAGAGGAATAGGATGCCACTGACATTTCCTTTGGGAAATTCCCTTCACTGGTCGTTGTGCCTCCACTCTTTGGACTTGAAGCAGGGCCAGGTAGGCCATCTGTACTGTGTGGTCCCTTGCCACTGAGCGGATAGGGTATCACAGCCGCCCTCTGAGCCTGCTCCCAGGTTTATCTCTACATATAAGTGTAAGAGGAGTATCACCATGGATGCACCAGAGAAGGCCACAACATTTTAACCTTTTATGTAAAAAAGTGAACAAGGGAGACAGTCCTTCGTGAAAACTAGAGGCAACTAATCTGGAGTGAGCAAAAAGGAAATCGCACTGTGTCTATACCATATTACAGCCAAAAATTCGAGGTGTGGAAAAAAAATTACAGTGCAGTCTCAAAAAATTAGCTGCTCTGGGGTCAAGTCTTTTCCCTTGTGACAATATCTGGAGTAATTGTGTCATCCAGTGCAGCTATTCCAGGTTTTAGCACATCCAGTCCCTGACTAAACAGGGACTCTGCAGCTGTCCTAGGCAGGATAATGATTACAAGACATAATCTTCATGTTTCAAGAAGCATTGCTGACAGAAGTCAGGGAGAAATGCTTTCTCTCTCTCTCCCACAGTAGCCAGAGTATTTCATAGCTATCCAGATGCATTATGAGAACTTTATGCCTTTCTTGAAAACAAATGGTGGAAAGCATTGTCAGAGAAAGCACAGATGGATTGTATTTCTCCCCACCATATATCACTATGGTTAGCTGGGGATTAAATTTCTCTTTTGTATTTAGGCAATCTTGCCTTTATTTTCTTACTAATAGCAGCTGGAGGGAAAATGCTATAAATCTGATTATTATGTATGCACCACATGACTGCTCTGTACTTCTTCTAAGCAGCACTACTTCTGCTGTCATTTAAATCAAGAATTGGACTCCGTGTTAGTTAACAATGTCGGTATCTGTTGGATGGTCCTCCCTCGACTCTGTTGATGATCACAACACAGAAGTGCAGGGCAGGAGAAGACAAGGTTACGAATACTGGCACTGCTTCACACTGACTATTTTACAGCCCAGTGTTCATGCTCAGTTCTTTGTGAACTCCTAAAGATTTACATTCCAGTCCATCCAAATCACTGCACAAGGCTAAGTTAACCTTGACAAAGTTGTATCCTTCAGTGCTGAATTTAAAGTTAGAAAAATGGAGTTTCTTCTTCAACAGCTTAGCAATTTCTCTTCCACATCTGCCACATTTAATAGCCAATGCACGGCAAAGTTTACTCCTGTAGACATTAGAAAGAGGAAGATGGACAAAGTAAAGCAAATTCAGCCATTGAAAGCACTTTGGCTTCACTCAGAATAGAACTGATAAGGGTCTTTGAGCCACGATTGAATGGAGGAGCTCAGGTTTAGGTACACTGCCTCTCACACAGAATTTATCAGGTTCTTTCTGTTAAAACTCAAAACCAAAGTAGCTGGTAAGCTTTCTGTGCTCTCTGCCAAGCAAAAAGTATATACCCCCAGTTGCTTTCATTATAAATAATTAATTATCCACCAGCTCAAGCCACATACTGGCTGCTGATTATTCAAGTTCTATGATTGTTTCAGTTCCTTAACAATTACCAGTTACTAATCTCAAGTAACAATAATCATTTAACAACCATTTATTACCAAAGAGATAGATTAATGGCAATTTCAGGAAACTTTCTCTTCCTGAGAAGTGGGATGCAAGTGTTTAAAAATTTAGGTGCTGTGACATTGGCTATTAAGTTATATTTTTACATGTGTTTGCAGGCAACATTTAGCTCTATAATACGACAACATCTCTGTTAAAAGCCTCTAGGTGCTGCCACAGCACAAATAAATAGGATCTAGTGGTGTATTTCTGTCATTGTTGGGAAGAGACAGTAATCTTTATTTTCAAGTAAGCTAGTATTGTAGCAGGGTTTTAAATAGATGCTGAGAAGCAGTATTTTTACTTTGCAATTCTTTGATTAACAGCTTAATTGTAATCATTTCTAAATTAAAAACAAATCAAACAAACAAATAAACAAATTTTTCCATGCGTTGACATCCCTTCTGAAATGAGAAGCAGCTTAAATACATCATGTGGAAGTGCCAGTGTATTTTTTTTTTTTTTTTTTAGTTATACAGAGGTTAAAAAAAAAAGAAGTTTAACATACAACTTCAATTTGTAGTTACTGTGCTCTGTTTGCTCACCTACCCAATCGCGTACACACACAGATTTGGTCTGCTCTTATTCTTGCAGGGAAGTTTCCCTCTCTCCCACACAGTTTCAAATGATGATCAGCTACAAGGACTGCAAGCCGATGGAAATCATTTCAGTCTAGAAATGGAGGCAGGTTTAATGCAGCTGTTTAAAAAAACATCTTCTAGTGCTGTTTTCATTTGCAGACCAAAGACTTCACAAAAAAAGAAATCTTGCCCACTAGCAGCTCTCAAGGATTTTACTTCAGTGCCCCCACCCCTCAGATGGGATAAAGCAGCAGAACTTAAAAGAAAATGTCCTGATTTACACCAAGGATCTGATCTTGAAAGCATTGCTCAGGGAACATGGTGCTGTTCAGAATTTGGATGTAGCTGTGCCCGTGACACAGGGGCTCAGTACCTATCCCTGAGGTCTTGGGTAGTAAGCCTTGTCCCCATACTCGCATAGATAGGCACACAGAAAATCTGCAGGAATTATTTTTATATTAAAAAACACCACCTCATTTACATACACACTGGTCATAACTATAACTGCAGCAGCAAAGCTTCAGAGGTGCTAAGTCTGGGTGACTTATATCAGACTTCCCAGCCTGAAGGCAATGTCACCGTGCTTTGCTCTGGGCACAGCCCTTTCACTTCTACAGAGGTGCCCCAGAACGAGCTGGCGATTTCATGTGGGAAAGGCCAGTTGCAGTGACAGTTCTTCACCAGCACTGTTATTATTTATGGTTTGGCAAGGGAGAGAGAGATGCCTTGTATCTAGTTTGAATTCGTCTGCCTTCTGATAAAGCCCCTCACCGTGAGATTTAAGAGTCCTTTGGAGCCTGCTGAGAGGACGAGTGTAAATTTGGCCTTGAAAAGGAACAGACTCCAGCAGCTACTGACGTGCCTCCCTGATTAGTAATTTAAATTCCTCCTCTCTATGTCGAAGCTCTTGTGTCCGAAGGGACGAGGAGTTTGGTCAGCAGCAGAATCCAGGAATTGGCAGTGCAAAGGTTGGCAGAACACAGAACGTATTTCCTGATATTACTTATGAGAAAGACACCTAGTTCTCTCTCTACTAATAAAAGGAATATCACTATTAGATGAAATTATTTTTATAATTATTGGGGGAAAAATTAAAATTCATCTCCCAGTTTTCACTCCCAGACTTAGAAAAACCTGTTGTAAGTCCTCACTTATCTGTATCAGCCTAACTACAATGTGTCCATGCAGAAGATAAATGCTGGCATTATTTGAAATTCCTAGCACCAGCTCCCAAAAATGCTGACATGTCACTAATACCAAGAAATTGTATGCTAGTTAATTACAAGTGAATCATGCAGAAGTCATCCAGTAGATTGCAATCAAAAAGATTCACTGAAGGAACACTTTGTTCCTCACTGTGAAGGAGACAGGTTGTTCTCCGACCCTTCTTCCTCCTCTCAGCAGGACAGCAGGATAACGATGAGCACAAAATAAAACAAGTGAATAAATGAGGCTCCCGTCCCAGAAACAAATAAATAATCTTTCAGAGATGAGCACTTGGAGAAATGCATTTCCACCTTTTTCAGAGCTGTCACACTGGCCAGGGAGGGGTGTGGTTTGTGTTTACCTAACCTTAGGTTGCATATGGAACAAACCAAACCAAACTCCCACTAAGCAAGGGAGAAGGATGATGCACCTAGAGGCACCATGGGGTGCCCCACGTCATGTGGCATGGAGCCATGGACACCACGCTCAGAATGTTGCCTGCAAGAAGCTCCTGAAGGGGGTCCATTTCCCCAACACTGGGTAGAGATGCCTAGGTGTCCTAAGATACAGAGTACATCAGAGACGGTGTTGGAGTGGTCTCCACATGGTTGCTGCGGTGGTGCTGGTGTAGCCCCGCTGCTGGGGCAAGGGGTACTCAGCTCTTGTAGACATAGAGAGGCATTCCTTCCTCCTTACTGATGTTGGCTGGTGTCACAGAGTGAGACAAACTCTTCAAAAGATCTAGCAGCAGAGGAAGTGGAGGCAAAGAGGAAGGGGACAGCATCTCCAGTTCATCTCTCAAGAAACCCTTTCAGAACAACGCAATGGTCCAGTAGGTGAATTCAGTCCTGAGGAAACCCAAGGTCTTTGCTGAGTTTATCCATTTTCAGTGAGTCAGACTTTCATGGACTCTGGTAAAACACCCCATTTCCTAAGAGCAATATCTGGAGGCGACAGAGGGATCCCAGCCTTCCTTGTTCAGGTGTCGCAGGTGTCTACTTGGGCAGGGATTAGCATGCTTACAGAGCTTGCCTATGGTAAGAGAGGACATCACGAACATAATCTTAGAGAAACAAGATGGAGCAGACTCAATGACTCCATATGGGACCTTAGTAAGGAAGCAAATGGGGCATCAAGGCTATTGGCATGACAGCAGAGTAGCCTTTACTGTTTTGAGCGTTTTGCTGCTTTGAAAACAGACGTTAGTGGAAGCACACAGCCATGGCTAGGACCTGCAGATGTAGTAAGGGAAAAAAAAAGAGCAATGGATGGTCGAACTGTGCACCCACAAAACCTTCATTCTTGAATTGCCCTTGCAGGGGTCTGATCTCCTCTGGTGGCCACACCTAGGTGTGTTTGGTTTGTGGTTCTGCAAGGGAAGTTTTAAGATCCATTAACCAAGACTGTAAAGATGTATCTCATTAAAGTGGCAGCTTGTCGTGGTTTTATGTCAGTTCCAACCCATGGACACAAGAGCACCACCAAAGTGTGCAGACCAGCCCTGCACCTTGGCTGTCTCCATCTAGTGCTGAGATCTTTTTTACGCACCAGCAGACCTAACAGGGAAAACATAATTTTTCTGAGACTCATTTTATTTCTTTAAACAGGTCATTAGAACCAGCAGATGCTGTTGATCATACCTGATGTGCTTTGGGGAGGTAAATTTCAATGCACTGTTCGTATAACATGAGGAGAGCGTTAATTAACTCAGCTGAATCACTCTACCCAGTGGAAGCTGGATCTCCCAAGATGCCATGAATTGCAGGGAATGGGGATCTAAAGCAGTGAAGTTATTGTGTTCCCATTGGATACTGCAAATGAAACTGCACTAGTCTCCCCAGCTATAATCAACAACTTACCCAGCAAAGTGGTCTTGTTATATTTCTAATTATAAAGGAAAAAAGGCAGGGTTTCACTTGCATTTGTGTCTAGCATCTTTTCTTCTAGGAAAATTGAATGCTTCCAGGCATCAACAATTTAGATTTAAATACTTTAAAAATACTTTTTCACAAGAATATTTAGCATGTGTTGTTATAGAACGATGTAGTTGTAAAGTATTTCCTTCTGAATTAGTTTATGGGTGCTCTGTAAGGAAAAATATTTTGGTTTCACTATTCAACTTCAAATTGGTTTTCCTGCTCTTATCCAAAAAAAACCCCTATTGAGTGTGGGATGAAAAGCTTTCTTTGAGTAGAGCAAAGACTTTTTCAGGTACCGAAATTTCATCTCTGTACTTTCCTATTATTATTCTATTACTTATGATTTCTCTCCCACCAATAACACTCTCTGGTCTGTATCATAATAGTAGTTTCTTCCCCAAGTGGTTTATGTCCAAGTGAAGATAAAATGCACTGGAAAATTCACAAATAAAGTTTTATTTATATGGAGTTTTGGGGAGAGAAAGATTTGTTCTATTTAGATACAGATGCATCTCTGAGCACAAACATAAAAACATCTGACATTTATAATGTTGGGAGTTTTTTGTTTGGCGTTATGGAAGACTAACTAAGGCACAAACAACAACTTTGTGACCTGGAGTTCTGAGGTCTTTCTCCATCAAAATGGACTAAAAGGAGTGATGGCAGCTGGGGAACTGAAGAGCAAGAACAGCATATCATTACTGACAAAGAATATCTATGAAAGAGGAGGCATACAGCAGAGAGAAACTAGGCTGCACTGGTGAAAGGAAAAAAAAAGTTGAATATAACAGAATGTGCAAAGGAAGTTAATATCCATGGAGATGAGTGATATGTTTAGACTGGCAGCTGAGAAAGACAGTTTTGACAGACACATATTAGATGAATTAGAATAGGATGATGCAAGTATACATAGGATTTTTTTAACCTTCCTTTTTCACATCTGTTATTTTTCAGCTAAGCATAATTTTCCTTTACACAACATTTCTCAACTCCAGTTGAACAGGGTTTCCACCAGGTTTTGGACACTGGGGTAGGTGGGAGTTGGAAGATATTTTCTAAGCTGGGTAGTAAACAGATTTGTATTGCTGTTTGCAAGGACGGAATGGATTTGTATTCAAACCCCTGAAGCATGAGACTTGAGCCAAAGATCTTAGTGAGTTTGGGAAGATTTTTGTGTAGGCTTGATGACATGCAAGACTTCCAGTCTCTCTTGAGCTTAGCAAAGTATACTAAGCATGCTGTATGAACAATCTCTTTTGAAGTCCAAAGCCTTGGCAATTCCACTACAAACTGGCAATTGATTTAGAGACATTTTCCAATAGGAGACCGTCTGCCAAGACCTTGGAGACTGCAGTGACTGTACTGAGCAAGCTGGGCACTAGAGAGGCGTGAGACGACGAGAATATCCCTAAGTTTGGCTTGAGGACCTCGGAACTAGATGGATTTCTCATTTAAAACATAATACTCCTAATGTAGCAGTTACTACTAACTCATGCCGAGTCACACTAACATCACCAGAGCAACTTAGAAACCTCGGTGTGGTATGGGTTGCTGATTTGAGCTCTGTAACCCAAGGAAATCCTCACAAATAGGTTTTTGAAGACAAAAGAACTTAACTTCAGATATGGGGAAGCCAGAAATTGTGTCCTTCCTGTTGGGCTCAGTGCTGGAGTTACATCTAACACAAGTTGATACAGATTTATCGTGGGGAAATGACAAAATTTGCCTTGCCTCAGTGGGGATGCAAGATCTCACTCTTACCCTAGGGGCAAATCCAGACTGAAGTCCCCAAAATATCTTGTATCTTCATTTTTAAGTTGGACCTCTGAGATGTAGGAGACAGAGATGTGTTCACTATGACAGGTGCTGGTTGCAGTTGTCACCTTCCTCATCCATCAGACACCCATAGATCTTTCACACAAGCACTGGTGTTGGATTCCAGCCCGTGCTCTTAAACTTGATGGCACAGAAAGCCTTCCTGAAGCAAGGAGTTCTGTATAGCTCGGGAGAAAGGCAAGGCTGCAATAGCTGGAAATTATTACAGTTATGGCTTCTAGAGGCTCTTAAAGTCAAAACCTTCCCTGAAATGTAATAACATGTTCTACTTGGACTGAGAACAGAAACAGAAATAGAGCCATACACTAATTTGTATAACATAATGCCCATTTAATTGAATTAATTTAGAGATAGAAATATGACAGGATGCTACACATCCAGCTGTAGAGGACAGAGCTGCTTTGTGTGGAGCAGGCGGCAGCACAGCTTTCGTCCTGCCCACCCACTGCTGCACAGATCTGCTGGCTGCTCCGTCCTGGCTGAGTCCACTGTTATCCCTCTTTGTTCTGGGCTGAAATCCTCTCCCACTGAAGTTACAGAGATGTCCTGCCATTCACATCAGCATTGCCAGGATTTCAGCCCACATCTTTCCTGCACTGCCTTCTGTATTTCATATGGGCTCTTGCCACTCTCCCTGAGCCCCAGTTGCCTGTGCTTACATTTGAGATGCCTGAAAATTAGTTTCTGACTTTGTGTTTCCCTAAAGTAATTTATCTAAATTACTCCATGTTCTTACAGTCCAACAGAGATGGGAAGATGTCTGTGCCCTTATTGAGACTGCTCATTGCTTAGCCCTGTGGAAGGACAGACCAGGCACCATCTGGTACCTTCCCAGGTACAAGCCATTCCAGCTTTCCCTGAAGAGCCGTTAAAGCTCCACTCAGCACTCACAATTTCTTTCATGTCACTGGACACAGCCAACTCACAAATAAGTAGCACTATGAAAATTAAATTGAATTTAATAGCTAAATAAATATCACCATGGGCATTTTCTGATTGCACTGTACTGGGAGGGGGACAGCTGCTGCCATGCACCACGTAATTCCCTGTGCTGAATACAGCCACAGCCCTTTGAACAGGCATCAATCACAGATCTAAAGCTTGGCTTTATGAAGCCTAGATGTCACAGACTTTATTTTCTCTAGATTAATGTAGGAGTGGATAGACTCCTCTACCTTCATCTCACGGATCCTGAACTCCTCCCTTTGGATGCAGTAAAGGAGTGGGTAGATATTTTTTAAAAGTACTACAAGCTTTTAGAAGTGTTGAAAGTCTAAGTGATTCCTGCTTTTAAGCGTCTGCAATATCTCTAATTATTTTTCCTCCTGTTATGTGAAAGTTTGAGGTATTTTAACATATGACTTGTTCTTCCTACAGTTATACTGTCCATACAGTCTCTTGTTTTTCTCTGTCTGTAAGGGATGTAGATACAGGCTGTAAATAAACCCTTATCTGTAAGAGGTCTATGCATTTGGCAGAGGAGCTCTAGGAGGAAACAGAGAAAGCATTTAAAATAATGAGCAAGTTGTAAATAGTAAAGCTTTTTTCTTGATCATTTCAGTATAATAAATTATAGATCAGATTACTTGAAAAACTCCCACTCCCCTCTAATAGAGGATCATAAACCTGAAGAGCAACTGGCCTGTTGTGGATTCGTTGCTCAGGATGATGAAGTTTTTAATGTTCAAAGTCAGACAAAGGTCCCTGATACATTTCCTATACTTCTACACGCCAGGAAAAAAAAAAAAGAAAAAAAGAAAAGAAAAAAAAAAGATAAAGGGTCCTAAAAGCTTCTGATACAGTCCTGACTAATTTCTTTCTTGTGGACACAGAGAACACATGGGGATTTCTAGGTCCTCCTAAGTAAGCACCTGCTGCAGGTATGGACCTCTCCCATGTAGATCCTGACTGCTGCCTTCTGCAGGAAATGGGAGACCATTTGTCTCTTGGTCTTATGACCACTGCCTCAAAATGCTACTTCAACTTGAACTCTCTTCAACCCAAATCTCTCCTTTGTGTACCCATGAATTTTTAATCTAACTCTTAAGGAAAATGCATTAAGTGAAGAAAGTCACCACAAAGTTCAGAATGTATCTGAGCCACTGCAAAAAACATGAATGGGTGAGGTCAAGAAGAGGGCAAAGAGGATGGCACTACATTATGTTAGGAGATCCCAGGATGCCTTTTGACTAGAAAAGCTAAAGATTTCTAAACGGATTTTTCTAGCTAAAGGAGTTATAGGATCTTCCTGAGGAACCCTTGTGCGCATCCTTACCAGAATGTCTTTGCCTGCCTTGAGTATTTGTGGGAATTTTCCTTTGGATGGTCCCTTTTCATGGTTCCACTAGTTCAGGCTTCTCCTGGTCACATCACCTAATTCTCACACCTTGTCCAACTTTCCCTTACCTTACTTAGATCAAACTGCATCTCTTCACTTATTCTTCCAAATCTGGGCCTGTAAGAAAAAGGTTTTGTATATTACTTTATTCCATCCCTGCTACGATTTTTCCATGGCCTTAATGCCATCTCATATGAGCAATCTTAGTAGACCTGCTGTTCCCCTGTACTGTACCTTTCCACTGTTCTACAGTGCTTGCACTTGAATCACAGATTATCCAGGTTAAAAGTCTCCATTTTTGACATCAGTTTTTCCAACCTAAATCTGGAGATAGGAAACCTATTCAGAAACCACTGATTCCATGTTCACTGAGCCTACACATTTCAGCTCATAGGGGTTTTTTTCAGTCAAGGGCATTGAGAACTGTGGTTTCCAGCTACGACTGGTGTGCAAAAAAAAATAATCTGTCTGCAAAATTAGATATCTTAGAAACACTCTACTTGTGATTTTCCTTCATTTTTGGAGGCAACTCTTCTGGTGGCCACACAGTGAATGCTTTGTTATTCTGTTAATAGTCTAATATTGATAATGTGCTTTTACGTATAAACCTGGCTCATGGTATTTAAAGATAAACTCACCAAACCTCATAATTTTAACACATAGATTTTCCAGTGTCATGCTGGGCATTCAGGGACATGTATGGACCTTGTGGCATCTTTTCACACAACTAGTACAAATACTCTGCTTGCCAAACAGGACTCTAAAGTGCAAACTGAAGCTTAATGGCTACAAGGCAGTGGAAGAGCACAAGTTGCTGCATTTTGATTGCCTCTTATTTAGGAAATGGCATAACATAGTGAAGTGCTTGGATTCTGGTCACGACTTCAGTCTCCTCTGTAGTTCTGTCCTCAAAACCAGGTACCATATCTCAGAAACCCACTCTTGCTTTCTATCTTTTAAAAAGATTTGCAACTACTGTTTTAGGACAGCATTGCTTTCAGTGGCAAATTTTCAAATGTTTGTAGTTACACAGGGCATAGAGAATTGTACAGCTACACCTTTCCAGCTCCACCTGCAGATAGTTTCTGTGCACACAGTTCCTGAAAGTGCTGATTACCTACCCATGGCTGAAAAGATAGCCTTTACCCTTCCCCTTTGTCTTGCATACTTCACATCTCACTCTGTAATAAATTTTTGCATACAGGTATCCTTTCAGTGATAATGTTTTTCAATATCCCTAGCTGAGGTTTCACAAAGTAAAAAGCATTCATCTCCATGTGCCAGACAGGTTCCTATTCTTACAGGGTGCTCAGCTATCAAGACAGCTGTATCGAGACATCCCTTTTCTGGCTTTCTGCAGAGGAGACTTTTCTTGTCTGCAAGTCAAGTTATCTCATCTTGGCCTCTCCAAGCCCTTTTTGACTTGGAAACCAGGCCAGTGTCCCTGTGCCTACGGGAACTGGGGAGATTTCCTTTCCTTTCTGATGGTGTAACTTCCCTTCCTAGGCATTGTACAACTGGAGTTGCACACTTGAGTCTACGGCACACAAAAAAAGAAGCATGCAGACCTGAGACAAATCTGAGTTATTTATTAAACCCCGTAAGGGTGGCTTTTAGCTTAACTGAGGGACAGTGAAATTGAGGGAGTCTCCCAAGGTCACACTGTGGAAGAGATTAATGAATAATCTTGTAAATCAGACCTGAGCTCTCATTTCCAGTCCACTTTTGACTCTTATGATATGTAATAGAGCAGCATCAGAATTACAGTGCAGAGTTCTATTAATAATCACTACTCAAAAATATGGTACTTCTAGCAATAACAGCTGGGGGAAAATTTAATAATTTCCTTTTTAATGTATTTCCTTCTGTACTGCAGTGTTTGATATTAATTAAAAGAGACCCCTGAGCAGCGTGGAATAATAAGAGCCTCAGTCAGTCATAGCTGAGAATATGCTAAAACTTTGTGCATTAAACTTTAAGGTATGGCATTTAGTTTAGATCGAGGGTCTGCTCTGCTTTTTCTTGGCCTGGTTTTAAAATTAACATTTGCTAGCAAATCAGCTGAGTCACCTGAGGGGTCTCAAATCCAATCAAAGAGCGAGTGATTCCTTCAAGCTTTACAGTCTTGTTATTTCTTAATTCCCTATCAAATAATTTATATGGAGCTTTACCTATATTATAGCTCACTGATGCAAATAATTTCAGAGTTTTTTGGCAAAATAAACCTCCAGTGAAAAATATTCTTAGTTAATAACTAACACAAAAAAAGACAGAAATATTTTGCCATCGCTATAAATTGTGTGCTAATTTTAGAGCTCTGCTGAAGTGAAAATAATATTGTTTCAGGTCCCAGGCCAATCAGCAGCCATGGCTGTCGATAGGGCAGGCTGTATGCTGTGAGACTATCCAGGTCTTTGTTGAAGAATGGCTATGTGAGCAAGGACATGGACCCTCTTAAACCTTGTACAAACAATCCTCTTGTTAGCCTATGTGCCTAACCCAGCAGGCTCCTCCCCACAGCAGGTCTCAATCAGAAGTGTAAGTCGTGCTGACGAGAAGGAAACATGAAGGTCGTACCAACCTTGAGAGAGTGGTAAACAAGATGAGAGGAGGCCTGCAGGTGTGAGTGGGGAGGAACCCTGGGGGCGGAGGCCACAGGTGGAAGGAATGTGGCCTCTAGAGCTTGGCCAATCATTGGATTATTAGTTAACAATGAGCATATAAAAGACCTAAGCTATCTGAATAAAATTGGAGCATGCTTTATCACTCATACTGAGTTGGTTGCATGTCTTCCCCTGCTGTCATGACAGGTCTTGATAAAGTCAGTGGGTCAGAAAAATGCAGCATCTTCTTTATCATGGTCAGCTTTGGACTTGCAACTGATTGAGAGCTGCAGCCTATCCTGAGAGTCTCTAGATGAGCAAACTTTCTGATGGACCATCAGGTCATAGGCAGTTTGACTTTCATCTCCTAATTTGTGATCCAAGCTGAACCGAAAGCCTCTCTGCCTCAAACAAACTTGCCCTTCTCTCCATCCCACCTCTCTCACTGCTCAGCAAGGTCTTGTTTCACAGGTTCAGTGTGTCCAGAAATGCTTCTAAATCTGTGGTGCTTATTAGTGTGATTACTTTGGGAGATCTATGACTCAGACCTGGCCTTTGCACAAGAAGGCAGCAGCAACACAATCTCTTGGGATGTTCTTGGATATGTTTGTGTGTCCCCCCTCCTCTTTGGCTTCTGACAACCTTCATCCTCAAGGCAAAAACAGTCATATGGTTATGAAGATGTGGTTCACAGTGGTGTCTCCTGAGGACCTCCTGCATCAGGAGACTGTACATATATCTCACATCAGCAGGTCATATCTGCTTCTTCATGCTGATCCTTTACAATAGCAAAAGTATGTCAGCTTTTTAGGAGTCACAGTTTTCAGACAGGAATCTAGGAGATGAGTTTAAAAACTGAACCACTATGCCAAACATACAGGGATAACAGCTAAAGTGATGACTGAATCTCAAACTCCTGATTTCAAGTGCAATCCAGGCACGTTTCACACAAATGTTCTGCAATGACAGAATGAAGCAGAACTTCCAAAACTTAGGAAGATTATCTGTCCTGGATGCTAAGGTGACACAAAATGTTCCTCTGTACTCCTTAATTCACCTCTACCCATTACTCTCAAAGACTCTGAGACAGTGTACAACATCGATCCAATTAAAAAGTTTCTGTAGCACTGCTGAAATGATACCTCTACAGATGGAAATGTGTTATCTGGACCAGGTGTTGGTGAGACAGATCAGGGAGCTTCACGCTGGCATCCAAGACCTGAAACAGGAGCTCAGTGACAAGTTGGCAGCAAACTTGCAGGGTAACACAGCCAGTATGCCTTTCAGCTCTGCATGGACCTGCGCTGATCACCACTTATCAGGAGCAATCTTTCATGAGTTGCCTCCTTGGAATGCTGCCTACAGAAGCAGTTCAATGCCATGAGATACTTATTATCTATCTATCTATCTATCTATACACTCAACAGCAGAAATGAGTGACCCTCTGCATCATGGATGGAAGAGAAAAGGATTTTCTCCTTCCTGACAGCAGGAGCTGGTGGAGCAATTTTTATAACAGCCCCCAGCAGGGTGGAGCAGTGCTCAGCTGCGGGCAGTGAAGGCTCCAAACCATCAAGGACCCAGGTCTGGAGACCTTGGTCTCCCGCACATTGTGTGGGAAGGCTGACAGCCAGGCTGGGCATGGCTTCTGTCTTCCCCTCTGACACCATCCTCTTGCAGAGACGTTCCCTGCAGCTCCTGAGGTTCAGAAATTACATTTTTTGTAACATAATTACAACACAGGAAGATCCTGATCAGACGAAATCACACACTCCTGATGACTTCTGCGAATTCCAAAGTTTCTAAAATCTTGCCATTTTCTCCAAAGCTAAGCTTTTGAAAGGTGCTTTCTTTAGTGTATTATTTGATTTATTTGATTTATTTAATTAACAGCCAATCAAAGGGTTCAAAAATGGCCATCCACAGCTTCAGTGACAGTTTACCCTTAAATCATGAGGCCAAAGTCCCTCTCCCTGGCTAAGGTAATGTGACCAAGATCTTTTCTCAGCTGTCAGCCTCCCAACAGTCCCACTGATACTGTGGTGTGGACTTTGTCCTCTCAAGGGTCAGAGGAGGACCTTTCATTATTACCTACAAGTGACTGAATGACTGAAATCTAACAGTTTCCTATTTCTGCACAATTCTTTAGGTAAAATTTAAACTCAATAAAAAAGAGGAAGATTTCCAATTTCCATCTCAGTTCCTCCAGGTATACAGTTCCCCAAACATATTAGGGCTGTGAGAAAAAGATTAGTTTAAAACAGAGGTTAATAGTTTCTGGAGAAATAAAACCTCTTTTCTCCAGATGATATAATCAGTAACTCATTCTAATACTTAAGCCCTTTCTTTTTTCCCAAGCAGACCAGCTGCACCGATCCATTCCCAAGACAGGCCCTACCCCTGAACCTGACAGATGAACTAAAAGAATAGAAGATTTTTTTCGGCTGGCCACCCTTCTTTTGAAGCAGCCCAGGATACGGTTGGCTTTCTGGGCTGCAAGTGCGCACTGCCGGCTCATGTTGACCTTCTCATCCATGACCACTCCTCAGGGCTGCTCTCGGGCCATTCTCTGCCCAGCCTGTATTTAGGCGTGGGATTGCCGTGTCCCAGGTGCAGGACCCTGCACTTGGCTTGCTTGAACTTCATGAGGTTTGCACAAGCTCATCTCTTGAGCCTGTCCAGATCCCTCCAGATGGCATCCTTTCCCTCCAGCATGTTGACAACGCCACACAGCTTGGTGTCATTGGCAAACTTGCTGAGGGTGCATTATATCCCACTGTCCATGTCTCCATCAAAGATATTAAAAAGCACCAATCCAAGTACTGACCCATGGGGAACACCACTTGTCACTGGCAGCCACTTAGACATTGAGCAGTTCACCACAACCCTTTGAGTGTGGCCATCAGACCAGTCCCTGATCCACCATGTGGTCCATCTGTCAAATCCACGACTTTCTGATTTTGAAACTAGGATGTTGTGTGGAACAGTGCTTTGCAAAAGTCCAGATAGATGACATCTGTTGCCTTGCTCTTGTCTGCCAAGGGCATTAGTTTATCCCATTAGTTAATTTTTATCTTTGTATCACTTTTCACCATATTCCATAATAATAATTGAGAAAAGAAATTATGGAGGAGGTAAGACACACAGACAAAAATTTCTCATCTTTGAGGTCTGCTGTGAATCATTTATTCTTGTATGTCATTTGACTCTTTCAGCAGCCAAAGATGGCTAGCAGTTAAAGAATCGATAGACTCTTACTGAGGAGTAAGTATCTTCCCATCTCCTGTGCTGATTTATTCTGTAACCTCTGACAAGACCGTTTTCATCTTTGGCTTCCACTCTGTCTGTTTGTGAAACTGTACACAGCAATGGCCCAAAGAGCACAACAGCAATTCCCAGTGCTGGGAAGCAGATTCTTCCCCCCACTGAGCAACATCATGCACTTCTCCCAGCCTATGCAGCTTCCAACAGCAGCAGACTAGAGATATTTTGCTTCCTCTGGTCACCCTACCCTTGCCCACCTCGGCCAATGGGGAGAAACATTGGTCTCTGGAGACCCTAAGAGATCCCCAGGGCAGCATAAAGCAGCTGAGGAGCATGGTCTATCTTGCAGTGAGAACCTCCTTCCCCTGTCAAGCCCTGGAGAAACCATACGAGCTGAGCAGCCATTTGCCAGCACAAAACTTGCTAGCGAGCTAACTGGGACCTATGCTTATATTATCACTGTAATTTAGAGCCAGATCTGTACTTAAGTATATGGGTAACTGCAAGCCTTGCTGGCTTCATAATCACAGTACTTCTGACAACTGTGACAGCTGCATTAAAAACCAGGATCATTTACATGGATCTCTACGTAAGATCATAAACCAGGTTTCTTAAAGACTTAATACGGCTTCATAATCTCTCACAGTTAGCACCCATACTGTTTGAGTTGCAAGAGAGCGAATTTGTCACCCTTATGGCTTCCACCAGCAGTAGGGTAAGAGCAGCAATTTTAATTAAAAGTTTATATGCAAACATATCTCACAATTTCTGTGTGACAAATGTTTTTTTGTGGATTTCCCTGCTGCTGGTCAGAGCAAAATGCTTGCCTTTGCAAAATTGCACATTTTTGCCAACACACACACACAGGAAAACAAGAGTGATTCTCACAGCTTTATCTTAGACTCCTGTAGAAGAAGCAAATTTCTTTCTGCCATCCCTATTATTTTATCTGTTTAGGGCTTCATTCCACAAATGATTCTGTCTGGAGTTCAGGCATCTTCTTCACATTATTAGTTTGTAATTGCTTTAAAATAATTACTATTTTCTTCTGTATTCATACCTAGTACAACAGATACATCCATATTAATATACTGAAAAAATTATGACAAGTCTTGGAAGTATTTTATTTTTAAGTCATTTTACAACATTATGACATAAAGTGAAATAAAATATCCAAAGCTATAATTGTACAAGCTGCATTAATAGATGAATAATGTGAGAAATAATACAAATAAATACACATCTAATTTAAATTCTTTGGGTATGTCTGCTGAGTGTCTATTATATTTATTTTTTCCCCCTCATATTAACTTCCATTTTTGATTCTTCCCTTTCCATGCAGCCCCCTAAGATGGACTATTCTCTCTTCTCACTGTGTGGCTAACTAAACTGTATTCTCAGCAGGCAGTTACTATAATTGCTAATGTAAATTCATTCCATAAACTGAAAGAAAGGTTTGGAGTGATTTTCTTCATATCAGTGTATTGCAGTGGGTCAGTCCAATGTCATCTATCACTCTGTCCAATGGAAATTTATTACTTCGTTGTCTTGGAGAAGCACAGACAAAGTCTATTTAGTGCAGTTTTCTGCATGCATATGTAGGTAAAGGCTCAACTTCTCTATAAAGATCTTTGATTCATTTCTGGTGTGGAATCTGGTGGATTGGTGGGAATTTTTCTTGCAAGAATAACTTGTAAGGAGCCTTTTCATTGCAGGGTAGAGTATTTTGTTTGCTGACTTTCAACAACATTAAATCAACATTTTCTGACATTCAACATCCCTGGAAGTGTTTAAGGTCAGGCTGGATGGGGCTTTGAGTAATTTGCTTTAGTGGGAGGTATGGCACCATACGTGACAGGTGGGCTGGAACTTGATGATCTTTAAGGTCCCTTCCAACTCTAACCATTCTATGATTCTATGAAATAATTGTTCTAATTTCTAACAGCCAGGAAAAGAGGAAATATACCATTTTATAAAGCTTGTTCACATTCTGAAAGTTGAAAGAATGACTTTGAACACCACTGTGTATAATCCTAGACTCCACAGGCATGAAGAAACAGGGAAAAGTGTGGAGAAGGCTTGGGGGAACCCAATAGCAGCCCTCCAGTGCTTGAGAGAAGATCACTGAGAAGATGGAGCCAGGCTTTGCAGAGATACTGGGCAAGAAGACAAGAGACAATGGTCATCCACTGAAATAGGGGGGATTTTGACTGGTTGTAAGGGAAAACTTACATCACGAGTACCAGAACAAGTCACTCAGGAGTTTGAGGTACCTCCTTCCCTGGAGATTTTCAACTAGCTAGACAAAGTCTATTTAGCAACCTGCGCTGAATTTAGTGTTGACCCTGCTTCAGGCAGGAGACTGGTCTAGCAACCTCCTGAGGTCCTTTCTAGTCTCAATGATTCAGTGATTCTAAGTTTAGGCTTGGCAAAATTATGCCTGAAATTATACTTTATGGTGCATTTTGACTTGCATTTTTTTTACTATAAAAATGCAGGCATGGGAAGTGCAGGTTACAGTATGCAGTGATGGAGTGAACATCATTGGTAACAAAAAAATACTGTTTATTCCTTGCTGAAAAAGAAGTTAATGCCAAGCATTTTCATCAAAAACAAAACACTGAAATTCCAGCCCTTGCTCCAATGACTTTTTATAGAAGCTGGAGTAAGTCCAAAGGAAGAGAACGTGGAAAGGATCAATTCCACATATTTTTTGTGAAATATGGGTGTTTTCCAGTCCCAGAATCCACCCTGAACTGCTTTCCTGTCACCAGGTGCCACGCAGCTCTCCTGCCAGGGCGGTGGTGAAAAAGATGGGGGTGGAGATACATTTTCCACCAGCTGGCCTGGCCCTTCTCCTCTGCTCTTCTCAGGGCACTTTGCTGGGGTGCAAAAGCTGCAGTTCATGCTCTCCTGGTCTCTCATGTCCTCTGTGAGCGCTGATCCAGAGAACTACTGAATAAAAGGTCACCACTACTTTCCTTCTAGCAATTTCTGCCTTTTTTGAATCCAGACCAAAGGATTCTTTTTTTTCCTGTGGAAATTAAATGCATGGCTTCACTTTGGACTTTTTACAAGTAATGTGTTGAAAATAACTCTCCTACTCATAAACACTTACCAGATAGGATTGTGTGGGCAAGATCCTCAGCTAGCACAAACCTCCAGGCTTCATTGCTTTTCATGGAGCTGTACCCCAACTGAAGGTCTGGTCTGAAACGTGAATCTGGCAACCGGTCTGGTGGTCCACCTGAACCATCCTCCAACTTGTGCCAAGAGTGCGAACACCTGACCTCTCTATAGTGATAAAGTTCACCATCAAAAATCACACACAGAACCCTGTTGCATAATGTACCCAGATGTCTGGAGCCAAACAGTGGACACCTGTTTTCATCAAGCAACCTTTCACAGTTAGTGGATACATTTGGCTTCCCTGTGTTGTATTCGGGTGCAGCTCCAAATATATGCAGGCACTAATGTGTTTATTACAGTGCACAACTATTTAACTGCAGGCAGCTGTAACATCCAAAAGCTGGCATGCACAATCCTCTGGGGTGCCACATTTGCAGTTGTTGAAAGATTTCACATCAATATACACAAGCTAGTGTTTGCATATGTTTGGAGCTCTGCACCTGTATGTATACCAAGACATCCCAAAAAGAGGAGTTATAGAGCTATTGCATTTCTACTCTTCAGTGATTGAAAGGTAAGCCCATATGGGCAATCCTTCTCTGTTCCTCTTAGAAGTAGAAAGAAATATCACATTTACCCTTCTTGGCACATCAAATTCAGGAAAAAGGAACAAGATATACGTGCAAGAAAATGTTTGCGTATTCTTAGTTCTCAGCACACATTCAAAGCTTAGAACTTCAACAGCTCTTGCTATAGCAATAACCCTTCCAATGTGAGTCTCGCTTGATGGTTGTTAAGATCCCCCCTTGCTCTTCCAAATGATATCAAATTTTCCATTATCTTATTTTCCAATTCGTCTGTTCACCTCTAATGGCCTTGTTGCGTAAGTTGTTTTTGCCTGAATAACAATGATGAACGAGATTGTCATCATTCTGTTAGGAGAAATTTTCTGAATGGTTTCTCATCTCTCCCGGTATTTTCCTCTGAAACTTTTCCATTGCTTTTGCCTTCATTTATACTTGTGATCGAATGACTTCAGTATTTAGCATGCTCTTCATCCTCTTAATTTGTGTATGTTATGTTTGAACTTACAAATTCTTAAATAATTCTCTGAACATCCCTTTTGCCTTCCCTAAGTGTCATCCTGGTTGCCATGTATAACTACATGCAGTTATTGAGTGAGTAGCAGTTCCATTAATCCTTGCAGGGAAGTTATTTCCTTCTGCATCCACATCTTTCTCCTTAAAAGCCCATGAGAACATGATGTTTGCCCTGGTGTCAGTGGTGACCTTAAAACTGGCTACTTAAACTGAAGAAAACAATATTTTTTTCTGATCAGTTCACTGATAATTTATTAAAATGTAAAAAAAAAATCTTAAGAGAAAAAAGTGCTTTTATGTTAATGGCTTAAATATACATTTAGAGTTCATTAAATGTATGGAATCGACTAATCACCTTAGGTAGCAGGATGGACGTGGAAAAACAGCAATAGCAGATCCACCAGTCACTAGATTAATAATACTCCTTTGCATGTAAGGAACATTGACACCAATTAATACAGAAGCAAAATAAATTGAAAAGACAGAGAATCAGACAATGACCCTGTCTGACAAATGCAAATAGGTCATTAATCCTAAAATACTCATGTGGTATTTACAAAATATTTAACCAAAAGGCCAGCTATTGTGTTCCCAGTCTGCTTTTATTATTCTTGGGAGGATGCACCATTATGTCAGCAATAAGGAAAAAGATGCATCATCTGGGGATTTGTCCACAGAAAGGGAGGAAAGGAGCAAGATGTTACAAAAGGGCCACCGCAGGCTGCAGCTGTTTGGCACTGCCAGATGTAAAGACCCAGCTCCAGAAGAACCCGCCAGGAATAAAAGCCACAAGCAAATGTAGCTTTGCCAGGGAGAAAGTCAACAGGTTTCAACTTACACCAGCAAAATGCTCCCGAAAGATTATTTCCCCTGTGGTTTGATAGAACCACAGTGCTACATGCAATGATGTAATGTAATAATGTTAAATTTTTCTCCTTATTTGATGAAAGTGCTTTGCTCAGGAGTGGAATATGCCTAGCAGTTGACACACAGATAACCAAGAGGCACAACTTCACTGCAAGGGGCAATGAAGGGCTACAGTCCAGAAGAGCCCACAGCTCCAGGTCTGGTTGGGAGCCACATGGTGCACAGCCCATTCCTGATGGAGGCTCTGTGTGCCCTTGAATAACCTGTGTTAGAAAGTCTAGACAGGCAACTACATCATTCCAATGCTCTTGCTGAAATCTGTTCTAGTAACTGAGAGCCTCGAGGTATTGCTGTCCCTTGTTTCTTATTTATTTTGTTTGTTTGCAACCTCTTTGCTCTTGTTTTAATTTCAAGGGAATTTTCTGCTGAATCTGTATAGGTGTGCAGAATGCTGTGAAATGGACAAATGTGAGATGAGAGCTAGAAGTACCAAACACTTCCTGCTGCTCTCTGGGTTACAACACAGACGGGTGCTTAGCTTCAGAATTGTTGCTGAATTCTTAATAGTTCCTCTTCACTGTGCCAAACTGTCATTTATAGCAACTGGCTGACAACAAAGGGATGTTCCCCCTGCAACTTACTTAAGCCAGTAGATGTGCAGCTTTTTGGAGTTGCCATATCTCAAGATGCTGTCACATCTTTCCTTCTAGCAACAAAGATCCTATTGAACCAGTGTGTCAGTTGCTTTTCCCATTTTTAAATCTAAATTGAAAGGGAAGAGTACAAAACTGGTAGAGCTGAAAGATGGCATTGCACATTGGATATCATGTAAGTTTGGGTTTGTGTCACGAATTATATTTTTTCAACGAAACACAGGGGGCAAAAGGCATTATTCATCTTATGCATCATATGCCACAATATGAAATCATTTTTAGCAGACTGACAGATGGAGCTTGAATTATATTTGGTGTTTCCATATGTTACTGGTTAATAGAAGAAGCTCAGAAGTCCAGTCCTGTAGAACAGAATCATGCAAGTAAACCCTGTCAGAGGCAGTTTTGGTGCTGATGGGGTCCACCTTGCCAGGACACAGTGCCCATGTGCCACTGCAGAGTCCCCACCCTGAGGGAGTGTTCCACAGTTTGTCTGCATTTAGCTCCATCCACTCACAGACTGTCAGCCTGGACAAAGTCAGTGCTATGCATGCATCAAGGATAACAGCTATCTACTATTACAATGTGCGTATTATACTAATTTTTTAATGTGAAATTTGATGTCTGTTCACTCACATGGAAAAACTTAGATTTGCATGTAATCCAAAACCTTCTTTGAATAATAGAAAGAAACTCAAGTATATTCTCTGATCAGAAAACCTGAACATTCTGTTCTGTCTTCACTCCTCAAGGTGTTGTCAGAGCCCAGAGTTACAATATATGCAATAAAGCATTAAGATTTCTTTCTTTTTTTAAGGGTGAGAGCAACTTCAGTCAGAATCAGACCAAGGGCAGACGCATTTTTTGGTGTAAGGAGGACACCACCGGCAGGCAAGGAACCCGTCCCAGGCATCCCACTCACACTTGCAGAGGATATGACCCCTCCAACCTGCTGGAATAGCTGCTTGCAGGATTGTTCCCCACAGATTTTGTCAAAACTCCAACTAACATTTACAGAATGTTTTTTTCTGACTGAGGTCTGAACTGGATGACAGAGTTTTCACACATTGAAAACACATCAGCGGTTCTGGAAGAGCAGTAACTTCCGAGGTAGGGTGGCACCTGGCTGCTCACAACAAGCAGAAGGGTTTGGATATAGTGGTCTGTGTTGTTTGTGAGCAGAGCGGGATCTGCTGTGAGAGCGGGAGCCAAGGAACCCCTGGGTTACTTATAGCATACCCAGGAGAACAGGGCAGAGATCATCTGGATTGGGCTCAGCAACATGGCTTCAGAACAGGATGTCAAAGAGCTGCATCATTCGGCTTCGGTGACCACGCGTGGTGCTGAACTGTGACAAACAGATGGAGCAACTCCCTTGGAGATTGCTTCGGCATCTTTTATGCACATCTCCTGAAGACCTTGTCTGTTCATTGGTTACTGTGCCATCACATATTTATTTCTTGCAGATGATTATCACGTCTTGAAAGTAGTATTTTTCTAAAGCTGTCTCTTGCACATGCCTCTAAGCCTAATAAAGCTCTGTGTTTTTGTTAAACGTGCATTGCCGTCTGCTTAACTGTGAAAAAACAGAAACAAAAACCAAAGAGTCTGCTATGACTTTGCCAAAAGGTTTCATGTAAGTATTTAAAAAATCAGCAAGCAACCAACACATGTCCTCATGCTCCCAGTCAGAAAGCAGAGGGTTTTGCATATAAGTGGTTATTTAATATAGTGGATAAATCAATGCTCCCAACATATTTAATCAGATTAATGAGGTTGAATACACCTCTTGTGAATTACCTAATTTCTCACATCAGGACTTTAAAGAACTGAACAAAATCAGCACTGAAAACAGTGCAAAATAATGGTGGGTGTTTCTTAGGTGATTGCCAACTTCTGCAACTGCTGAAAGTGCTGCTGAATTATCTGTGCAGCTCCCTTGATGGACAAGTTAAACATCTTAATGTGCAGGAAGATGTCCTGTCCAAACAAAGGAGGGACTACTAAGAGAAGTACCACTGGGACAGGATCCTGGGGCACTAGAGGTGACTGGAGCAAATTGCCTTCAGTCATCTCTACCTAATGTTTTCATCAAGCAGTTTTGGATTTAGTGCTTTATATTGCATCTCTGCAGAGGGACTTGATCCCACTGTATCACACTAACACTCTTACAAAAATTCCAACATGAAGTAGGAAAATAAGGTATCAAGCACAATACCCATTGTCATTCATATCTCTCTGTGTTTCTTCTCTGTCACCAACCCAACACCCGTGCATATCTCTGCAATGCTCTGAAGTTCTTTGTGAGACCCCACCTGGAGTACTCTGTCCAGTTCTGGAGTCCTCAACATAGAAAGGACATCGAAATGTTGGAACAGGTCCAGCGGAGGGCCACCAAGATGATTAGAGGGATGGAGCACCTCTCATATGAGGACAGGCTGAGAGAGCTGGGGCTGTTCACCCTGGAGAAGAGAAGGCTCCAGGGAGACCTGATAGTAGCCTTTCAGTATCTGAAGGGAGCCTACAGGAGAGCTGGGGAGGGACTCTTTGTCAGGAAGTCTAGTGACAGGACAAGGGGTAATGGTTTTAAATTGGAAGAGGGGAGATTTAGATTAGATATTAGGAAGAAGTTCTTTCCTGTGAGGGTGGTGAGGCACTGGAACAGGTTGCCCCAAGAAGCTGTTGATGCCCCATCCCTGGAAGTGTTTAAGGCCAGGCTGGATGGGTCTTTGAGAAACCTGCTCTAGGGAGAGGTGTCCCTGCCCATGGCAGGGGGGGTTGAACTTGATGATCTTTAAGGTCCCTTCCAACTCTAACCATTCTATGATTCTATGATTCTTTCAGACACTCTTTAAAAAATGTCAACACAACATAAACACACCACATGATGTTGATGAAAATGTCCTCTTGTGTGTTCAAGTACTTTATCACCTCTACATATGGACATAATTAAGCATCATCCTGGACAAATAAAAGCGTTATCCTGACACAACATCATGACAAGGCAAGACCAGGAAGGCAGAACTTCTGCACTGCTTCTGTGTAGAGGGCTTGGAGATGTGGAGTGTACAGCCAGCAAGCCCAGTACTACACACACACACAAAAGTAAACCCTGTGGACACAGGCAGCCAAAGCTTTCAATACACCAGAAGTGGTGTGTGCACAGAATTTGATTTGCCTTCTCAAAAGCACAGGACAGATGTCAGCACCCAGTAGCATAGACATATGTGCCAGGGTAATATTTCAAGCAGGATGTAAAGCAGTGCCTGGAGGGATAAGCCAGTCCCACAGAGGCAACCTTTTGGTTACTGAGAGAACAGTCACGACTATTAGTTAGGAAGAGCAGAGCTGTGTTGACTCCAACAAAGTTAAAAGGGTTGTTCTGCCAAGGTCGCAAGGGAGGATTTGAAGGATTCTGGCCAGGTCTCTGCTACAAAGCTTTACAAGCATAGCTGTGCTGGCTACGAGCACAGAAAAATCACACCTAGCAATGCCAGCAAAAGCCCTGATCTGGGCACAACTGTGCTTTCAGACAATACTTCGGTTGGCTTAATTTATGTCATTTGGGATGGGTTTGAGCTAGGCTGGAAGTAAGCCCCATCAGAGAGGTTGTGGTGGGATGGCTACCAGCAGAGGCCAGGCAGAGTTGGGACACTTCAACAGTGCTAAAGTCTCTCAACACGAGGTTGCTCAGATTGAAACAGATTTTCTCTAGGGGCAGGTAAATTCTTGCTAGCCAGTCAGCATGGACTGGTTGGTTTAGGTCCTTATCTGACACCAGGATGAATATCCCATTTCAAATTCTCCAATGAAAATTTGGAAGTCTGTCATCCTCTGACATATCAAAATTCTTCCCTTAAGGATGGATCTTACATCAGTCCTGTCCTCACTGAAGACACCAGAGTTCAACCGTATGGACTGTAACATTAAGTATTCTTTATTATATTAATTCTGCCATACAATCCTCTTGATTTATATTATCATGATATCTGCATTTCTAAAGAGCCTGTCATTCTAGGTTATCAGCCATTTGGATTGCATTTTTTAAGTTTCCCCGACATAAAGAAACACATTTTCCCTGCTCTTCCTTTTAATGCTGATTTTTACATGAAGTAAGGATCAACAAACCAGTTTTTTATGATGGAAGATACACTGAGATGCCTTCCAGTTTATTTTAAGACAAAACCTTTTGCAAAGAAAAAAGTTGCGTTTTACACAGTAAAACAATTACAGAGATCTGTGCAGTATTTCTAGTACTTTAATTGCAACGTATAAGAGGAGATGCAATATTGCTGTCATCCAGCTTCCTTCGAAATCAATGGTGGACTACTTTTGCCAACAGTCAGAAACAAATTGGGCCTTGAATATGTATCCATTTAAGTAAATTGCCTGTTAGCTTCTCCCATCAAAACCGCGGCTGAGTGTACCATTGCCAGGCTGAGATAAAACGCACATTCACTTAGAGAGACAAGGCAGAAGTGCAAGGGCTGCAGAATACGAATTGGTTTGGCTTCTCTGCTTCCTCCAGCCACCCCCGCAGAGGAGAAGGCAGGCAGTGCAAGGTATGAAGTAATGGTCTCAAGCAGCCCAGCACTGCCACTGCTGGGCATGCACTGAGTTCGCAGGGTCTCAGAACAGAGGCTTTCACGTCTTGCTCTGACCAAACTTGTCTTGACCTGCTGGAGCTTTGTTTTTGTTCGGTTTTCTTTTTCTCACTTAGTTTTCCTCTGACGTGCAATCAGAGCACTGGATCATAAGGTGCAGCTTTCTTGGACCTCTACAAAAGCCCAGAGACCTGCAAAAGAATCGCAGAAGCGTGGGAGTGTGTACGAACTCCAAGAGCCAAACTGCCTGCTTATCCTTGTTGTCCTGGCTGAGAAATAACTGAGAAGTCAATGCAGAGTTTCTAGTAGATTTTGTTCCTGGAGAACACAATATGGTTTCCCCAGCACATTTACCAAAATGAATATAAAATTTTCCTATTCCACAAACCTCTTAAAAAGCCCTGCATGCAATAAAAGGGTTAATAAGTCAGCTTCTCCTCTGCCTGTAGACATTAGTTTTTATGGTTAAATGTTAAATTTTACAGTTACATACATTTTATATGCACTGATTTTTATTGCCTAGACAGTTCTGCATTTATGAATCATCCTGAGATCCTTTAGCTATTCAAATATAGGAATGAAAGTTAAACCGCTGTATGATACTAACGTAGTTTGTTTTTCTGTAAAAAAAACCCCAACTTACAAAGCATTAAATCCAAAGCACAGTTAAAAATCCTCATTTTCAGGATAGAACATTTAAACTAATGAATACCTGAAGTGACAGGTACCCCAGTGAAGCATTCAAAGAACTAAAAGTTGTACAAAATTATATGTCTGAAGAACAGCTTGAGAATGAGACAAAGACCCTTTCCTATACATACATACTTCTTGAAGACTTTTTTAAAAAAGCAAATTTTTCTCCCTCAAAAACAAGTGGAACTGCAAACTTTAATATAAACATCACTTTCCCCTACACCCTCACTAAAATATTTCTGCAATTTTCAAACAATGCCATGTGTTCTGCTACCAAATTGGATCACGAAACTCACGCAGCTTCTCCATAACGTTGTTGTCAGAACTGCTTATGAAACGTGTATTTCATCCGCAGGGTCTGTGTCTTGAAACATGGTTTATTATTCTGGGCTCACGGCAAAGTTCAGTGCTTTGGATACAAAAGCTGCTGACAGTTCATTTTCATTTCTCAGTCTCTGCCTTTCCGTGTTTAAATCCAGTCAAGTCCTGGCAAGCTGACGACTCGAGCAGTGCACCTCCAGCTAAAGACACAGAGAAAAAGATTTTTATTAGCAGAAGATAACTATCAAACTAAATTACAGCACGACTCTTTAAGGACAGATAGACACATTTGGGTGGAAATATAAAGGTAATTTCCATAAAACTCATCAGGAAAATAGGCACTTTTCATTCCGTTTTTGAGTGATATAGCCTTCTTTCTAGCTACGGGGCAGCCAAAATAATCCCTTACTGAAGAAGCAGTCACTGCTTCTTCACTTCTCCACTTTATTAGCTACCTAAAGAATTTGAAAAGGAAGTAAAATTAATTAAGATCAAAAAGTGAACAATCGGAAAGCTGAAGTATACCATCAAATGCAAGTATGTGAATTAATACAGGCTTAATCTTGTAAAGTGTTGATCTCTGAACCAAGCCCAGTGAGTCACTTAAGCAGACTTCCTAGCTATAAACACGTCACATGAGACCCTTTTTGGGTACGACCACAGGCAGTTGTGTGGTGATGAATAGAGACACGGAACCCAGCGTTTGGCAGGATTACTCCCTTTATTCTCATTTTATATGTCCTGGAGTGTAAGATTTAACTGTGTATACGTTCCAAATATGCAACATCTGCAGACAGAGAGAGACATAAACATGCAGACCTAGAGGTCTGCTTCTTTAGTTATACCATGGCTAGTCTAATTTAAATGTTATATAGCTACAATTTACAGAGAGTTTAGGTTCAAATGATATCACTTTTGATAAAGCACATCTAGCCCAGACATCAAGTTGTAAATCCTTCTGAAGTTAATTCTTCATCCTCTGGGAAAATTTTGTCCCTAAACAGGTACTTTTCCCATAATTTTCTATTTTCTTCAATGTTTTCTTATTAGCAACAACCACCACATCTTGCCAACCATGCAAAGCTGTTAAAAGATAATTAAATGTCACAGAAAATACTGGACATTTCCTAAGGCTTATTGCATGCCTTTAATTTCTTAGTAAATTCAGGTTGATTTAGGTGTGGGCAGGAGTTCTGTTGCAAGGATTAAAGTTGCCAGCTACTATGAGAGTCTCAGAGACTCCAGGGATGAGGCACCGGAGTTAAGAGACATAACGTATGAATAGATTCCAGCATTCCCAGATGGTTCCTATAAATGCAAAATGAAACCATAATGTGATTTCATTACAGTCAACACCAATTTCCATTTTAACCCTACTAAATGATTAGTGGATCATGATACGTGATCCTGATAATTCTAGCTGTCTAATGTTTTCCCATGAAGTTCTTATTTTCAGTGGCTTATATTTGGCCAAATACAACCATTTAGACTACTTTTTCCTTCTTTAATTTAGCTGGTTATGTTTTTGTTTTGATTTTTAGGTTTTGGTACAGCCAGTTCAGCTGTTTCTGAGAAGTACGGGGGAAAAAAAGTCAGTAACTTTGCAAGAGCTAGAACTAATATTTTAGATGCTCTTTTTAGCATGCTCTTTATGTTTACATATAGCCATAGGGAAATGCAACTTAGCAAGAATTGTGCTGTGCCTGTGAAAAAAAACTACTTTGGGCAAACAGTGAGACTCTAAAATATATATTTTTTATATTTGTACATATTATATACATTTTCTATATATACATTTTAAATCTATTTTTTATAAACAAAATATATATAAATATTGTATTTTTATATATAACGCGTTTGTACATGTGGTGGTTGGTAGACCTTCACGGATGTTTGCTGAAAATATCACTGGGCATCCCAACTGCACTGAGCATGCTTCGACCCTCCTGAAACAACTTATAAATACCAGGGATAGCAATCACATCATCAACAAATGATTCATAACTCTGAGTGAATTTTCTCTGCAGAAATCACCCTTTGACCAGGGAAAATGAACAGTTAAATTGGGGGCAGAGGGGAAACCTTCTTAGTTCCAGTGCATTTGCTCCTCTGGTTCTGTGATTCCCTTCCTTCTGTCCTGATCTACTGGGGTCTGCCAGCCCACACCAGTCCTGGGTGGTTTCCAGAGGGCCAGTGCAGAACTGCAGTAGCCAGCTCCATTTTTAACTCCATTGGAAAGAGTTTGGTCAGTACCATATATTCCAACAGAAATTAGTCCACATTGCTAAATCGCTAATTTAGCACTCCAAATGCACTACACACCTATCTGTAAAAAATCGGCATAAGATTCCTTTCAAGAACCAAGAACTGAACCCACAGTTCATGATCTACATTCCTGTCCTATGATTAACACACTGATCTCAGCAACGCTCAAGATGTCCTTCAAACCTTTGCCAGATACTTAAAGGGTGGGTGTCAAGAGGAAGGGGCCAGTCTTTTTTCAGTGGTGCTCAGTGACAGGACAAGAGGAAATGGGCAGAAACTTGTATGTAGGAAGCTCCATCTAAACAAGAGGAGGAAATTCTTCATTTTGAGGGTGGCAGAGCACTGGAACGGGCTGCCCAGAGAGGTGGTGGAGTCTCCATCTCTGGAGACATTCAAAACCTGCCTGGACAAGTACCCATGCAACCTACTCTAGAAGGACCTGCTTTGGCAGGGGAGTTGGACTAGGTGATCTACAGAGGCCCCTTCTAGCCCTACATTTTTATGTGATTCTGTGAGATGTCTCGTCTGTGTAAGTGTTACCAGCTACCTCTTGAATTCATCTAGTGGAAATCTGGGCTGTGTAACTAAATGTCTTTAGATCAGACTGTCCTTTGTGGATCTACTAAATGGAATTAGATGTGGTAAAACAAATTATTGACATGTTAAAATACATTTTTAAAGCGTTAGAAAAATAAGTTGTGGGTAAGACTGAGTATTCCAAGTTAGGAAATATAAACATTAAGATTGTTCCTTATAAATCGCTGTTTGGGAAAAGATGTCCTGCTGGACAGATGAGCTCTGACTGTGCCATCCCTTCTTGAATGTCTCCCTGCAAATGGGGTTGATGTAAATGACATGGGCAACCACTATAGCCTGATCACATGACAGTTGCCTGAACTGACCGCTACTTTCATCTGTGAGAAGAATCACCGGAGATTAGTACATGGCTGCAAGAAGAACAGAGAAAACTCATTTGATAAGGGTCTTTGGGATCACAGGTGTGACTGATTCATCTCCTGCCTCTTTCACAGAATCACAAGATGGTTGAGGGTGGAAGGCACCTCTGGAGGTCATCTGGTTCAACCCCTCTGCTCAAGCAGGGTTGCTTAGAGCTGGTTGCCCAGAACCAT
>VXBW01002140.1:2760-54433 GCA_013400375.1 Thinocorus orbignyianus
CCCCGCCCTGAGCAGGGGTGTCCCCGCGTCTTCCCGTAGGGTGTCCCCCCTGTCCCCCGTCCTGCGTCTGGTGTCCCCATGCCCTCCTTCAGCAGTCTCCCCGCCACGGGTCGTGGTGTCCTCCTGCCCTCCCTCAGCGGGTCGAGGTGTCCCCTCTGTCCACTGTTGTGTGTGGGAGTGCCCTATGTCCTCCCTCAGTGGGTCAGGGTGTCCCCGTGTCCCCACTGTGTCCGTACAGAGCGGTTTTGGGGAGCAAACCCCACGCCCGTGGGGGCTGTCCCCTACCTGACCCCCGCCCCGCTTCTGTCCCCCCAGGCGTGCTGCCCCTCTGCCACCGGCCACCGGCATGGGGCAGAGCCGCCCGGCAGCCTCCCGGCCTCCCGCTCGCCCCCAGCCGTGCCTTCAGCAACAACAAGATTATGGTGGAGCTGGACGAGAGCTCAGGTATGGGGGGTGGCACCTCTGCAGTCTCACCACATCCCAGGGGATGGCAGGAGGGATCTCTCCCATGCCTGCCCAATGGCAATGTGGGCATGGAAAGCCACCAAAGCCCCAGATGGTCCAGCTTGAGCTGCTTAGGACCTTCAGAGGGAAGCGTTTGGGGACAGGAGTCTTGCCAGTCGTGGGCACTTCGTGTGTCTGGGTGCTGCTTGGGTGCCACCAGCAAACCCTTAGCTGTCACAGTGGGCAGACATCATGCCCCATCCAGTGCCCATGTGTTGTCCCCTCTGCAGGGTCCCTGCTTTGGGGACCTGGTAGAGTGGCAGGTGCTCCTTCAGGGAGCAGCTGTTGGAGATTCCTGTTTCCTGGCTGCCAGGAATAGCTGTTACAGGGCCACATCCACATGCTGGGCAAAGGGCACCTATTCATGAGGCTTCCCAGGACCTGCCTTTGGCTGCTGGGCCCCTGGGTGCCTCCTCACTCTGTCCCCAACCCGGGCATGACTGCAGCACCCAGACTAAGCAGTCAGTGGGAAGTTTTTTGGGGTAGGGTTAGTGCCGCTTGGGGGGGTTCTGATGTCTCCATGTTTGCCACGGCACAGGTGTCGCCACAATGAAGTTCAAGAGCCCACCAGTCAACAGTCTGAGCCTGGACTTCCTCACTGAGTTTTCCATAAGTCTAGAGAAGCTGGAGAACAACCGGGCCTGCCGGGGTGTGATCATCACATCTGTACGTGTTCTCCTGAGCTCGGGGGGCAAGTTGCGGGGCAATTTGGCAGTTATGGGTGCTGTTCCTTTGCTCGTGTTTGATCTCTTAGCACTCTGGTCACTGGCACAGGAGGCAGCTTTGATGGGCTCCAGAAGGAGAGGGTTCTTGGCAGGGCAGTGCTCTCTTCCCTACCCTTTTCTAGCGGAAAAATAGCAACTGAGTGTTGTCAGTCAAAGGTGATTATCTGACACATCCCTTGAGATTTCCTGAACTGCCCAGAGGGAGCTGCTCGGAAAAGCCAGTGTTTATCCTCAGATGTGACGTGGGTACGAGGTGGTTACTGGGAGTGGGACAGGACACATTCTGTGCTGCCTGGCTGAGGGACCCAGCACAGGGACCCCGATAATGAGAGACCGTGCTGCAAGCAAAGCCCTGCAGGCCATGGTGATGGAATGACCCAGGCTGTGGGAGCACTGGGAGAATGCTCCCACAGCCTGGATCAGTGTGGGAGCATTGTGGGAGAACCCCAAAAGACCTTGGTTTTTGTCCTATTTAATTATCACTGCATTAGGAGGCTAAAGGGTCATTGCTGAGCAGTGACTCTCGGTGACATTTGTATTTTTCCAATTCCAGGCCATCCCCAAAATCTTCTCATCTGGCCTGGACATCACCGAGATGTGTGGGAAGAGCACGGAGCACTACACAGAGTTCTGGAGAGCCGTGCAGGAGATGTGGCTCCGGCTGTATGGCTCCAACTTGGTGACGGTGGCTGCAGTCAACGTACGTTCTTGAGATCCACCTCCCTGGTCGCCCCGCGCCATCTGTTACTTGCTGTGACTTGTTTGTGGGATGTTGGCAGAGACAGCCCAAAAATCAGGCTTGTCAGTGCTGAGACAAAGGCAGGGATGTATTTGTTGGGATGTCTGGGCAAAATGCTTGTCTGTTGGGGTGTGGGAAGGTATGGAAGCGTGGGATGTTGCAGGCTCCACATTATCTGCAGGTGCTGATGGGGTATTGCAACATTTTGGCTGCAGTGGAGAGCTTTGCAAGGCATTTGTGTCCTGCTGATGGGGGCTGAGGTGCCCTTTGTTCAGAAAAAGTGTTCTGCCCCAAGAACTTGGCTGGGATTCTCTCCTCCAGGCTGGAGAACCAGGAGAAAGGCTGTAGGTCAGTGATAAAGCCCAGGGGGCATCAATGGCATATGAGTGCTGGAGAAGCTGAGGGGCTGGCACAGGAGGAGTCCATAGGACACCTGTCACGTGCCCACTGGCTGCTTTCCCACAGATGAGTCTCGTAGGAGTTGCCCAGGGTTATGCTTTGGCAGAGGGGAGGAGATGGGAGGCAGCCACACGGTGCCACAGGTGCTTGTCCTTGGCCGTGTGGGCAGCGATGCTTCAGACCCCGGGCAGCACGGTTTGTCCTAAACCCTGTTTTTCACCAGATTTTCTCCTCCAGCTGTGGTTCTTGGCCAGCAGGGGAGTGCTGTCTGAATCTCCGTGTCCATAGGTGGGTTGTTACCTGCTCGGTGGCTCGTTTTCATTTTTCAGTGCAGTTCTGCTTTGGCAGTTCCTGGGTCTGTGTCTGTCCATGGACTGTCTCTGAGCAGCTTCCCACAGGCATCCTCTGCAGGGCTAAGCGAGCACCAAGTCATAGAACCACGGAATGCTTTGGGTTGGAATGGACCTTAAAGATCACCTCCCACCAGACCAGGTTGCTCAAAACCTCATCCAGCCTGGCCTTGAGTCATGGCTGGTCACAAATTAAAGTTTTATAGATGGAAGGTGTTACAAAGCCTCTGGACAGAAAAATTTCTGTGGCATTTGGGGTCACAAACTCAAGTAGGGTTAAAAGCTCGTGTAGAGTTACAAGAAAATGCTGCGGCAAATCTCCACTGCAGGGTTTGCATCCCAAGTAACACAGATCTGTTAACTAGATTTTCAGGCTGGAAAATGCAAGAAGCGAAAAACATTGAACAATGAAAGGATAAATCTATCAGAAAGATTCTTTAGGGCTGTTTTGAGTCGGGTGATCAGAGATGTGGGGGACATCTGCTCTGTCACCTCATGACTTCCCTACTCTGGAGGAAATGGCAAGGCTGGGGGTGCAGGCACATTTGTAACTGTGTCCTCGACTCACTCCGTCTTTCTCTTTGCCAGGGGAACAGCCCAGCGGGAGGCTGTCTCATCGCCTTGTCGTGTGACTACAGGATCATGGTAGACAATCCCAAGTTCAGCATTGGCCTGAACGAAACCAAGCTGGGCATTGTGGCTCCCTTCTGGTAGGCCAGCACCTCCCACTTCTAGTGTCACGTGTAGGTCTCTCAAAAGAATTCACTTTCGAGGAGTTTATTAATCGGTTTAACTGGCCGCTGAGGTGTAGTTTTGTGTGTCAGTGATCAGTTAGTTGCAGCTGCAGGAGACAGCACCTCATTTCTCTGTCCTGTCCTGTCCTGCCCTGCAGGTATCTGAAAAGCTTTCAGGCTGCAGAATGTCCTCACGTCCTTCACCAGCAAGGACCTCAGTTCTGAGTCTAGATTTGACTCCCAAACTAATGCTGGGAGATCTCCCTGCTCAGGCTCAGTCTGGGAGCGTTCTTTCCTCTGGATACACTCTGTGTAGCTGCAAGATCCTGGAGCTGTGGAGATCTCTAAAGGTGCAGGGACATTAATATACTAAGATACAGGCCCTTGATTGCCCTGAGAACTTGTAAATGTGCTGTTGGAAAGGAGCTTTCACACCACAGCACGTGGGCAGAGCTGGGACCTGTGTGCTGAGGTAAATAGAGTGACTTTCATGGAGAAGAGAGGAGCTCTGTTGGGGTAGTACCAAAAGTGTCGCTGCCCATAGCTGCTCTTTAGAGAGGGTGTTTCTTTCCCTGACCCTGGCTTTTCCTCCTGTCTCTTCTAGGTTTAAGGACACGTTTGTAAACGTTGTGGGACAACGAGTTGCTGAACGCTCCCTCCAGCTGGGCTCCCTCCACCCTGCACCTGAAGCCCTCAAGCTTGGCCTCGTGGATGAGCTGGTGCCAGAGGAGAAGATCAAGGAGAAGACTGGGGCTGTTATGGCACAGTGGCTGGCCATTCCCGGTGAGGGGACGCCTCAGGCAGAGGAAGGGGGGTTGGGTCTGATCTGGGTGGGAAGGGCAGGTACCAGGGCTAGTACCTGGGATCTACGGAACACTTTCCATTTAAAGGGAAGGTGTGGGTGACAGGGGGGTAGGAAGCCTCAACACAGTGCTCCAGGCAACCTTGGGCTAACAGAGATGGGCTTGGCAGTGGCCCTGTGTGGGAGAACCCTGTGCTGGGCAAGCAGGGCATGTGGCTCCCGCTCGTCTTGCCCTGCCAGCCCTGTGGAGTCAATCCAGAGATGCCTGAACTCCAGATACAGACCGAGTCTCTGTGTCTGTCAGCAGGAACGTTGCCATGGAGTTGAGGGAACAGGCTGGGCGAGAGTACCTACCAGCCCACCTTTGTGGTCTAGATGGACTCTGGGTACTCTGCTGAGCTGGGGATGGTGATGGGGGCATGAGGACAGACATCACGTGCATGTTTGGGCTGCTCCGTGACTGCCAGCCCCTGGTTCCTGGGCTGGGAGAGGGCTTTCCACTGGCCAGGGCTAGACCTGAGCTATCCCACCCCATGCCACTTGCGTGGGAGGCACAACTATATGTCACCCTTCAGCTGCTTTTTCCGTAATCCAAACGAAACTGGGCAGAAATGGAGATGTCCCAGGACTGACATGATGGACATCCAGCCTTGGAAGAGAGTCCCTAAACAGCTCTCTCCACTGCTCTCCTGGTGGTAGTGACACCTCAGCCCCCAAGAGTGGGGTGAACATCTTGGCTGCTCTCTCTCCTGACTCCCAGGAGGCACCGTGTGGATCCTTCCCTGGAGCCAGAGGTAGTTTCTCCGGGTGAAGGTGTCTGTAGCACAGGGGTGCTGGGGCGATTTGGGGTTCCCAGTACACAGCAGAGGGGATTGATAATTTTTTCACCATCACAGTGAAAAAGACCATGCATGCAACATCTGGGTTGAGAAGGCTTAGAGCCAGAGCAGTTTCAAAGAGCACAGGATTTTGTTTGCTGCTGTCCTGAGCCTGATGGTATGTGTTGGAGTAGGAGCTGGGCTCTGGAGGGTGCAAAGAGAAGGAGGAGCACAACTTTTTGTCATCTGTCCCAGCAGGTCAGCCATTTCCCCACTGCGTGGTACAGATTGTAATTTATTGTATAAGAATTTATCCAGTTCAGCTTCCAGCTGGTGGGGTTTTCTTCCACCTTTCCCTGTTGGTTTAAAGAGCTCTTTGGTGTGTGGTACCTCCCCTTTGGAGGCACCTGCACATGGTGGCAGTGGCCAAGAGTTGGTTGGGGGTGAGGACCATGCACATCCCCCCATCCTCACTCTCCTCTCCGCAGACCATGCCCGTCAGCTCACCAAGTCCATGATGAGGAAGGCGGTGTTGGACCGCCTACTAGCTCACCGGGAGGAAGACATTCAGAACTTCATCAGCTTCACCTCAAAAGAGTCCATCCAGAAGTCACTTCGCATGTACATGGAAATGCTGAAGAAGAAGAAGGGCTGAGGAGCTGGCCGGCTGGGAGCTTCAGTGACCCTCTGAGACACTGCAGTAGCTGTAGACTTTCATGGTGAAGCCATCTGCAGTGTCAGGAGCTGGTGATGTGCTGCCTGCTCCCGTGGCTGCCCCAACCACCCCTTCCCCTTAGTCCCTGTAGAGTGCCTGACACCACTGCTGCCTTTCCTGGGAGCGCGGAGAGCTGCCTGTTGGCTCCCCCGAGGAACAGACAGGGAGAGGGTCATGACACCGCAGTGACCCAAGCCCACTGGTCCTTGGTTGTCCTCCCTCCTGTCCAACAGCTAATTGTGAAATGAGATTTGTCAATAAAGCCTTTGATGAGGTAGGAAATGGATGCTTTGTTCTCCAGCCTGTCTGTGGTCACCGCTTCCTGGTGGGTGGCCTGTCCATGGGCTGTGGCTTGTGGGTATGCTTGGGGTTCTGGGCACGGCTGGTGACCTTTCTCCAGAGCAGGACCCAGAGCATCCCATGCCTGGGGCTTGTGGATGGGGCTGTGGGGAGCATCTTCATGGGGGCTGGTGGTGGGAGCTGGATCTGGATCTTGGTCTGTGGCCGCGGAAGGAGCTCAAGCCGTCAGCTTCACCTCGACCGGGTAGTGGTCGCTGACTGCCAGGGCCTGGAGGAGGATGAGAGGTGAGGAGCTATAACAGGGGTTTGCTGAACCCCTCTGAGGCAGCAAGGCAGCTGTGATTGCCCTGCCAGAACCTTCTGGAGGGGCATACAATGTCCCCAACCCCAAGACACTCAACACAAAAGGCTCCAGTTACAGCAGAGATGCCCAGGCATGACCTGGCGTGGGCAATGGCAGGGGCATGTCTGCCCTCCCAGACTCCTGTCTCTCCCTTGGGCACTCTGTGCCAGCTATGGGTGGTGGAAGATCAGCGTGGATCACCCCACGTCCTGGAGTCCTGCCCATGAAAGGCCACAAAATGCCCTGTGGGTCTCATCTCTTCCCCACAGGGACAGGCAATGACCCCAGGTCCCCCTTCCTGTTTGCACCCGTGGGTCCCTTGTCACTCCAAGCTCCCCATCAACAAGCGTTGAAGCCTGTTTGAACCCCAGATCTGTGAGCCCAGCTCACCTCCTCCTGCTCCAGCTGGAAAGCTTGCTGGAAATTGTAGATACCAGCTGAATTTGGCACAATGCTCTTCTTCAGCTTGCCACCGCACACCACGATCCTGCCAGGGAGACATGGGTGGTGGGTCCTCCTCCTGCCCCTCCTCTAGGGATGGGCAGGGGGTTCCAGGGTGCTGGGGAAGGGCATGGCGGTGCAGTGGTGGCATTTACCTGTCGTAGGCACAGTCTGACCTCCCCACGGTGGTGTCAGTGCCATCGGGGATCAGCCACTTGAAGACGTCGCTGGTGCGCAGGCGGATGAAGGACCAGTCGCTTGGCTGGATGTAGGCACAGTCAGCGTTGAAGTCCCCCAGAAACATGATGTTCTGCAGCAAGGAGATGGGGGAGCTCATGGCAGCTGGGGAATGGGGCTGCCCCCAACACCAGCCCTCCCGTGGGGGCCAGACCCTGCTTCAGGACATCCCCCATGGCAGGGGACGGGGCAGGACAATGGTCCTCATCCCACCACCTTTCCAGCAGCTGTGCTCGCCTTGGAGCAGAGACCCAGCATGGGCTGAATGGTCCCTGAGGCTCAGTGCCCACCCTCAGTGCCAGCCCTTGATGCTGGTGGCACTCACATCAGTCCCCCACTTGTTGATGATGGCCAGGTAGACATCGTAGAGCGCGTCGATCTCGGCAACGGCATCATGTGGGGCAGAGTGCAGTGGCACCAGCACAAACTCCTCCACCTCTGCCAGGGAAGAGAGTCATCAGCCCCATGGCCACCCCATGCCACCACCCATAGCCACCTGTCCCCCCTGCTTACTTGTACGGTGCACTGAGACTCTCAGGATGAACGGCGCCCGGCTGAAGATGTCCTGGGGGTCCTCATATTGGTAGGTGTCCACCACGGACACGGTGTCTGTCCTGTGAGACCAAAGGGACAGTGACCTCGGGGGTGGCACGGCCCCAGCGCCCTCTGCAGGACCGGTGGCAGCACCTCCAGCCCCATCACCTGTAGATGAAGAGGTACATCTCCTTGTAGTTCTCCCGTCCCAGGGGGCCGCTGATCTCATAGTCGTACGGGGTCTTGGACACGCTGCAGAGATGGAAAGGCAGGATGTTGACACGGTGACACCATCCTGGGGTGGCCCTGGCACGACCAGGGGGTTGCCAGCTCTGGCCAGTCCTGCTCTGCTATCCCCATAGCCACCATGCCCCAGCCATAGGGTGACATGGGTGTAGTGGCTCTGAGCCACCCTGCTGTCCCCACCACCCCGAGGTGGCTCCTCGAGCACAGCCAGGCAGGGCACAGGGCAGCTCCTGCCTCCTCTTTCTATGCAGGGACACTCCCCACCTTCATTTACAGCCAAGCTAAATTAGGTTAATGAGCAGCCCGGGGCCCTGTGGAGCTTGGCGTCACCTTCCCTGCCCTGGCTGCTTTGTGGCTGTGCTGGAGGGGACACTGGCAGGGTGAGGACATGCGCTGGGCATACCTGGTCAGAAGAAATTGCCACCTTGCAACAAGGCGTCTGCCTGGCCCCAGCCCCACAGTTTTCTCTTATTCCAAAAACAAACACTTCGCCGCTAGACCTTTCTCTTTGTTTTTTTTGCTTTCTGTGGCTCAGGTGGTTTGGCTTTCCCTGCCCAACCTGAGCCCGAGTGCTCTTGGCCCCATCCCCGCTCATACCTGTTGAGCTGCTCCATGAGCTGGGTGACAGCGCTGAGGTCAGAGTCTCGCACCTCCTGCACCAGCACCACATCGTAGCGGCGCAGAATCTGCAGGGCCAAGAGGGACAGTGATGGCAAGAGGGACACCCTCTGCTCTCCCACCCAACTCCCAGATGGGCACCCTGACACAGTGAGGGCAGCACCACAGGGACCTGTGCATCCTTGGACCCCAAGGAAGGCTCAGAGGGACCACGGGGTGTGCCTGACCAAGCTTCCACCAAGCCTCCATCCACTCAGAACACCCCCACACCAGGATGACATCCCATCCATGGCCAGGTCCTTGCGTGTTCCTTGACATAGGAGCCACATTTTGGGTCCACCCAGCACACAGCCTGTCCCCAGCTGTACTCACATTGACAATGATGTCTGCCACTCTCTCATCAGACATCTTGGTGTCACCAAATGCCTGGATGTTGAAGGCACCGATGCGTAGTGTGGCAGTGGCCGGGCACAGGAGAGTAATGGTCAACAGGGACAGTGTGAGCACCATGGTCCCCATCCTACCAGGAGGGATGCTGAGCCGTGGGGATGGAGTAATGGGAGCTGGACTTGGAAAACTACTTTGTATTTAGGGACAAAGCAAAAACAATTGCAGTCAGTCCTTCCTAAGCCCTGGTGGGCAACAGTGTGCCATGATGGGCACTGTCTGGAGCAGCCTGTGGAGCTGGCATGGGCTGCCTGCTGGCTTGCTGGTCCCAGGGGAAGCTAAACTCCATCCCACCATGGCAAATCTGGATGTCTCCAGACCCCACCGCCCCTAGCCACCTCCACCAGCACCCCGACCTGCTCCGCGTCCTTAAACTTGATCACAGCCCCCACATTTGGGATAAGGAAGCAGCTTCTTGTCCCAGCTCATCCCAGCTCATCCCAGTCCCTCCCAGCTGACAGCTGAAGGTGTCATGCCCCAGTCCATCCTTACCTTGCCGAGTGCGCAGCACCTCTGTGCTCCCAGCAGCAGGGCGGGCGGCTTTATTACCGGTGGAGGTTCCGGCAAAGCCGGATGAGTCGGACACCCCTGGAGGGAGGGGTTGGCATGGCTTTGGGCCTCTTCCGACACTGGGAAACCAAAACCACACGGGAAGGCAGGGTGGGGCCAGCGTAGCCGCTCCTTGGCCAACGCGGTGAAGGGAGCTCAGGGAGATGTGGCAATACCAGGGCATCCCAGCAGGGCTTGGTGGGCACATGGGACTCGGGGTGCTGCAGCCAGGGTGGCCCCCTGGGTCTCAGTGGGTGGCCAGACAGGTAGCAAAGGGCAGATGGCCTTAATGTGGGTGATTCAGACAGTGCAATTAGAGGGGAGAAAAAGAAATGATGGGGTATCTGGTTCAGGCAGGCTGAGTACCACCAGCTTTGGTAACAGGGGGCAGCTGAAAACCCCCACAGTGACTCCGGCACTCATCCAGAACAGCCCCACTCGTGACACAAAGCAGCTCCAGTTGTCACTTAAAGCAGCCCCACTGGTTACCAAAAGCAGCCCCAGTGGAGCAGGCATCCCCTGTGCTGGTCCATGGCGTCACCCCAGCACACGGCGTCACCCCAGCCAAGGGAGCGGGTGGCTTTCCTGAGGTGGTGCCGGTGGGGCGGGCAGGGAGGCGCTGGCTGCTCATGCTGGGGCTTGCCGGGCTCTCACATGTACTGCTGGGTTTTAGATCCTCACACCCAGTCACGGGATGAGTCTGATGTCCCCCAGCACTGTGCAGCACTGAAACACCCCTCTGGGGAGGCACTGAACCCCCTGAGAACTGACTCATGTCCTCCGCCTCCCCCCACCCTCACCGTCAGCACCCCATCAGCCACCCCACAGCCAGGAGGGCTCCTGCAGGATGCAGCCTCCAAGCCTGCAGAAGAGCATCCTGTGACTCAGAAAGGGGACTGAATCCTGCCTGGAGCCTCCCAGGCCCTTCCCAATGTCCTTGCTTTTGCTGCCAGCAGCTCAGAGGGGAACAGCATCTGGGGCTCTCCATGGCAGGAGGACCCAGACCCCAAGGACCTCCCTGGCTCCAGCCCCTGTGGGGCTTCCCCCAACAGGGGGACAGGGAGCTGGGGTGCAGAGGGCTGCCGGGATGGCTAAAGGGACCATCTCTCCAGAGCTTCAAGAGTTGGAGAAGGCTCATTTTTTAATGGAAGCAAAGAGCATCCCACCCCCACAAAACCCCAAAGAGTGGCTCCATGCAGAGGCGGTGGGCAGCTTGGCTGGCACTGGTGGTGTGTGGGCTCCCACGAAGGATGCAGGTGCGTGCCAGGGCATCCCGGTAGCCACCAGCACGGGGACAGGCTCAGCGGTCTTTCAGGGTCACCTCCACTGGGAAATGGTCACTGACAGCCAAAGCCTGCATGCAGGGGTGAAAGCTGAGCTCATCTAGACCCACATCTAGAACCTAAATGCTCCACTCCAACCCCAGAATTTGGACCAGACCCCAAAATGTTCAGGCTAGGGGGTTGCACGGGTTCAGGAGTTGGGGCCAGGCCACCCTGGGGTGCACCCTGGGGAGCAGGGAGCCCACCCATGCTCCCTGCAGTCATAATGGGCTGGATCCCAGTGGCAGTGGGCTAGTGTGTTCCAGACCCCCACTCACATCTTTGATCTGGAGGTGGAAAGTCTTCTGGAAGTTGTTGATGGTGGCGGAGCCAGGCTCAATGTCTTGGCGCAGCGCGGTGCCACAGGCGATGATACTGCCGGGGTGTCGTGGGGGTGTTAGTGCCCATCAGTCACCCCTGCACTACCCCCTGTGCCACCGCCACGGCACCCACCGGTCATAGGCGCAGTCGGTGTCAGCAACGGTGGTGTCGGCGCTGTCAGGGATGAGCCACTCGCAGGCCTCGAGGGAGCGCAGGCGGATGGATGGCCACTGGCTGCTGGTCACGTAGGAGCAGTCAGCGTTGAAGTCACCCAGGAAGAAGATGTTCTGTGGGGCAACATGCAGTGTCCCTGCCCATGGACGTCATGGGGCAGCAAGGGCTCCCTAGAATCCTGCTGGACCCTCCCCAGGTCTCCTCAGCACAGGAGAACAACCCCCCAGTAGTGGCAGCAGAGCCACCCAGCAGCTCTCTGCATGGACATTGCCAGGGTGGTACTTGCTCCGATGGGTACAAGGTGTCTCCCATAGGACATGTCAATCTCAGAATGGCCACTGGGATGTGTGTTGGCCATATACCAGCCCACCCAGCTGCCCTGGGGAGGAGCCGAGCTCGCCGTTGCTCCTTACGTTAGTCGCCCACTTGTTGATGACATCGGTGTAGACGTCGTAGAGCGCGTCAATCTCTTCTGCCGCACTGCTGGGCTCAGCGTGCAGAGGCACCATCACAAACTCTTCCACCACTGCTGGACAAGTGGCTATCAGCCCCCAGCTCAGGTGCAGCAACTGGGAAGGGAGCGCGACCCCCAGGAGACTGCCCTGAGCTACCAGTGAGGAAAAGCTGCTAAAGGGAAAGGGTGCACTGGCTTTTTCTGGTCTGCCTGTTCTGCAGGCTGGGATTTTCAGCGGGGAGCTGCATCCCTCTGCACATGGTTTGGGGTTTGCTGTTTGTTTCCCATCAGATTTTTCCAAGCTACCATGGTTTTAGGAAGGAGACGGGCGGGAGAGAGATGGGAGAGTGTGTGTGCCCTGGGGAAGTTCTTGGGAGCTGGAGGTGATGGCACAGAGTAGGAGATGGAACAAGACGGGGAATGGGACTTGATGGGAGATGGTATGTGATAGGAGAGGGCAGGCGATGCAGGATGGCACCCAGCTGGAGGAAGCAGATGGTGGGATGTGGCACAAGACAAGAGGTAGCAGGTGACAGGATATGGAACATGATGGGAAACAACTGGAGATGTGAGACGGCACTCAACTGGAGAGAATGCATGGTGAGAGATGACAGGCAATGGCAGTTGATGGGAGATGGCACATCCTGGGAAATAGCTGGCAAGTACTCAAGACCCCTGGGCACCCATGGGTGGGAGAATGCCCAGCAGAAGGAGGCCCTGGTGGAGGCCCTGACCTGGGCCCTAGGGTGCAACCCCCTCTGCCTGGCAGGCACAGCTCTGGACTCAGCCCCGCATGGAAGGGACCCCATGCCAGGTCCGAGCAGGCCCCAACACCAGATCTGCTCACATGTGGTGGGTGAGGAGAACTTCACGATAAAGGGCTCCCTGCTGAAGGTATCGGTCCCGCAGGGCTCACAGCCGTCGTCATAGTAGTAGCTTCCCAGCACGGAGACTATGTCTGACCTGAGGGAGGAGGGCAGAGCAGCCCCCAGCACTGTTCCTGCCACAGCCAGGGCCCCCAAAAGTACCCACCACCCTTCGGTGGCTGCTGAGGGGAACAGTGGGTGACAAGGGGGTCACTGGACCCTGGCAGCTTCCCTTACCTGTAGATGAAGAGGTACTGCTCCTTGTAGCTGGTCCGACCCAGGGGATCACTGATTAAAAAGCTGTATGGGTATGGGGATGCGCTGGGAGCAAGATGTGGAGGGTGTGAGAAGAGCCTCCTGGTGCCCCCTGGCACCCATCAGGCTCTCTCTGGCAAAGCCAGAGGTGTTCTGCCACAGCAAGATGCCATCTGGGACTTGGCCCAGCATCCCATTTGCAGGCACTCCCTGCCCTGGGCCATTGGGGTCACCTGTTGAGTTGGTCCATGAGCTTATTCACACTGCTCTGGTCAGCATCCCGCACCTCCTGCACCAAGGCGATGTCATATCCTGATAGGATCTGGGGGGACAAGCTCAGAGCAAATCACCTCTGGCTAGGAGCTGCTCATGGGGACACCCCATGGGTGCCTGGACTGGACTGTGAAGGCTCCCAGGCTGGCAACAGGACGGCAGTAGAGATCCCAGAGCCAGCAAAGGAGCTCCTCTGCTGGTGTCCTCTGGCTTGGAAGAGCCCTGGAGCCGTACAACACCCTTCTGTCTAGCACCCATTATCCCAGCAGCTCCTTGCTCACAGGCTGCTCTGAGTGAGGAACATGGGCAGCACCAAGCATCACCCATCTTCGGTTAGGGACCAGCAAGAGTGAAGGTGGCCTGAGGTTGGTGACGGTGTTGGGGAAAGAGCAGATGGGCAGATGGATGAAGGTTTGGACACATGGATGGAGGTTTGGAGAGACAGATGGAGGTGTAGATGGATGGACAGATGGGTGGAGGCATAGGTGGATGGATTGCAGGGTGTGGATGGGTGGGTGGATGGACACACTAATGGATGGATGCCTGCAAAAGCTGGTGTCCAACTGCCCCAAACTGGCTGTAACCCAGAGATCAGAGAGTGGTCAGGACTTCTCCTCTCCCCCCAGCACTCACAGAGACAATGATATTTGCGATAGTCTGGTTGGACATCTTGCTGTCTCCAAATGTCCTGATGTTGAAGGCGCTGATCTTCAGCGAGATGGTCACATGCAGCAGGAGAGCTGCAACCAGCAGCAACAGCACCAGCTTCGAGGATGCCATCCTGCATGCAGAGGGGCAGGGATGGGCTCAACCCTCCTGGCTGGGAGGCGGATTTGTCCCAGGTGAAGGGGCTGACCAGGATATTCCCACTGGCCATACTGGTTTCACTGGGAGGTGTCCGTTTTCCAGTGAACCACCAGGACCAAGGGACAGTGGACCCCCATCTAGCTGTCTGGCTCCTGCCTCGTGCCGGGTCTCATCCTGCCTGTCCCTCCTGGAGGGAGGCCAGACCAACCGCAATGCTGGAGCAGATAATTCACTGGCAAAGGAGCAAATGTCACTTCATGGTGACACAGAGCAGTCACTTCCTCAGTCACCATCCTCAGCCTGGACACCTCTCCTGACCTAGGATGGGTGGTAGCAGGTGGGGGACATCAAGGTCCCTTGGCTTGTGCCTCTCCCACCCCTCACTGGGTCTGCGCTGGGAACCCAAAAGACCCTACAGCAGCCATGCTGGGACACAGCAAGGGGATGGATCCCCTCCGACACCCTTCGCCATCTGGTGCATCCTCACCTGGGGTATCCTGCCCACCCGTGCACCCTGGCACAGCCCCTGCCACATCCTCACGAGGGCTGGAGTCCCCGGGGACCCCCTGCCGAGGCACGGCTCCCACCCACAGGGAAAGGAATTTGGGAGGTATTTCCTGTGGTGCTCATTCCCTGGGGTAATATTTCACCAGCAGGAAGGATTTGAACCTTTCCCAAGCCCAGGTGCCCTAAGTGGGCTGTGGGGACTGGCAAACACCCTGGCTTTCGGCACCCTCACAGCCTGTGGAAGGGTTTGCTGCCTCCAGGCTTGCTTTTTTCATCTGGAGCACCTACTCTGGTTAAATCCTCACATTTCCCCACTCACATCCTCCCCTGGGGCTGCAAACCCCACCATTCGTAACACCGCAGGCCCTGCGTTTGGTAACAGGATGATTTGGCAACACCACGATTTGCTAACACCATGATTTGGTAATGTCACAAACTGCCCAAAGTCCCCCGATTCCGCCCCCCCTCCCCAGCTCCCTGGAGGAGGCAGCAGCCTCCAAAGCCTCCCAGGAGGCAGAGGCACCCATCGAGGATGGTGTCTGTCCTGGGTAGCGCTGAGTGAGCTGCACCTGGGCTCAGCCCCAACAGAGCATCTCGGCAGAATTAAGGCAAGGCGTAGAAGGAAACGCTGGAGAGGGCAGCGGGAGGAGAGGGGAGCGGGACATACCTTTGGTGTCCTCCAAGGCCTCTGGAAGGGGAAAGAGCCGCACCTGTATTTATCAGGAGGGACACGCTCACCGTGCCAAGTGGTCACCCAGCCAAGGAGCGGTTGAGGCCGCAGGCTCCATATGGCATTTTTCACGGAAACAAAGGTCTGCCCAGTGAAAGAAACAGCTCTTTCAAACAGTGCCAACAGCTCCTGCGGCAGGTACGGCTGAGAATGCACCTGAACTGATAAAAGACTGACAAGAGATCTACGAGATGTGAGTGGGTCCCAGGGACCGCTCATGGGGAACGGTAGCTCCCCAGTACGGGGTGTGGGCAGCCCCCAGTCATCACCAGAAACAATTTTTTTTTCAAAATAATTTATTTCACCAACACCACATTTCCAACAAGCCAATTTTAGGCAAGCATACTGGGGTTAATGGGAGCCCACCAGCTCTGGCCTTCAGGTGTGGATCCGAGCTTGAGAGCCCCCAAAAAAACAAGGGATCTCTGCCATGATGCCTGTCCCCAGAACCTCCTCAGGAGGTCACCCGGGGGACACACCACTCCACAGGCTCCCACAGCTCACCTCAAGCCCTGCCCCAATGGCCTTTGATGTTGTCCTGGCACTGGCTTGTCCCCACAAGGCAGCTGCCACCTCTCCCAGGAGGTCCATGCCAGGCCCCTGCAGTGCTTGGTGCTCCTTAGGGGCTAGGGGTTCCCTGCAAGCCCCCACGGCCCGGGGCCAAGCACCACCCAACGCAGGGCCAGGGTCCTCACCCTGCTCCCCACAGTGCGGGGGCTGGGCCTGGACACCCCCCACCAATAGGGCTGTGGGTCCCCAGGTCAGCCCTAGGTCCAGGACCTCCTGAGGCTAAGATCCCCTCCTGTGCTGGATGGAACCCACCCCGGGCTCAAGAAGCCCCAGGTCCAGGTCCCCCCCAGACCAGCTCCAGGTCCAGCCCCTGAACCCCAGGCCAAGATCCCCTCAGGTCCAGGACCCCCTAGGCCAAGACCCCCCCAGGGGCCAGCTCCCCAGGCCAAGATCCCCTCAGGGCTGGACCACCCCAGCCCATGGCCAAGACTCCCCAAGGGCCAGCCCCAGGACTAGTTCCCCCGGGGCCAGGCCTCCCCAGGCCAAGACCCCCCCAGGTCAGCCCCAACAGCGACCCCTCCTGGGGCTAAGAGCCACCCAGGGCCTTGGCCCGGACCCCCAACCCTCGGGCGAAGATCCCCAAGGATCAGCTTCCCCCCAGGTCAACCCCAGCTCCCTCGGGCCACCATCCCCTCGGGGCCAAGACCGCCGGCCCGAGGCTCAGTCCCCTCTCCCCGCTCTTTGCCATTCCTCCTTCCCCCCGGGGCCGGTAGGGGGCGCGCGGGGCGGCGGGGGAGCCCGCCCCCTTTCTGCCCGCCGCGGGCCGCCGTAGCGGCCGCCCTGCGCCTCTGCCGCTGTGTGTGTGAGGCCGCGCCGCGCGGAGCGGGGAGGAGGAAAGGGAAAGGAAAGCGGGGGGGTCCTTTCCCCGTGGGGGGGCGGGGGTCGCAGCCATGAGCGATATCCGGCACTCGCTGCTGCGGCGGGACGCGCTGAGCGCCGCCAAGGAGGTGCTCTACCACCTGGACATCTACTTCAGCAGCCAGCTGCAGAGCGCCCCGCTGCCCCTCGTCGACAAGGGCCCCGCAGACCTCCTGGAGGAGTTCCTCTTCCAGGTCCCCAAGGAGCGAGGCGCTCCGCCCAAGGTGGGCCCCGGCCGCGGGGCGAGGCCAGGCCCGGAGGGGCACCGTGAGGGACTGGACGAGGGTCCCCGGCGGCTGGTGGAGGCCGAGGCCCGGGGGAAGCAGGGCAGGCCCCAGGGGCTGGCGGCCTGAGGCCGGGTAGCAGGCTGGGCAGGCCGGGTGCAGCCCCAGGGAGTGGCTATGGAGGCCAGGACCCAGGAGCTCAGGACAGGATCCCGAGCGGGGCTGCTGCTGGAGATCAAGACCCAGCTGCTGGACGGGCATCCCTGGGGTGGAGGCTGATGAAGGAGGCCAATGCTTTAGAAGGACAGGATGAGGTCCCTGGAGGGACTGCTGCAGGAGGCCGAGGCCTAGGAGGACCGGATCCCTGGGGTTTGCTGCTGGAGACCAAGGTTTAGAAGGACAGGGTCCATGGGGTCTGCTAGTGGAGACCATGGCCTTAGAAAGACAGGATTCCTGGGGATTGCAGCTGGAGACTAAGGTCATAGAAGGACAAGATCCCTGGAGTTGCAACTGGAGACCAAGGCCTTAGAAGGACAGGATCTATGGGGACTGCTACTGGAGACCAGTGTCTCAAGAGGACAGGGTGGGGGTTCCTGCAGGCCTCAGGAGGAATCCCTGAGCCGCCAGAGACTGATGGTTTTTCTGGTGGGGAGAGGTCTGGCTGGCAAGGCCCCAACAGACTGGCCAGGACTCTGGGAGACCAGGCAGGGCCCTGGGAGGTGTGGAAGGGCCTAAGGCATAGCAGCTGGGCCCTGCCAGAGTTTATAGGTGTCTGGGTGTGGGCTTGAGCCAGCGTGGGGACTTCCCAGAGAGCAGTGAGCAGAAACTACAGCTGCTGTTGAATGTCAGGTTGCATAGACCTGGAGTCCAGTGGGCTGCTGGGCCTGGCTGTGACCCCCTCAGCTGCCCAGTGGCACCCTTAGTGCTGTTATTTGCAGTGGGAGGAAGTATTTTTCACCCCAGTATTGCTGTTGGTCTCATTGCTCAGTTCATGGGCAGTGGTTGCAGGTGCAGAAAGCACTAGTCTTGGGTACCCAGGTATTCAAACACAACTGAGAGCTTGTCGGTGTAACTAGATAAATGCAGGGGTGGTTCAGGAAGCTTAAATATGTGTGCTGTGCATAAAGGTTGAGATTTTAACACCTGAGGGAACCTCTCAGCCTTTGCTGTTCCTGTCTTTTCACTAAAGCGGCTCTTGGCTCTTTATAGAGCCCCAGTGTATTTTGCACCTTTTCTTTCATTTTCTTTCAGAGATTGAATTCACTTCAGGAACTTCAGCTCCTTGAGATCATGTGCAATTATTTTCAAGAGCAAACCAAGGATTCAGTCCGGCAGATCATTTTCTCATCTCTCTTCAGCCCTCAAGGAAACAAAGCAGATGACAACAGGATGGCTTTGCTGGGAAAGCTGGTTTCCATGGCAGTGGCTGTGTGCAGGGTTCCTGTTCTGGAGTGTGCTGCCTTCTGGCTGCAGGTACAGCTTCTGTGTAGGTTGGGCAGTCTCAGGGAAGGAGTGAGGGGGTGTGCTGTGGTGGGTATGGGTGAATTGGGGCAGCAGAGTGTAACCTAACAGTTGGTGATAGCCACTTGCAGTCAGTTACTCCTCCGTGGCTGTTTAACTGATATAAAAGCTGGCTGCTGCAGCTGTGTTCACCCCACATCTGTGCTTGTGCCCATTCCTGTGCTCCAGTATGAACGAGAGCTTTTGCTAATCCATTTATCCATTTGTGTGCTACACTGGCAGAAGAAAATTTGGGTTTTATTGATTTTAAAAAAAAAAAAAATTTTTTTTCTTCCCTTCCTCTTTCTCCACGCAACTCTTGCATGTTGAAAGGGGTCAGTGGAGGGTTTGGCCAACACAGGGAGCAAAACCATGGCAGTTCGTGGCCACATTGGCCAGAAAAGCCCTCTGGATTTTGAGAGATAAACTGTGCCTAGTGTGCAAGTTTGCATGTGGCAGAGGAGGCAAAATGTCTCTCTTGAAAGCTGGGCACAAAATACCTGTGTCTGACTTCACTGAGTGCAGGGATCTCCATGAATGTCAGGGATCTCTTATGTCCTCTCCTGTCCCATTGAGATTCCCCACTATTGACCTTGCAAAGTTCTTGCTGTCCTTGTGGGATGTGCAGAAATCACCTGTTTTTACAGTAGGGGAAGTGCAGAAAGGTTGTACTGGGAGGGAAGGGTGGTAGAGGCAGATCAGGACTGTTTCTGTGGGGTCCCTCTTGTCCCACCTGGTGAGGTTTTGTTATGGGATGAGGGCATGTGGCTTGGTTAGCAGAAGGTGGTGTGGGTTTTTGTACATTGTGGCTCTCACGGAATTTTTCCACATTAATAAAGTCAAGTGTAACTAAGAGGTTGCTGAACTGGTTGTTCTGGTACTGAACTAGTTGCACTACAGAACTATGATGCTGAAATAGTAAAAAAATTTCCAACCAAGTCAAAATATCGATGTAAAAGGTTAGAATTTTAAACTACGCTTACTGTAAACACAAAATATCACCATCTATTTTAATACTGTGAAATGGTATTTTTTTTTCTATCTGAGTGGACCTTTGATACACAGAGAGAGAGAGAGAAGGCGCTCTTTAATTTTGGGGATATGGAAACACAGATGTTGAAACGGCGAAGCGGCTGGGCCATGTGGGCAGGCAGAGTGTTTGGTCAATGGAAACTTTAAAGTTGGGCTCTGGAGAACTTTCTGTGACTGGCTTTAATTCACTTTTCCTTGTGTGCTGTCCCGCGTCCCTGCAGCGAACGCCCGCCGTGTACTGCGTGCGGCTGGCCCGAGCCCTGGTTGACGACTACTGCAACTTGGTGCCGGGGTCCATCCAGACGCTGAAACAGATATTCAGTGCCAGTCCTCGCTTCTGCTGCCAGTTCATTACGTCGGTCACAGCGCTCTATGACCTCTCTTCAGGTTAGTGCTCCCCAGCTGTGTCCTTCAAAGTAAGAGGTGCAGTGTAATGCAGTACAAATTAACTGCTGAAATTCTAAAGATGCTTGTTACCCTGTACTTACTGCCACAAGCAGCTCAGGGGTGTGGCTGTTGCATCATCTGTCACTGGGGTGAGAATAAAAATAACCAGGCAGTGGCTGAAGAGAGTCTTTGATGGAGAAGCAGCCAAGTGATGCCTGACACAAAGGGCAACGTCCACAGAGGGCAAAGGACACAGGGGCCTTATTGATTGAGCAGCTCTAGGAGTGAAAGCTGGGGCAGTTTGGCCTCCCTGTGGTGTGTCACTTACCCAGCATAAAGGCTATGACAATCCAGTTCCCCCCAAAAAAGGGAGAAAATGCAAATGCTGAGCGTTTGCAAGCTGGAGCAAGGTTTCTGTTGAGCAGTGACAAGAAATGCGTTCAGCTGAGTGCCTCCAATGCACTCTTTAACCGCGTGTCACCAGGGCTCGGGTGGTTGTTGCTCAGACACTAGAAATGTGTAGATGTCTAAAATAAGATTGATTTACCTCTACTCAGCAAGGGAGACGGGGAACTCTTGGTAGACTAGGCAGCAGCCACGCACTAAATACCAACATCACATATCATCCAAAAAAGCGAATACTATTTGTTAGCAATGAAGGAGGTGTTTTGTGCAGTGTTCTGCAGATAAACAGCTTGGCATTACTGAGAGAGTGTTGCGGGCTTAGAATTTTTTTTTTTGAAGTGTACAGTAGAGCTTGTAGCATATTCCTCCTCAGTATTTTATATGTGTTTTGTGCAACCACTTGGAAGTTCATCCAGCTAATTAGAAGACATGTCAGAAGGGAAATAACTTGAGTTACAGGAAGTTAATTTTAAAATAACTTAGTTTATTTGAGGTGTTATTGGTGACACAGGAAAAGGAAGCTTGCTCTTCAGAGGGCGATCTGTAACTGGGCAGTCTCCACCATGTCCTGAGGACAGGGGTTGACCACAGAAACAGCAGCGTCTGTGATACTGGGAGGTCTCAGAAAAGCTGAAAACCGGAAAATACTGATTCTGTATCCAGTGCATATTGGTAATTCTGCAGTCCAGATCATTTGTCCTATAAGTCATTTTGGGTATGGAAGACACCAGTAGATAGTTGTGTACAGCATCAGCAAAGGGCTCAGCACACAACTTGCAACCAAAGTACTTTGCTCAGTCCAGTTGCCCACCCCTGGGACAGGATGACGCACGGTTACTGTGAAGTCAATGTTTCTCTTCTCTGTAGTCAAACGTCAGTTCCTGACCACATTTTACCTCTTTCTTGAAGCTTTATTTACTTACTTGAAGCTCTTGTAATCCATACTTACTTGAAGCTCTTACAGTCCTTTACCTGTCATGTGATTGTGTTGAGTTTTTCCACAAAGATGTACTTGCTTGGGTAAGTCTTGCAGGAAATCAGCTGGATGATTGGAGTGAGGAGAAGAAAGTGCTATGCCAACAAGTTTTTCCTGTTCCCTCACCCATTCTACTTTCTGTGGCAAGAGATAAATGGAGACTGAGTTTAAAGACAGAACAAGCAGATGATGGGTGGGAGAGAAAGAAAATAACAAAAGAAACTTTGCTGGGAAAGGGGATAAATGGTGGCATTTGCTGGTGTCTTCAGAGTAGGTGAAGAAGGTGAAGTTGTCCCAGGAAAGATACAACCTGACAACTGTCGTTCCCGACAAGTGAGCATCTGCCTTTTGTGTCCTGGAAAAAAGAGCAGAGTTAGGGAGGTTTTGAAATTGTAACTGTGACAGTGCAGGAAGGGGGTGTGTGAGAGATTAATTAAAGATTGTAGTCCTGTGCTCCAGTGCGGGGCTCAGCTTACTCAACGATGCCTTTCCCTTCTTCAGATGACCTCATCCCTCCTTCGGATCTGCTCGATTTGATTGTTTCCTGGATCTTTGAAGACCCCCGCTTGATCCTCATCACCTTTCTAAACACTCCTATTGCAGCCAACCTGCCGATAGGGTTTTTAGAGCTCACCCCGCTCACTGGACTGATCCGTTGGTGTGTGAAGGCCCCCTTGGCTTACAAAAGGAAGAAGAAAGCTGCTCTCTCAAATGGACACCCCCCCAGCAAAATTGCCAAGGACTCAACTTCAGGAGAAGACAAAGATTGCCACCAGCTATATTCAAAACTGCATTTGAGTGTTCTGCAGGTTCTTATGATGCTTCAGGGGCATCTAACAGAGAAGAACCTTTACGGGCGCCTGGGGCTAATACCCTTTGACCATGTGGTTCCCCTCGTTGAGGAAATTAACAGACTGTCTGATGAACTCAATCCTCTCAATGCATCCAAAGAGATCGAACTGGCTCTAGACAGACTGGCTCAGGCTCTGCAAGTAGCCATGGCATCAGGGGCGCTCCTGTGCACTAGAGGTAAGCTGCTGGTGGGGCTGGCAGAGGCCCTGGCACGGGATTCTTTTCCTCCAGCGTGTGGATGTTTCTAAGAGGGGAGTTTTTGGATGGGAGAGTAAAGATCAATGTATTCACAGCAGAAGTAGTAGTTTGTCTCTCTTAGGAAGTGATAGTGCAGGAAATACTTCAGGAAATATAACTGGATGGAGAGTAAGAAAGGAAAGATTGTTGATGCAGCTGACTGGTGCGTTGCTTTGCAGAGGTGGAGAATTGATCTTCAGCCGTGCAGTGTGCGCAGGGGGGTTGTATCTGGGTGTTTGACCCCTTCAGAATTGCTTGTATCTATTTAAAAAGCACCGCTTAATTGTGCTTCGATTTGACTTCTCTGAGTTTGCTTGCTGGAGGAGAAACCATGGGGGTGTGTGCTAGACAAGGAATTTGAAAAGCAAACAAAAACTGCTCATCTGGAACTTCTCGGCCTTCAACTCTCCTGTAATGAGACTCCATTACAGTGTGTACCATGTCAGTTAAACTTAGCAGAGAAGCCTGCTAATGTGGCTTTCGTCTCTCCTGTTGCCAAAACCATCTCATTCCAAAAGACCTGCAGAAACAAAAAAGATAAGTGCCTTAATGCAGCCCAGGGTCAGCCAGACATACTGTTTTGTTGATACGTTCTCTTGAATCAAAGCAGAAGCCAGAAGGCTCAAAACTCCCCAAACTCTTGGGGCAGTTATTGCGGAGAGCATCCCCTGCCCTTAGGTGCCTTAGGCTTTTGCCCTGGCTGAACCAGTGCTGCTGGTCAAATATCAATGTTCACCTCTCTAATCTTTCACAAAGGGACTCTGGGTGTAATAAGAACAGGCAGAAAAGTGGAGGCTGGCTTATTGTGGCTGTGTTTTTTCATAGTGGTTCACCATGGTACGTTCTGAGTGCTTGCTTTTACTGTAGAAGTAGGAAATGATTCAATGTAAGCAGCTGCTGAAATACCAGTTATTTCAGTGTTTTGAGAGTGGGTTTATCTAAAAAGACAGGAGTCTTTGAAAGTCCTGAAAGGGCTCTTAACAACAGGGTATTTTGTTAAATACCTTGGTTTCAGCTGCTTGGCTTTGGAGAGGCAAATACAAACTGTTCATCAATATCTGAAAATCAGTTGAAAGAAGTACTCCTTGCATGGGACCAAGGACATGATGGGAGCAGCTCACAAAGGAGTGAGGCATACAGATAATTACCAAGAACTGTAAGATGGTTAAAAAAAGAGTGCAATTTTTAGTTAATAGAGCCCAGCAAAAAAACTCTCTCTACCCTTTCTTTACACTAGCACTGTTTAAAAAAAAATACCCCAAACCAATGCAAAGCAGGTACTGGGTAAGCTCTGTCTTGCTTTGACCTGATGCCTTTCTGATCATAAAGGCTGTATTCGGTGGGCAGAGTCCTACCTTCTATTTCCTATGTTTTAGCTACTTCTTGATAGTAAATTGATATTGCAGATTCTATATTAAGGCTTGGTCTGCTTCGAAGTGAAGCTGTAATTCCCATATGGCAGCGAAATTAAATGTCAGAGCTACAATAAAGTGTCAAGTACAAAGAGCTGAGGTAATGACTGGTGAGATAGAGAAACATTTTCTCTCCTATGCAAAGTTTTAGCCTTAGAGTGGGATTCTGGATCTGTTGATGACTGGAGCTCCTTCCAGTAGTCTGATCTTCCTAGAAAGGAGAACAGAGAGGAAAATTGCTCTAATTTCTGCTTCATGCTCTTATTGTTATGTCTTCTGTCCTCTTTCAGATGACCTGAGAACTGTGTGCTCCAGGCTACCACATAACAAGTAAGAGACCTTTCTACAGCTGTGTTGGTTGTGGTGCATGTTCCAAGACACGAACTTGAGGGCTGTTGAGACAAAATCCCCTCTAAGGATTTGTGTTTACTTACTGGAAGTCGGGCTTTATTCCCACACAGTTTAGCACAAAGATAAAGGTGATAGTGCTGGTTGCAAGCTGGAGTCTTGACTAAAGGGGACTTCAGTGACTCCCACCTTACAGACAGTCATGCCCAGGCTGTGTTACAACAACCACACAGAAGGGGAAAATGAAATTACAGTGTGAAACCTTCCCTAGAGTTGTCCCATTCCCAACTCCTTGCTGATTTTACCTGACCCTGAGCTTAACTGCTCTTTGCTTCTTGCCTCTTTGCAAAGAGAGAAAGGGCAAGGTGAAAAAAACAACAAAACAGGCTTCTGGGAGCTGTAAAGAGTGTAGCAGAATCTCTGTCCTCTTGCCTCTCAGCAGTGGTGTGTGTTGGTTATGAATTGTCCTGGCAGCCAGGCCCTTGTGAGCCTGGAAGAGCCACAACAAAAGCCTTCTCTGAGTGATCCTGACGCCTGTCTGAATTTCTCTCCACAGCCTGCTCCAGCTGGTGATTTCGGGTCCAGTACAGCAGCCCACTCATGGCGCTCTGCCACCGGGATTTTATCCTCATATCCATACTCCTCCTCTGGGCTATCCTGCTCACGCCGCGCTCCCGGCTCACCCAGCGCTCCCGGCTCACCCCGTCCAAACCTTCATCCCAGGAATGACATTCCCATACCGACCCATTCGCTAAAATGCTAAGACTGTAGAGTGTACCCCGTTTCCCTTAGTCTGAGGAAGCCTTTTGCAGTTTGAAACCAAACGTCTCGGGAACCACATTTTCCTCTTTGGTGTAAAGCTGAGCAATGCCAGCCCGGAGGGATCGGCCCTTCAGCAGTAGAGAAGACACGGGCGGGCAGGCTGCAGTCCGTCTGGATGCGGGATGCAGGTCATTGGGATAAAAGAAAGGGATGGGGAAAAAAAGAAAGCAATAGGAACTCCAAATCCCTACAGCGTGTGGAATTTTTTTATTTTGATCCACATTGCTTCATATGATCGGCAAGGGTAGGAGATTTCTCAGTCATGTGGGTTTCTTTTTTGCAGTGGGCACCATGAGCCCAGCTACTCCTGCTCCAGGAGGGCCAGAAGGAAAGGCCTGAGGTTTGGTTATTTTCAAGCTCGTCCACTCCAGCCTGCTCTTTTCTTTGTAAATGTTTGTATCTATAGCTACAGAGTATGTGTACACTGTATATTTTTGGAACACAAACGTTTGTTTCAGAAGCACAAGGTAGAGTAAAGCAACACTTCCTATTAAAGGAAACAATTTACGAAGCGTCAAATAATTCTGCCGCCGTTATCTTTCAAATAGCAATTAGAAGGTCCGACTCATTAGGCCAGGGAGGGAACACAACCCCTTTGTGGCTGCAGTGACCCACCATCCTCCGAGCTCAGCAAACCCCTTCTCATGCTTCGGTCAGTAAGTTGTGAAAATGCAGGGTGAGATTTGGTGTGTTTAGTTAATGCCTGTGGGCAGAAGTGGCCAGTGGCTGCCTGTAGGGTGCTGGCCAGGTGGGCAGGGGTCAAGGGAGTGCAGAAGCCGCCCTGGAAGAGTGGCAGGACTTGCTGCTGCGAGCACGAAACACGCTGTCCTGCTGTGATTCTCCAAGTCCCCTTTTCTGGGTGGAAGAGTGAAAAAGAAAGGTCCTTTCTACATAGCTTTTACAAAGATCTCCTCCCCCGCCCCATCAGAGATGTGGTGGCAGTGGCTGTGGTTAGGTGGTTGCGCACTGGCCACAATAAGTAACAGGGCAGATGAGATGGAAGCTGTGAAAATCTGCTTGAAATGGGATGGCTGCGGAGGAAACTGTTTGCCCTTCTCTGAAAGGGGAGGATAATAATAATATTATAAGGATATGCTTTAACTTTTGGTCAGCTCTGAAGCGGTTGGGCAGGGGGGCTAGGTGATCGTTGTAGGTCCCTTCCAACTGAAATACCCTGTTATTTCCCATCTCGCTTTGCAGTTTTTCAAAGATGCAGAAAAAATATTATAAACCGTCCAATTTTAGGGTGGAAGTCGTTGATCGGTATTGAGCCCCAGTGCCCCGTGCAGCGCAGGACAGGGAGAAACCGCGGAAGACGCCTGTGATCACCTGTTCCCCAAGCGTTTATGCTCGAGGAGGCGTCGCTAATGGTAATTAACCCCTTTTAATTAGCGGCGTCACTCTCACGATCCGTCGAGGTCGGCCCGCGTGGCCGCGATGGCGGGGGGGGGAGAAGGCAGGAATTACCTTCTGCGCCTGCGCGAGTTGCGGCGGTCACGTGGTGGCGGCCAGCCAATGGGGAGGCGCGTTGCTGCACGGTGCCTCCCTCCCTCAGGGGACGGAAGTACCCGCCGGTGTCCGCCGCGGCCGGCGCTCCCCCGGCCCCGTCCCCTCCGCCGTTCACGGCATGCTCTGAACTGACCCGTCCGCCCCGCGGCGCGACCGCCGCCCCTCCGAGGTGAGCGAGGAAGCGCGGTAGGGATGTGTCCGTCGCCGGGCAGGTTCGGGGGGGGGAGGGGGCAGTGTTGCCATTGCCTAGGCCCGTCCCGGGCGCAGGTCGCCATGGCAACACCGCCCCCCTCCCGTTCCTCCCCCAGAGCCGCACCGGGGAAGAAGCGTGCGGGTCGGTGATCCTCTTTAAATGTTTAATTACGTTTACGTTGCTGAGTTTGAGCTCTGTTGTTCCGCTCTGTGTGGCGAGCTCCTTTGAACCTTGGCCGTTCGTTGCAGGCGTTCTCTCTCTCTTGCACCGTGTGAATGTGGCTGAGCCTCTGGCCTTTTGCCGGCAGTTATAAAGAGGCATTAAATATCTGTGACTGTCTCGGGTCAAAGGTTTTCTAGATGGGTGTTTTTCCCCCATAATTCCCAGTATCCTGCTGAACAGCAAACTAATGCTCTCGTGGAACAGGCGGTGAGAGCCTGGATTTATTTATTTTATTCATTTTTTTGCTCTTGTAGTGGTTAATACAAATTGGAAACGTTTGCCTTTGTACAACCTGTATTCCTTTTTTTAACTACCAACTTACAGACTTTGTCTGCCACTTTATTTGTCTTTTGGCATCGTGAGAGCTTTCTACAACCATGAGCAGCTTTAGATTTTACTGTGCTGGAAATCTGTGCCCTGTGCCAAAGGATCATTGATTTTTGTTGTGTATCTGTTCATCTCTTCTCCCGCCTAGTTTTTGTATATCTGCTGAACAGATTATAGCTGGAATCTCTTTTCATGATGGATTCATCCTAGGCTTGATTCCTTTCTTTTCATCTGCTATAGACTCTCCTTAGTAAAGCTTAGTTTCCTTAAAGGCCTTTATGAGTGACATTTCTGGTAGCTTTTGGGAGTGCTAGCACACAGTATGTTTTTTTAAATAAAGCAACTGTATGAATAAAGTCTGGCAGATTTCTTGGAAATGAGGCTCTTTTAAAAAAAGAGCTGGTGATTCTCCCCCAGCATATTATAATTAGAGTGTTAACTCTTCACGGACAAGATAACGTTGGAGCCGCCTCACCCCCATCAGAAGCAGTGGTACTGGGTACTGCCTGCTGCCAGGCTTTTAAAGTAGGTGGTTTTAATCTTGCAGGTTAAAAAAAGTTATGTCTTGTAGACTGGTGCTTTAATTAAAATCCTTATATTTTATACAATGTCTAAGTATAATATCTTTATATGCAAATAAAGAAACATACAGTAATGTGTAAAGCATTGTTCTCATAGGTCGTTCTGTTCCTTGAGGTAGCTGCTGCTCTGGTTTCTCTCAGCCAGTTGCTTAATGCATTTAAAGCAAGTTGAGTTAGCACGTCTAAGCAATTGGTAAGCAGCTGTCCTGCAAATGCCCTCTTAAAACCAGTGATATTCTTAATTTTCATTTATTTTTCTAAACCAGAGTGGTATCATCCTGTCTTTTGGTGTCTGGGCTGGTGTCAGATGTCATGAAATGTGGGAACTGACAATGCAATTCAGAAAAATGCTCTTTTGAGTTGGGAACTCAAAGAGCCTTTAACATAGTGTGTGTATTTACTTTTGTTAATGAAGTCTGGTACTTTCATGTCTGTTGTTATTTCTTTCCCAGTAAGGATGATCTTTATTTGCGTGTGGAGGTGCTTTTTCTTGTGGAGTTTTTTTTTTGCCGGGGGGAGGTGTTGTGTTATAAATGTAGGTATGACAGCAGTGTAGTCTGATAAGTCGGTCAGTGAGTCAGTGCTGGTATCTTACCCATCGCCTGATGTGAACTGGTTCTGCCATCCTCTGTCTTCCTGGTTATTTTCCACATCTCTGCACGCCCCCATCCCTCTCACTCCCAGCGTAATTTACGGAGTGAGCAGGAGCAGGTGTCGCAAAGGCTGACTCTGGATGACAGTGCTGTTGTAAATACCTCAGGAATTACAGGTACCAGGCTGGGGACTTCCTGTGGGTGGTTTGCAAAGTTGATTCAGAAGTCCTCAGGGCTCTGTCTTCCTGCTCATCACAGGCTGCTGGGCTGGTGACAGCCTTTGGACAGGAATTCCCTGCAGCGACTTGGTGCCAGCAGCTGCTGTTAACATGTTGTTCCTCTGACGTTAAGACATCTTCTTTTAAAGAAACAATTGGGCTAAGCTGTGCATTGTAACAGCGAAGAAGGTTCTGTCTTGTCTGAGCACCTCTCTTACAAACTCGAAAGTTAAACGCTATCCAAAATCGCTATTAGATTGGTATCACTCCTGTCTTCCTGTGTTTTTTTAACCAGCCACAGCGTGTCTGATGGCTTTAATGCAAGGTATTGCAAAAACATGTCTCATGCTGTGTCTCCCCACCCACACATTCCTCCTCGCAGAAAGGTAGGAAAGGGAGTTGCTCAGTTTTCCAGCCTTAGCTTTTAATTTTTTAATTTCTCCTTTCCAGCTTATTAGTGGGGATGTAAAAGCAGATATCTATGCCAGAATCCATTTTAAATGTTACTAGCTTAAAGCAGTAGCAGTGGGGTTTTTGAGCCCAACCTGGGTGTCTCATGCTGGAAAACACTATTGAGAAAAGAAAAGGTGAAGAAGCCATGTAGGCTCAAATTTTGAATTTGGGATCTTGGAGAGAAATGAGTTTGGGGCGCTTGTCTACCAGCTAGGCAAGGGATGCCCTTTTTGAGTTTTGGGGTTTGTTTTTTTACTTTGCTTTTAAAGTGCCTTGTTTGTAATAGCCTCTAAAAAATTACCTATTAGTGTGTCCTATAAGGAAGAAGGCAGGGGGACTGGGTTTTAGCAGCAGTGGTGTGTTGCTGCTCCGTAATGAGGACAGCGGCTAGGAAATGGAGGCAGGCTCCAATTCCCTTTTCCCCATGTTTGTACTACACGAGGCTGAATTTCTGGCTGGTTTTTTTCAGTCACTACATACATTTTCTGTGTAGCTGTTTATTCTAATTTGGAAATGGCAGCAGGCCTGCATGTATGATGAGTTGGTTCGTTGGGGTTTTTTTTGTTTTCTGGAGGAACAGCTGCCTCTTGGAAACTTGCCGTGTTCAGCATTTGCAAGGTCTCTCCTGGATCTCTCCTCTAGCGAGCTTCTTCTTGTAAATGTGCCTCTGTTGTGACCCTTCAGTTTTAACTCCCCGCAGTGCTGCTGTCACAAAGCAGATTTTCTCTTCCACATCTTAACAAGAAAAGATTTAACGGCAAAACCCTCTTAGAGGTTCTTGTTTGCTGTTCCCTGGAGGAATTGCTGTATCTGGGGCAGCAGGAAGCCATGCCTTTTGCAGAATGCTTTAGAGATACTTTATTGGGGTACCAGCTCCAGTGAAATCTATTGCTTCAGTAACGTAGAGTAAAAGAACAGCCCAGAAAGTGACTCGGATGCAAAACGTTAACATTCCTGCTGCTGGAAGGCTGACAAGTCAAACTTCAAGTGTGCAGAGGATAAGGGATACAAATATAAAAGGATTTCACTAACAGTAAGTGTTCTCATTTCAAACAAATAACAGCTGGTTGCTGCACAGGTAGAATTATGTTTTTGCCTTCTCGTTTCTCCATATCTTTTTGGAGTCTCTTTCAAATCCTTATCCTCCATGGCAGGAGGCCAAAGCAGTAATTATCGTGATTCTGTGATTTGGCTTTCAGGCTTTGGGTCCTGCGGTGCTCAGACCTCAGTCTGGGCGTAATGGAAAATGAAGTGCGGAGCTGAGGACAAGGTGTGAGTGTGTTTCTTAGAATGATGTTTTCAGAAATTTCACAGCTGAGGGAAAATTGGCTGAGCAGTGTGGGGCGAGCTGCTGGGACAAGGGCTGAATGCCAGGATGGGTTTTTCCCAGTTTGTGTGTGACAGTGTTGCCTTCCTGGCTCTCTGAATCCAATGTGGTCCAGCCAGGCTCTTGTAGATACTTCACATGAGGAGGGTTTAATAGCAAATTTACTTGTTTGGTATGTTTGGTGTTACTATGGGATTTTGATTTAGCAGGGTGATACAGCAATGTACTGAAATCGCAGCACAAGCATAATACAGCCTTTGCAGTGTAGGGTTGAATCCTAGTACGAATGTGATGCCTGTTACTGATCACTGTCACAGTAAGTGGTGCCTGCAGTCACTGGGAAGGAATATGCAGATTGAAGTCAGCTCAGGCTCTTTCTTTTTTTCGAACTTCACTTTATTAATTGCTCAGTTCTTGGACTTTAGGCTCAGCCATATGCTCCCCCCATGCTGGTCTGGTTAGCTCAGGAAGACATTCTTTATTAATTGTCTCAGGACACCTGACAATTCACTGGTGCAGCTGTCTTTGTAAAACCCAAGGTTACTGTCTGGTCTCCCTGGTGTTGAGATAAATTCAGCTTTCTTTACGATCCATTCTTCTCCAAGCTCACTGGTTTTTGCACTTATCCACTGTGGGGCTGTGCTGGTCAGGCACATTGCCCTGGATGGGTTTGCTAGAGAAGAAGGTCCAGGCACTGACAAACTCCTTTCTCCAGGGTGATGTCCCCGACAGAAGTTCGTTAGTGCTCGGGGTGTGCTTTGGAGGCAAATGGGATCAGCGTAGGAGGGCTGGACTAAGGACATGTCTTCAGGATGCAGCAGCCTGGGGTATCGTGCAGCGGAGCTGGTTGAGGAGGGCAGTTTTGTGCACAGAGTGAACCTGCTACTGAAGGAGTTTAAATAATGAGGAGCTCAAAGTCTGAAGCCTGCACGTGTCCTTGAGTGAGCCAGGGTCTGCGAGGAGCTCTAAGGTTCAATGCTTGTGGTTCTGGTAGAAATTACAGAAAAATGCAATGCCTGGATCAAAAGGCATTAGGGACTATTGTGAAATAACATAATCTTAACAGCAGAACCTATTTCCAGCCATATTACTACATTATTTTCAGACAAAGGCACAAAATCAGTCATTTTGTCCTAGATTTTCTGTTAAGTGTCTCAGTCACTCCAAGTACCTGCTTCTGCTGATTCAGGGAATGACGCAATGGCACTTTTGGGCAACACTCCTATGGGATGTGGGGAATGCTACAGGTGTGGGGGTTAAACAATGACCATTCTGCTCATGTCTGTGAACTCCAAGCTCTGTCAGTTTGTATAACGTACCAGAAAAAAGGAGAACCACATCTTCTGGGGTTTTATTTATTGCTTGTCCTAAATGAACCTACGTGGGATTCCTAGAAAGAGCAAGAGCATCAAATGGGATCAATAAAATGTTACAATTAGAGGTGTGCTTCTATTGCACACAGCTGTCAGAAGTGGTTGCGTTGGTGTAGACAGCACGTCTTAACACCCCAGCTTTCAAGTGGTGCCTTTGGGTGCAAAGGAACTAGTCTGAGCCTAGGTGGGGTGATTTACTCCTCACTGACTTTATGTGGGACTGGGGGCCTGAGCAACCTGAGCTAAGTTGGGTTAAACACCAAAGGATCCTTCCAACCTGATTTTTTTTTTTTTTTAAATTCTGTGACCAGACTTGAAGAAGTACCTAGGTGCTATCGATCTAACAAGTATTTAAATATCTTTAAAAGTTTGGCTCCTATTACTTTGGCAATGTTGACCTAAGTCCTAGAAGCACCAGTTTGAGATTCATAGTAATGATTTCACAATGTTTTCAAATCCAGTTGCAATTTTATTGTATTAAATAAAAGGAGCCTGGTAACAGAGGGGGCCTGTGTGGAGCATTCCCTGTGAGACCAATAACCTAAAAATGCAGTAAGCTTAAAATGAAATGCAGAAGGAAAATCTTTACTGCTTTGTTGGAATTAGACCTTTGGCTGGTTCAGATTGAACAGTTTAATGTAAATTAAATCCCTGGTGCCAGATGGCGCAAGGTAGAGGGACATAGCTGTGGAAACTCCTGCTGGTGCTCTTGAAGTGATACTCCCCAGACAATAACAGAGGTCATGTTGATTTTGAGTACCGTGTTGCTCAGTCACAGCTCACGTGTACCTATCCTGTACTTTGAGTAGCTCTTAAAATTCTCTCTGGGCTTTGTCTGATCCTATTTATTTACAAGTAACAGGATGCCAGGTGTCATTAAGAGCTTTCTTCCAGGAAATCTTGTCTTGCTGGGATTTGAGGACTATCCCCATAGAAGCCGCAAACAAGGATTTGGTGATGACACTGGAGCAGGTCTTCTGCTACGGGTACCCAGGGTAAGGACACGCAGCTCTGGCACACTGCATGCATGCAGATCTTCCAGGGAGTATCTGCTAGTGTGTGTTTGTGCCGAGCAGATGGGCGGCTCATGTAAAGTAAAATACAGCTACTGTGCGTATGTCCATCGCTGAAGTGCCGGGCAGAAGCCTGCAGCTGTAGGCAGAGACATGGCCTGACAGCCAGAGGAAGGGACAACTCAACTACCGCCTTTCAGAGCGGGCTTGTTTAGCATCGCTGCAGCTCCTCAGACCTGGCCCATGCATGGTATGCACTTGATAGTTGTCTGGGGGAACTTGCTTAATCTTTTCCTTCTGTGGAAGGACAGCAGATAATCCTTCTCAGTAATCTAGCAGGAGTGTGCTTGAAGAAAGTGCTCTGAATTCCAGAAGGTGAAAATCTTCAGCTCAAGTCAACAAGGGTCTGCACTGTTTAATGACAGAGGTGCCTACAGTACCAGGGTGGTTGGCCATGTGCCTTTCAGTACAGTTTTCCTGAATCGTAGGATCGCTTTATAAAAAACCCACTAGCCTGCCAGGGAATGTTTTTCTTTATTTTGTACTGCAGGTTTGCTTCTTTCTGTTCAGGATTAATTGATTTCAATTAGCATTTAAATTCAAAAGTAAAAGATTTTGATGGAGTTCAGTCTGGCTTTGTTTGTCCGAATGAAGATGATTCCTTCACGTGTTTGTGTGTGAACACTAAATTTGAAGCAACTACACCCCTTACTGGAAATTATGTATGTATATGATTCTAGTTCATATTCATTTAGCTTTAGATTACCTCGCTTTTATTATGCCAGGAAATTCAGTGATATTTGTTGCTAGGTGATAATTATTATTTTTTTTGCATGTTCAAGAGTTTATCTGGATGGAAGTTGAAGTCCAAATGAAAATTCATAAAACCACTATCTTATGATTGCTCATTGCTCGAATCCTACTCCCTTTTTGCAGAATATACAAGGCAGGAACATTGTTAAAACATGTCTAATCGTGCTAAACAAGGGAAATCTTAACTTGTTGAACCACTTGGCCAGGCTTTTGTAGGTGTGGAAGTGCTTGGGGGGCTTGGGGGATTTTCAAAAGCATTTAAGTAGCTGCCTTCCAAACTCTAGTAAGCATCAGGCTTTATCTTGCATTTAAACACTTTGTTGGATTAAGAGTACTGAGTATTTCAATTCCTCTAGAAATATGACATTACATAGATTTTCCTTACCTTTATTTATTTATTTATTTTTTCATACAAGTGATCTAACAGCAGAAGAAAATATTGGAGGAAAGTCCAAGTTGAGGTTTCTTAGCTGTAAAGCACATAGTTCCAGTCAAGAAACAATCCCTGTGCCTTGTAGCTGATCTGAACTCAAAACAAGACCTACTCTTGTAGGCAGATCCTGGCAGTGCTGATGGTAGGAATGGGTCAGTACCTTTATTTGGCTTATTGTCTGGAGTGAATGTTGATAATTCTTAGAGTCCCAACCGTCACTTGGACTGATGCTGGAAGCTAAAAGCTCCCCTGCCTTTTAGACAGAATTGTGACATACTGCTCTTTTGCTTATTACAGCTAGAGTTTATTGATGCCAAAACTTACAACATTATTTTTAAGTAGTAAGTTTAGACCTTACAATGTGATTTAATTTTAAATTACATGTTGAGTTGGCTTATTTAGTAATGCAGTTGCTATTTCTTTCGTCCCGCTTCCATTAATGCTAAATATTTGTAATGAGTATTTGACAGGTTCCTCTGGAGCTACCCAATATACCTAAGGCCGAAATGTTTTGCCGGATTTGTTTCAATAGAGCAAGGCAGAAGAATGATAGAAATGCTCAAAACCTTGGTACTTTCCTGTGGGTTTTTGAAATTAATTTGTTGTATGTTAATATCTGCAGTTTTTAGGTAGGAAAGTGAATTAAATGCTTGGTTTCTAGTTCTACTCGCTGCTAACTCTGGTATTTTAGAAGGAGGGTCCTAAGAGCTTTTTTTCCACATGCTTAACTGCACAATCCTTTCATAAGCATAAAATGTTTGCTCATTTTATAATTGACATAAGTGAGCATTTCCCGTTTTGACAAAAGAGTGAAGTCGCTGTGCCCTCCTGGATGGGGAGGTGGTGGATGATGTTAACCATGCTGCTTCCCAGACTATGGCGTGAACAAAGACTGACACAAGAAAAAGATATTAAATAAGGTGACTTCGTGTTGGGTTTTCAGAAATGGCTGTGGGCTTCCTTCAATTATAACTGCACGTGGCTGGAGCCTCCACTTTGCTTCACAGCAACCACTGCTTGGTCTCAAAGGTCAGAACTCGGTGTTGTCAGTGTTGCAGTGGTCAGTGGAGCTTTGCTAGCACTAAACCCCTGAAGGCCCTTTCAACATCCATTGAGTCCTAGGGTTGTATTTAACATGGATACCGGTTTTTGATTTCATTATTTCTTTACGCTTCCAAATGTATCTTTTGGTTCTCTAAAGCCAAGCTGACTATAGAATGACCCCTCCTCACTGTGCTAGCTCAGGCTTTTGTTCAGGACTCTGGCTCTGCTAATTGTAGCGTTGCCACGGGCTGTGCAGAGGGCCAGGACCTGGACATTGGGTGTTTCCCCAGGTATCTGTGAAGAGCCAGAGGCTGTCACATGGGGATGAAGATAATTGATTGCCTGGGATTTCCTCTCCTTTGGTCTTAGCAGCCTCTGACGACAGATCCTCCTACAGCAGCAAAGCCTGGCCAGGGAGGAAGGTGCATGGGTCTGCTCTCTTAAAACCATGTGGCTGGACACAGTGCCAGGCAGGTGTCCTAAATATCCTTTAAATGTGGAGGAACATCTGATTGGATCACATAATGCAAAGCGGATGGAGCAAGTCCCTGCAAACAGAACCACTGCCAGGAAATGGCTGTCTGAGTTTGAGGGGAGGGGAATTATCCTATTCAACAAAACAAATGTGGATTAATTTTTTTTAAGGCTGGCTTTGGCTACTGGATAACGCATAGTGCTTGCCCAGCTCTTTGAGAATATAGAGTTAAATAAACATGAACTAATCCTCACAAAAATGCATCCTGTGCTGGCTCTGCCTTTCCTGCAGCAGCTGCTGGTGAGGTCTGCTCCTAGGCCCCTGCCTTTCCTACTCATTAGCAAAAACACTGCTTCATCGTGGTTGTTTCATTTCTTTCTGATTTATTAATGCTGAGAGTATTGACTGAGAAGGGGTATTGCCTTACAGGAGCATTGAAACTTCTCAATAATAATAAAAGGTATGAGCAAAATCACTGCTGTTGCAAACCTGAGTGCTGCTTAATGCCTACTAACGAAGCGATGTAGTGGGGATTGGATCTTCGCCACAGCCAAAGCAGCTCTGGCTGTACGTGCCTGCTCGCTCCTCTCTCCTCTCTCTTCCCTCCCTTGACTCCGGCAAGCCTGTCTTATGGCTCCCCAAGTTTCTACCGCACAGCCCTGGCCTACAAACAGTTGTTTTGCCCTTACTTTGGATCTTGTGGTGGGGTCAGTGCTCTGAAATGGTCCAGCAAGGATGAGAGAGTGGGACTGGGGCATGCACCACTGTGCGTCGACTACCTCAACTGGCAGCCGTGTGGGTCAGATCAGCCACAGCAAGTGAACGTGCCCTTCCTTTGGGGGCTCCACGAGGTAAGGCTGAGGCACATTAAAAGGTCACCAGGGGCTGGTCATGGGGTGTGCTCGCTGCTGCTACAGTACAAATTCACAGTCTAGCCTCGGAGGGCTTGATCCAATTCTAGGAGTGTAAAATCAGTTTTAAAAGCAGCAAGGAATACTGATTTTGTGGTTTGGTTTTTGTTTTTTTTTTCTAGGTGCTTAAGTTGTTCTGAAACTAGCATCTGGGCTGGTTGTGAAAGTGGTAGGCTGCTCGGTAAATATGCATCCACACTCCTAGAACAGGCGGTGAAATAGCTGTGATTCTTTTTTAAGGACTTCTTTGGAGAAGAGCAAGCAATCCATATCAATATATGGATCCCCTTGGATTCTCTTCTCAGGGAAATATGTAGGACATTCACTGGGATGTCTGGGAAGGATCCTTTGCTTTAAGGACCTTGGGTCTCTGCTCTGTTAAAGCATTTTGCCATTCTTTCCACCTCCATGGGTGAAGGGCTGTCAAAAATTTTTCTAGGTAGTAGTGGGCCTCAATTGTATGATTTTTCCTGTTGATGTGTTGGCTGTTTGACATGTTCCAGGTTGCACACAAACACATGGTAGAGTTTCTGCCTCCTTCCTGGGACATCTGGGCCCACACAGAGTAGGGACTTCATACTACTCTCCAGGAGGATGGAGAGGTGGGGGCTCACACTGCTCCGGTTAATGCAAAGGAGTGATATGTGTGTTGCAGGGAGAGTGCCAGAGTCAAGGGTGAACATTGTTCTCATTAGTAGTGCTAATTACCTCTCTTTCAGTGCTGATACTTGAGTTCCAAGGACCCTGACATCTGGGACTCTCTGCTCGCTGAATATTAGCACTTTGTGATTACTGGGAGTTCCTTTCTACCAGTTTGTCAAGGGGAGCTGCAGAAAAAACCTGGCTTATGTACCTTAACAGAGAAATTTGGGAACGGAATGTGGATGTTATGACTTAACCTGTTTTTTTTCTTATGGGTACAGTAGAAGAGGATTATTCCAAATTTTTAGGAGATCAATCAGCACATGATTGTGAGCTGTCAAAACATGTCAAACTGGGATCGTTGCTGTGCCTACTCCTTTGGTGTGTCTTTGCCAGTTACAAGCAGTGATGCAAGTTTTACATTGAAACTGTTCAAATGGCATATCCAGTTCAGTGGGGAGTGTGTTTAAATCTGTTCCTTCATGAGTTTCTGAGCTTCAAAGCGAGAGCAGGGGAGAACTGAGCATCCCTTTCAGCAGGAGGTCGTACACAAGCACTGCTGCAGGCAGCTTTTCTTTATAATTCAGCATTTCAAAATCAAGATTTGAGCATCTTAAAATTGGTAAAAGAAAGCAAAAAGAAAACCCAACAAACTTTTTAAATGAAGGGTGGTGCATCTTTGTCTGGTTCTTTGACCTCGGACTAAGAGGGCTGGAGTGAGAGAGACAAAGCTGTTGATAGAGAACTGCAGGTGGCTGGTGAAAAGGAACAGAGTCCTGCAGCTGCCCTGTCTCTGCCTTGTTTGCTCTGTGTGCTCAGTGTCTCGCCGAGGCCTTTGTCCTGCCTAAAGCCTGTTCTCAAGGTCTGTTCTTGATTCATGCGTCTGTGCTACAAATGCTTTTACAACCCCTTTAGTTATTGCCTGCTGCTGTCCCTCTGGTACCTTGCTAAAAAAATCTGAAGACATTGGAGCAAGGGTCCTGTACGTGGTTAGCAGGATTATGGGAGTAATATGGTGAAAGAAAGGTATTTGGGGATTTCTGTGTTGGAACGCTTTCTGCTGGGCTGGAAAGCCAGTCCTGGTGGAGTTGAAATGAGGGGAAATGAAACTAGATCTTATTTCACCAGCACGTTAAACAAAATTAACATTTTAAAGAATTTGAATTCTCTGTTCTACATACGTACTGGAAGTGATGGGGTTGCGTAAGAGGACTTTATTGATGTTCTTCTAGCAGTGCTTCCTTTTTAAGCTGTTTGGTCAGTTCTGTTTTAAGAAAATGTTGGTCCTGCATAGTCATTTGAAGAGCTCCATGCATCGTAAGGTACACTTGGCACATTGTTGGTTTATTTAATGCAGCATCCTGAGCATTTTTTGGAAGTGATTGGTGCCACGTGGTCCTTCACACGCAGTGTCACTGGACCATGCTGGCAGGGAGCGGGGTGCCACTGTGGGGCTGAAGGGGGGTCATGCTGAGGAGCAAGCTGTGCTGATCCTGTGGGCAGCAGGGCTTTGAGGTGCTTCTCAGGTTAACGTTGCCAGGTTTTGCTCTGTCTCTCTTGAAAACTCATTCAGCTGGGAAAGACAACTTTAGTGATATTGAGAACCTCCTGCTGCCTTTGAGCAGATGCCTGACTGAAGATGAGAGTCAAGAAGCTGTGCTTCACCGTTCTTAATGTGCTTTCTTTTCTTGCAGGCGTGAATGACAGAGGAGGTGCCCCCGACTGCACTTACGGACGTAAACCTGCGTCTTCTCTGCCACGATGACATAGACACGGTGAAACAGCTCTGTGGCGACTGGTTCCCAATAGAGTATGTTGCCATTTTGGGGAGTGAGATGGTGGGGATCTAGAAACAAGTGGTGTGAATCTGCAGTGGTCCAGTTCAGAGCTGACACTGAAGGCTCTGCAGCATCTGGAGTGCTGCTGAGTTAGCAGCAGGTTCTGAATCTTTTATATACTCTGGTGGTGCTCCTGTTCATGGACCTTTGCTGCCCATCCTGCAGGGTTCTAAAGTCATCAGAAAGTTCCTGTATGCAGATTTTGGTAGAAAAATGGGCTTTGTAATTAAGGGGGTAGATCAGCTTCTTGGGAAAGACTGTGTATGAGGTGGTGAAAGGAGGACACCTCCAGGAAAAAGAATAGCATCCCTGTGCTTGTGAAAGCAAGCTGTGTTTTGGAGCTTGCACCAAGAAAGCTGAACCAAACCAACGTGGAGCAACTCTTCCGAAGGGACTGTCCTTCTGACTGTCCAGGGAGAGAGTGAATAGGACTCACCTGTGTACTTGGGATTGGTGTTGCCCCCAAAGCTCTGGCAAAGATCTGACTTAAAGCTGATCTGTCTGTCCCAGGTCAATTCCCTGTTTGGTAAATGCTTGTCTGCACAGACATGGGACTAAGGAGCTTTTCTGGGGGACAGTGATGGCTTTCTGGCTTAAAGCAACCAGGAAAACTACAGCTGTAGACTTGAAGGATTATTTTTTTTCTTTAGCTTTGTTGAGAAGGGTTATAGAGGATTTTAGCGGATTATAATTAAGATTGCATAAAATGTAACAAACCAGCAAAAGCATTCATAATATTTTGAATTTGTAGATTTCTTTTAAACACAAAGCATGCTGTACTCTGGCTTGGAAATAAATTAGCATACACTAGTTTCCCTTTAGTAGCTGCAGAAGGGGGAGGAGAGCTGGAGGCTGGTGATGGGATTATTTTTTTATTTTTTTTTCTTTTTTGGTACCAGTGTGCAGTGTGTTTTTTTTCATGTGTGTATCAAATTAATGAGATCCTTAACGCTCTTAGATGAGGGCAGGTGGATCTTGCATTTAAAAATAGCTTGCTAAAGATGGAAGTGAGAGCTCTGGGCAGTGAATGTAAAATGAAAATGTGGCTGTCTTAGCCAGGCAGGAGGCCATTACATGAGCAGCCTGCGTTGCTGCTTAGATGTCGTTGAAGGAAACCACGTTACCAGGTGGGGCACAGCAGCTGTTTAAGTTCATTGGTACCACACAACAGTTAAGACAGGAAAGGTGAATAACTTCTTAACCCAAATTTCAGGGAATAAGCTAAATTAGCAGCATACAAGGACCTTGAGGTTGATACACGGCTGAGCTACGTGGCTGTATGTCTCTGCAGAAGACAGGCCTTCCAGTAGCACCATTTCCCTCCCTTAGTCTGGTGTAAAATACATTGGCCTGCGCTTCTAGTGTTGCTGCCCGTTTCCAGATGAGCAGCATTTTGGCTCTGTCCCCCCAGACACTGCTGTTTTTCCTTCCTTCCCAGGTACCCTGACTCATGGTACCGAGATATCACTTCCAACAAGAAGTTCTTTTCCCTCGCTGCCACATATAGAGGGTCCATCGTGGGAATGATAGTGGCAGAGATCAAGAACAGAACAAAGGTGCATAAAGAGGTATGCTACTAAACTCTGCTTCAGTATGAGACAGTCCCCCTCTTGCTGTGGTTAACTGTGATGGGACTTGTTTGGGGTATTTTTCTCCCCCTCTGTCCAGACATTTATAAGAGCTAAGTTAAGTTAAGAGAGTTAAGAAGCCAAGAGCATGCCGATTTCCAGCTAATGGAGCATGGGTGGTGAGATGTGTCTGAACGTATGGGCCACTCAGCAGCCTGGTACCACAGAGTCTCTTCCTGCTGGGGCTAGGCAGCTGTGACCCAACAGGAAGCTTATTGCCTGATGTGTTGTGTGGAGTGACCACATCACGTGGGTGTAATCCAAAAGTGACTGTGTAGCAGGGCATTTTAACTGCTGCCTGGCTGTTTTCGGTCTGCCTGGTCATCGCCAGTGACTGAAGTATGCGCAGCTGCGGAAGAAGGAACCTCTTCCTTTCTTAAGTAAGGGTTGAACATCCTTAGTCACTCCTGGGACTTCCTGCAGAAACTTCTTCCTTTGCATGATCACTGTCTGGAACGCAAAGTAGGGATAACCCATCTGCAGGAAGCTCAGGCTTCAGAGATAACAGACCTTGGAGGCCAGGAGAGACAACACAGAGCAGAGAAGCAAAGAAGAGGTCACTGAAGACAGGATGGGTTAGAGTAGGGAAGACAGCGTAGGCAAGTGGATTAAAAAGAAAGCTGGGTAATGCGGAGAGTACATAACTTCTCAAAGGCCATCAGTGTAATGATTAAACAATAATCTTAAGCTCCCTAGGAACCGAGAGCACTGAGTGGCATGGGTCTCTTCACTTGAGCTATCTGGCTTCGCCACAGAGCTAGTCAAAGTCAGAAACAACAGCTCTAACAAAAGGCTCTTGTTGCAGCCAAGCTGAAAGCCGGGAGCTTATTCAGACACTGCTCCAGGGGATTGGATGCTCCATGTCCCCTACAGCAGTACAGAGATGTTCAGTTGACACGAAGCTCAGGTGGAGCATGCAGGCAATAAAGACTGTTGCTGGATTTATCTAGACACTGATGTGTAACTAGAGTTGGTGCTTTGAATCCTTTGCAGTAAAAAATGCAAATACATTCTATCCCTAAGCCCACAAATAATGTATATAGCAAGGAAGCATCATGATTTGTGTTCTGCATCTGGGAAGATTCTATGAAAGTAGGGATAACCCCTAAGGAATCATGTTTGGGTTTTTTTTTTCCTTCCCACCTCCTTTCTAGAAGCTTCAGTTAAGACTGTTTGATGAAGGGAAGTTTCCTGCTACCAACCCTGTTTTCAGATGTCCCAGTACAGGACTCTTGCCTTCTCCTGTGCCTCCCCAGGTACCCTACTAAATAATCTGTCATATCTCTACGCAGGATGGAGACATCCTAGCTTCCAATTTTCCTGTGGACACTCAAGTTGCTTACATCCTAAGCCTTGGAGTGGTGAAAGAGTTCAGAAAACATGGAATAGGTAAGATGCTGCTAAGTGACAACTCTGCTCCTGTCATTTACCATGTGTGGCTAGAGGGGATGACTGAAGGAGCTGCACCATTTCACTGCAGTAACCTTTTGAGGCGAACTCATTGGTTATTTGCACCAGCAACTGGGAAGGTGGTGCACTCGCATCCCCTTGTTGGTGTTAATGCAGGTGTGCTGAAGTGTTTTTACCAGGGTAGGCACAACACAATGTGCAGATATTTCTGAAGAGTGTGGGGCTTTGTCTGTCTTGTTCCCAGAGGACAGCTGAGCGCACCAAAAACTTGCACTCCTGCTGGTGAGACTGGCTGAAAGTGCCAGAACTTCACACTGGAGCAGAGTTTGAAGCCTGTCTGGTGGGGACAAAAGGGAGTGTATACTCCCTGGCTTCTGATTTTCTTTCATGAGTATCAGGAGTGTGGTCCCTAAGGCTTTGAACCTTTCAACTTCAACAGATAGAAAAAACATTTAGAAAAAGACAAAGGGAGCTGGAAAAAGAGTGGAGCTTGGGCCTGATTAAATCTGTCAAATGCATGTGGAAGTCAGCTCTGAATGTCTGCTACAACACAGAGCGTTTTTGCAGCCATTTGAAAATCCTGCAGCCAGAAGGGCTTATCTCTGCTTAGAGCAGGGTGTATGTCATCAAATAAGTGCCTTTCTGGTGCAATTTCAAGCATGATATGTATCTTTGATCTGTAAAAAGGAAATAGGCCAGGTTTGGCAGCATGACCCGGTGTTGCACATCTGGAGTTATACAGGTACAACTTACTGTCTTCAAGTCCTCTTTTCTCCACCAGTCATGTTTAGAAAGGTACAAAGTGATAGGGTACATAAAGAAATGACCAAAAGAGCCCTCAGTGGGAGCACTGTATTGAAAACTTGCATTGAAATGCTTCTGAAAATAAATTTTCTGTACAAGGAAAACACAGAAAAATGTTGAGAGAAGGTGCTAAAGGGATCTTCTGTTCTGTAAAATTGTGATGGCTTTGAGACTCCTTTTAGTTTCCAAATCATAATTATTTTTTTTTCTAGCTCCATCTTGCTGGAATTTTCTCCTTTCAGAATCAGTATTTCCTGTATCCGTTACATCTAGACAGCATGTTGCCGTGCTCTCTCAAAACCTCCAGGTTGTACCTGTAACAAAACAACCTAAAGAAGCTGCTGTTGCTTTTTCTGACATCTTTCTCTTGAGAGTTTTTCTACTTGTCTTTGAAACTGAAGTCTCTTCATGTGGGAGGATTTTCACCCCTGGCATAATTTTAAGCGCTAAAGCTCTGATTTTTCTCTGGCAGCCATTAAAAGGCTTTGGTTTCTAGTTCTCTGCTGTTCTTAAACCAGGGAGGAGTTGAATTTCCGAGAGAGAGAAGAACAGAGTATCTCATAACAAAATTAAACTGCCCTCCTGTCGATATCTCTCAGTGGTTTTTTTTGTGCTTGGCTGATAAAAATTCCCAGTAAGTATCAAGTGACCGTGAAGTCAGTGCTGTTGACTTCTGCTCTGAAATCCTGTGGGTCCTGCTCAGAGTCTTACATGCTCTGGGAGTTGTGAAACAGCAGTGTAAAATCTCATCTGTATTTTGAATTAGCTAAGCTATTTCTTTCGGCTGTTGTTACCACAGCTGGTGGAAGCAGTTCCCCTGCAGGTTCTGCTGGGTCCTTCAGGCCACGTTGAAGTAGTTTGGATCAACCTCTGGGTCTCAGCTTTTGGGGCTGGAGTGTCCTCTGTGCCCTTCTGTGGTTTCTCCTGCCGACTAGTGGCTGTGGCAAACCCAGGTTGAGTGCGACTAAGGCTCTCCTCTCTAGAAGGGATCTTAAAATCCTACAGTTCTCAGGTTTTAATTCAAATTCAGCAGACACAATGCAATAACCTGCTTGTAAAGTCCTGTTTTGACACTCTGCTGTTTTAAATGGCTTTAAAATGCGACAGGACTGATACCGTTGAAAAAGACTCGCTGACCTCCCCTAAAGCCGAGAGCTGCTTGGCTGGGGATGGGCGTTATTGGCAGATTCCCATCTGGCTCGTCTTTGTGGTTATAGAATCAAAAGTTCTGTCTTTGTAAAATCTCTTGTGTGAAGCCATACTCATAGGTGAAATGAAGTTCACATTAAAAGCACGGAGTGTGGTCCTGTTAAATTTCTCAGGAGGTTCTGTGAGGACGAGGTGGGATCTGGGGCCTTCAAGTGTGGGCAGCAATTGCTGCTTAGACACCAGCTGCAGGAGATCTCACCTGGGACCTACGAACCCTTGTGCTGCACTGTGTGATCCTGCTGTTCCTTCCTTCAACAGGTTCCCTCTTGCTTGAAAGTTTAAAAGACCATATATCAACGACTGCCCAAGATCACTGCAAAGCCATCTACCTGCACGTCCTCACCACTAACAACACAGCAATAAACTTCTATGAAAACAGAGACTTTAAACAGCACCACTATCTCCCCTATTATTATTCCATCAGAGGGGTCCTCAAAGATGGCTTTACCTGCGTCCTGTACATCAATGGTGGGCACCCACCCTGGACAATCTTATATCCTTTACCTTCAGCTTGATGAGCAATGGAACACAAGCAGCCACACCTGCGTTTCGGGTTAAAAATGGAACTCTAGCAAAGTGTGACCTAGTTAGATCTGGGGACTGATGTGAGTTTCATCTGAAGCTGGAAGGAAGGTGATGTCAGAGGGATTTGACAGTGACCTGCTTGTCTCCAGGCTCCCCTAGTTCCTTTAGGAGCAGGTGTTACGGGTTTTCTCAAACCGTAACAATTTATTGTTGTGCAGACAATTATTCTGTCACCCAGTGACCCCTCCCCACCCAGGAAAGGGGAATCGGGGAATGCAAAGAAACATAAGAGTTGAAATGTCAATAGTTATTTAATCTTATTCTATTAAATCTAACAATAATACTAAAAAACTGGTATTAATCATGACACTAATATAAGATTTACAAGAATTATACTCAGCCAATTCTGTCGGGGGGAGCTGTGCCCTCCCAGCAGGGACAGCAAATGTTGGACACTGCGAGTGCAACGGCTTTGGGAGGAAAGGATGGGCTCAGGGGTCCGGCCCCGGGGCAAGGAGTTGTCTGGATCTCTGCCATCAAGGGAGAGCCAGCGACACAGCAAACTTTTCTAATTTATATTGAATGTGATGTTCGTGGTATGAAATAATCCTGTTGGCAGCTTGGGTCAAATACCCAGGCCTTGCTCCTCCTCATCCCTGCACCTGGCAAGGCGGGAAAACACTGAGACCTTGAATCCCACAGAGCCTGGCTGGCCATAAAGTAAATATTTTCATTAATTCAGACACTAGAGTCTTCTAAAAGTGCAATTTTCCCAGCATCAGAAGAAAAGTTGGTCCTGGGCCTCTCAGCCCCGGGCAACAGATCAGGGAGGCAGTGTAGGATGGTACATTGAATTCTAAGATGGAGTGAGTTTGATGCCAGTGGTAACAAATGCTGGTGTTAAGCTGGAGTGTAGGGTGTGCTCTGGTTTGGGTGGTGCAGGATTTGTCCAGAAGCATGACAGAGAAGCCTTTGGTCTTGTTTCCTGGGGCCTAGGCTCTCTTGTGATCCTCACCTGGCCTGGATTTCAGCAGACTGCTCTCAGATTGACTTTGGGAGTTTATTCCAGGGTCGTTGGACTGCAGAGAAGAAACCTGATCTTTCCTGGATGTAGCTAGTCTGTCCAAACCTCTCCAGGCAGGATGGATTGCCATCCCCATGGGAACTTGCTGTGGAGTGCAAAGGGAACTGCTCAGAGGAGGGACTTCCCGCACAAGTAGGAGCCAGCGTTCCCAAATTACTTGCTTTTGTGGTGCACAGCAGACCTGCTTTTGATGGAAAGGAGCAGGCAGTTAACACAAGGAGCAGATTGATCTGTCTCACTGAGCAAAGCAGCCTTTGCTGCGTCTTGGGGTCTCACAGAGTGTTTTAAGTTATTTCTTAAGTTACAGTGTGAGTGTCACTGTCCTTAACTGATGGCCACTGACTACCTACAGCACATTGGATCAACGCTAGCCAGCCTGAGCCCGTGTTCAATTCCCCAGAGGATATATCGACAAGCCCAGAGCATTCTCTGCAGCCTCCTGCCCTGGTCTGGCATTTCTGCCAAGAGCGGCATCGAGTACAGCCGGACGATGTGACTGGGTCGGCCCCTGTACAAAAAGCAAAGGTGGGTACCTGGGGGAAAACTCCCTTCCCTGCCCGAGGCTGGCAGCCTTCCTGTCCCATGGCCACTGTCCTGCTGCAGCTCAGAGCATCCTCAGGCAAGGTGTCCGGGGCATCGCTGTGCTCCATTCTCCAGCTTGTGGTCTCTGCTCGCGCTCTCTCTCTCTCTGTCTCTCTCTGTCTCTCTCTCCCCCCTTTTCCCAGCCCCATTAGACCAGTTTGCAAGACCCAGAGTGACCGAATCCTGGCTCTCTCCCCTGCTCAGGGCCTGTTTGCTGCCAGTTGGGTTGCGGGTCTCTGAAAAGGTCTTCAGGACATGAGCTCCCCAATACACATGAAGAGACCAGCGATACCTGGTTTCCCTAAGACAGCTGCCCTCTTTTCTTTCCATAGGATTTTTCTTCCTTCCATCTCCTGAACCATCCGGCTCTGCACTGATTCCGGTGATGACAGCCCTTGGTCAGTGACCCAGCCCCTGGACGGGACTCCTTGTTCCACAGGTTGACTGAGATTTGGCAGATTTCACACTTGACGGGCAGCAGCCCTGACTGACCCCCGTGGCCTGGGGCCGGCGAGCGCTGCTCGGGCGGGCCTGGCTGTTGTGCGAGGCGTCTGGCTGTGCCGTAGCTGAGGCCCCTTTGCGTCACCCATCTGTGTGCATGTTGCACTGTCCCCACCACTTCCCTTGCCTCTGGTTTGCTCCTTTTCGTACACATGATGTCGAGGGGTTCAGCTGCTGCTTCCACACGGCGGCTGCTGAAGGTAGCGTGAATGAGGTTAACGAATCTGCACTGACCCACCGCATAAATGAGCTGTAGGTGCCCTGGCAGGCCGCGGCTGGCACAATATACAGTTGTGCCCTCATTGCAGGGGGAAGGTGGGAGTGAGGATCCCGTCTGGGTCCTGCCAAGTCAGCTGCTGGTGCTTCCAGCGGGAAACTTCCAGGGAGAGGAAACTACCCAGCCCCGCCAGCCCTCTGGAGCGACTTAAAAAGAAACATTTAATTCAGGATGCATCAAGTAGAAGGCAGGGAATGAAATTGCTATTTCATAGTGAAATATATATATTATACTGTATAGATCTTTCTGCCTTTGTCCAAGTTGGAACATAGCAGGGGAGGGGAGCTGAGGGTGTAGAGCCACTGCTGCAGCCAGAGCCCTTCTCCTTCCCCTGCATGTACCCTTCCTTGCCCCCGGGGCTGGACGCTTGCAGGATCTGTAGGGATGAGCTCTGTGCAGGGATCACAGCAGCTTTTCCTTCCTGAAGCAAAGCTCCCCCAGCTCCTCACAGGCACGCTTCAGGCCATGGATTGACATCTCCACGGGGCTGTGTAGGAAACGCCAGGCCTGGCTGCGGGTCCCCAGTATCTCAGCTCACTGGCAGTTGCCATCCAGCCTGCCTGGAGGGTCCCAATGTTCCTTTCCTGCGCCTCAGAGCGAGGGTGGGCAAACACTTTGCTTTTGAGGTGGGAGCCTCTGCAGCTCCCCCAGCCTGGGCACAGGTCAGAGGTGCAGGTATCCCTGTGCCCCTGCTGGGGTCTCACTGTGCATCCCCTTTCCCTGGCCAAAGCTCTTCCTCTGCTCAGCACCCTATTCCTCATTCTCCTCTCGTTTTGAAACTGGGATTTGAGCAAGGGAGACCTGAGCTGCAGGCAGGGGGTGTCGCAGTGCCAGCTCTGGCAGCGGGTGCGGGCAGGGCAGGGGGGTGAGATGTGGTATCGGTCAGGCTTTAGGTGAGAAAGAAATCATGTTCAGCTTGTGCAGCACAGGTGACCAAAGTCATTTCAGTGTCTGTAAGCCTGTGAGGTGGGAGTTTGTAAATAAACAGGTGTGGGAGGAGAGCTTTGTGCCGTGCCGCTATCCGAGAAAGACGGCTGGGGCTCAATCCTGCTCTGCCACCGGCTGCTATGGGGCTGGCACCGTGGTGCTGCCACTCAACTCAGAAGTGGCTCTGGCACAGAAAGCCCTGGACAGCGCAGCCCCCCCCACAGCCCCGGGCTGCAGGAAGCAGATTGCTCCAGCCCCAGGAGCTGGCACATACTGTGTTTTGGAGCAGGGGCAGGCTGCTCTGCTGGCCCTCTTCAGGGGCTTGAATAGGTCTAGCTCAAGGATTAATGACCGCAAGCAAAACCCTGTGTCTCCATGAGGATAGTCCAGCCCTGAGCTGTTGGAGAGTCCATCCTTGGGAGACCGTTGAGCCCCCCAAGAAGCCAGGGCTGACCTCAGTGTGGGCCTTGCTGTGGGGCTGTTGGAGCAGAGCACTCCAGATGCTCTTTCCAGCCCATGCATCTCAAGGTTCCCCTTCAGAAGCGCAGGCAGTGCTGTGCAGCCAGATGTGCAGCCAGATGTGCTGTGGGCAGGCCCAGGGAGGCTGGAGGGCTGCAGTTTGGTGGCAGTGGACCTGTGAGGGGGCAGGATGCTGCAGGCCAAGGTGGGACCAGTAACTCACAATGGTGGCCAAGGTGCCCGCTGTGGGGTTGGAGCCTGGCTGCCTGGTGGAGAAGGAGCTCTGCCATTCATGGCTGGGGTGCTGAGATAGATTGGTGGCTTCACAGCTGCTGCCACCAGTTCCCCACTGGGAGGCTGCCTGCTCCTGCCTGCAGCCTGTGGAAGAACAGGGCAGGTCTGCACAGCCAGAGCTCAGCTGAGCCATTGGTGGCACCACATAGAGGTTCCCTGTGTGTCCCCCTCCTGTGTCAGGTGGCTCCTTGGGCCAGATTCCAGCTGCCACCAGCCCAGAGGGAGCAGATACTGCCTTGGCTTTGCCGAGGTGCGGGCAGGAAGGCTTTGGCTGTCCCCAGTGCTCCTCTTGCAGCCTCACTGGCCCCCTGGCAGAGCTGCTGCCATCCCTCCGAGCCATGGTGCTTTCCCAGGGGAGACCTGAAGCACCCTTCCAGCCTCATTTCTTACCACTTTTTGGTTTTGGGTTGGGGTTTTTTCCCCCATCTGCTGATCCACTTTTCACTTAAACACATCTGTGGGTTTATCCATGTGTCTTTAGCCGCTAAGCCCCCGGTTTTCCTCAGCACTTGCTTTCTCCAGACCAGAACAAATCTTTCTCTCCTGGTTGTCTGGGACTGATGTCTGTCCCCTACTCACCCCTTCCTCTCCTGCCCGTTACACAGCCCAACTCCACTCCTGCAGCACTTGAGCACGTCTCGAGGGATCCTGTGACTGACCTGTGTGTCCTCCTGCCACCTCATCCTCCAAGGTGTCAGCCACAGCCCGTTATTTATTGAAGAACATTGTGCTGCCACCATCAGCCTCACTCTAAATATCTTCAATTAAACTAAACCTCTTTTTCTGAGTCTTTTGTCTCTCTGTGCAGGAGCTCGAGCACCTTCACCTGACCCTGTGCTCTGCAGCCATGCAGGGGGACCGCAGGCACTCGGCTCCACTGCTGCTCTGGGCCAGGGACCACCTTGGAGGTGGCAGCGTGGACAGGGCAGGGCCCGCAGCTGGGGAGCAGCTCCTCCAGCACAGCACCTCTGTGCTGCAACCGGGCCCTTGGACAGGCTGGAGGATTTTACTGAGGCCCAGCCAAAACGCCTCAACCCGCAGAGACCTCGCGCAGCCTCAGTGCAGCCGAGCCCAGCGCTGGCTGCCCCAGCAGGGGCTGCCTTAGGGACAGGGCCAAGGCATCCCCCAGCTCAGCCAGTGCCCAGAGATGCTCTTGCCCCTACAGCAGCGCAGCCAGCTTCTCCCCGAATTCCTTGGGTGCACAAGCCATACTGGAGCCATTTTGAAGCTTAACAACAGTTTGCGTTGACAGATCTAAGCCAACCCCGTCTGCCCCAGCCTGCCCTCGCTGAGAGGGGCTGCTCTGGACCCTGCCCTCCCCCTGTGCCTCCAGCTTCTGGCTCCAGCACAGCCCAGCGAGGGGCAGGTGGCAGAGGGACCCCAAAGGGCGCTGCCCTGGCCCCTGCACCCCCAGAGCCCTGGGAGGCCACCGGCTTGGCTCTGGCAGTCAAGAACCATCCCGAGCGCAAAGGGTTCAGCAAAGCCATTTATTCCACTTTCCTGCTCCCACAGATCTCCAGGTAGAAACCCCCACGAGTGCTCCCCCAGGCCCCAGAGGGAATTCACGGCACGCCACCCCCTGCGCCGGCACCCCAAGCCGGAGCCCGGCTGTGGCGCTACCGGTGCCAACACTGGCAGAGCTGCTGGACCAGCAGCCCTGTCCCTCAGCTGTGCCCGCTGCAAACACAGCCGCGTCCGAGTCAACACGGGGCATTTAAAAAATAAGACTTTTTTTTTTCTTTTTTCTCTTTTGTTCCTTAAAAAAACCCAAAACGAAACGGGAACCTGATGGCAGCAGCACGTCCCTGAAATCAAAGCATAATTGTAAGGCTTCGGCGCCCTGACATAAGCACATGAACTCTCTGCAGGGGGCTGTGCAGGTTGATCTGGGAAGCTCGCTAGAGTTTAATGGCCATAAAAATACATAGCTGTCCCCTGCTTCAAACAAACCCTCCCGGCTGGGCAGCGCCTGCAGCCAGCAACAGGTTGGAAAGTTAGAAGAAAGTCTCTATCTCACCCACTTTTAATCAAGCGCAGCCGTGGCAGCATCACTCCATGGGCTCGGCTACCGGCTGCTCCAGCAGGGTGTTTGCCCCCAGCCCCAGCGGCTGCTCCACCGCCTCGGCCCCCGGCACAGCCAGCAGCTGCTCTGCCACGGCCTGGCTCTCCAGCCCGGCCACCACCTGCTCCGCCGCCTGGTTCTCTGCCCTCTCTGCCAATTCATTGCCAGTTTTAGCGGACGCCACCAGCTCATTGCCGTGCTTGGCGGCAGACGCGTTTCCCATCGCCCCCGCCGCCTGGTCGATGGCCGGCTTCTTCGGCTTCTGCGTGGCGGCCACCGCCTCAGCCAGCTTCTCCTCCGGCACCATGTTCAAGATCTTCAGGGCAAAGAGCAGCTGGAATTTGGCGGTTCCAACAAAGGAGTTGGCCAGGAAGTTGGGCAGCCCGCCCATGCGGTCCTTCTGCGTGTAGAGAGGGACCCGGACCATGCCCATCACCTGCAACAGCACAGAGCAGAGCTCAGCAGAGGCCGCGGCAGCACCAGCCCCCCCCTCTGCCCCGCCCCTCCCTCTGCCCCCGCACCCTCACCCCAGCTCCCTGCCAGCCCACGGCCCCAGCCAGATCCTGCCTCCCCACCCTGCACCAACCCCTGCCCTCACCTGCCTGCCCTACCCCAGCCCAGCTGAAGCCCCTCTGCGCTGGCCCCCACCCTGAGCCCCACCAGGACCCTGCTCTCCCTGCCCTGCCCAGCCCTGCCTCCATTCCCCCTCCTGCCCATTTTGGGGGGGATCCCGCTGCCCCCGGCCGCTACGGGGAGCCCCACTTCCCCCTCCACATCCTGCCCTGCTTGGGGACACCACGGCTCACCCAGTGTCCCCCCTCAAATACAATCTGGGGCCAAACGCCTCCGGTCACAGAGCTGTTGAAACCCACCAAGCGCTGCCGGGGCGCGCCGGGAGACCCTAATTCTCACACTCTACNCTGTCGGGGGCGAGAACGGATAGTCAGCTTCCGTCAGGCGCACACAGCCCAAACCCAAGCCCAGCACCCGATTCAGACCGTCCTCCAGGGACCAGTAACGGCGATCCACGAACCCCCCGGGAAAGCCCAGCAGTCCGTCAAATCGCATCTGCATCTGCAATAGAGGCGCATGGCGTTAATGGGGCACGGCGCG
>VXBW01002140.1:57477-120054 GCA_013400375.1 Thinocorus orbignyianus
GCTTCCGTGTGTACAAAATATACAACAGTGTCCTTCAGCTGCTGCGCTTTCACGCCAAAATCCACCCACACCCACCCCCCCCACGTAAAAACACGCTGGCTGGGGTCCGGCGGGCAGGGAGGCAGCCGGGTCCCCCCCGGCCCCGCTCACGACAGGTTCTGTTCGTCCTCCAGGTGAAGACGTGTCTGCTCGAAGAGAAGGGGCTGCGTGGGGCTGCCGGTGCCGCGGCCGGGGAGCATCTTGGTGAAGTCGGATGAGCCTGAGTGAGGAGAAAGGGGGTTTCAGCCCCAAAAATGCCACCCTTCCCCCCCGGGGTCAGACCGAGAGCCCATGGGCAGGGTGCTGGGCCCTGGGGACAGGAAACGTGGGCTGAGGAGAGCAGGACACCCACCACCCCCTGCCCTGCGCTGACCACGGGAGCCCACAGGCCCAACCCCCTCTGCCCCTCCTTGGGTGCAGGTTCAGGAAGGGCCGGGGGGGGACAGGCAGGGGACATGCTGTCTGCCAGCAGGAGAAGCCGGGCAGATGTTCACAGCGCCCACCAGGCAGCAGGAGCCCTCCCCCAGGAGGCCAGCAGAAGCCCGTGGGGAGGGCTGAGCCCTCGGGGACAGCAGGGACCCACGTGGGGATGCCGGTGGCAGGATAGGGAAGGACAGAGCCAGCAGCGCAGGCTGGACAGTTTGCTGCCCCCTCCTTCCCTACACCCACGGCCAGGATCAGCCCTATCCCCGCTCTCTGCCGGCCTTCCCGGGGCTGGGGGTGGGGTGGGGGGTGTCCTGCTGCCCCCCCGCCCCCGACAGCGAGGGGTAAGAAGAAGGAGACAACGTACCAGCTTATTCCTCTATACCAATAGAGCAGGAATCGGGACCCAGTGCTGCCCAAGACAGGAGGGAGGAAGGCAGACAGAGAGGGAAGGAGACATTAGAGGTGCTCAGAACAGACTGCGACTCTACAGAAGAAAACAGGCTGCAACGACAACACTGGGGGGCGAGGACAGCCCAGCGTCCCGCGGCCACGCTGGCCATGCCACAGCAGAGGGGTGCTGCTGCCCCCCACCACCAGCTCTGACCCCAGAACCCAGCCCAGATGGTCCCCCTCCCTGGGCTGAAAGCGGTTTGGGGACAGGCACGGGGTCGGCCGCAACCCGGAGAGGAGAAAGGAGGGGAAGGACAGAGACAAAAGGGTGAGGGAGGAGGAGAGAGAAGGGGGGGACAAGTTACCTTTGTGTTAGCCCCCTTGCCCACAGCTCGCTCTGCCCCCCGGGAAGGAAGCGGGAGCCCGTGCTCTGGGCAGGTGTGTCCCTCTCCCCTCCCAAGGACAGGGCACGCCAGCCCGGCCGGGGAAGCTGCCCGTGGTCAGGAACACGGTCCACAGCCTCCTCGGGCCCCTCGGTGCCGTGAACCGGAGCCATGTGTGCGGCGGTTGGGCAGCAACGGTGCTTCCCACCCCAATGGCGCAGCCGTTACCTGGCAGGTAGACGTCCACCGGAGGGTCGCTCTCCGACTGCGTCAGGCTCCTGTGCTCACTGCAGCTGCCGTCCTGCAGGACATCTTCCACGGAGGGCGGGCGGCTACCTAGAACCAGCCAAGAGCACAGCCCCTCAGTGCCCACACCAGCTCTGCAGGGGCACACGGCCAGGACGGGCCAAGATCTCCCACATGAGGAAGGTCCCTGGATCCCCCCAGCCCCACAGAGTTCGCAGGAGAGCTACTCGGGCTGGCCCCAGGTCACAGTGCCCAAGGGCCACCGCTTCATGCGCAGGCTCAGGCCCCCAAACACACCCAGCGCTGCTCTCGCACCCTATTTATGCCCTCTGGAATCAGAGACCCATCCCAGAGACAGGGCGCACACCCTGCACGCCCAGCAGTGGTACATGCAGCCACCTCCCCCTCAGCTGCACGAGCAGACAGCCCGTGGCATGGAAAGCTCTAGAGCTTACAGCAGGGAGAGGTGCTGGAGAGGGCCTACAAAAATGCTGGAGAGGGACATTTTACAAGAGCATGTAAGGATAGGACAAGGATTAATGGCTTCAAACTGGAAGAGTGGAGGTTTACATTAGATAGAGGGAAGAAATCTTTCACCCTGAGAGTGCTGAGACCCTGGCCCAGGTTGCTCAGAGAAGCTGTGGCTGCCTCATCCCTGGAGGGGTTCAAGGCCAGGCTGGATGGGGCTTGGAGCAACCTGGTCTGGTGGGAGGTGTCCCTGCCCAGGACACAGGGTTGGAATGAGATTAAGGTCCCTTCCAACCCAAACCATTCTGTGATTCTGTGCTTGGTAAATAAATCAGGGAGATTTGTTGATTTTGTTCCCCACTTCCGAGGAGAGACCCTGGTGCCTTCCTCTGGTGAAGCACGGCATGCAGTTCAGAGATGGGACTTTGGGGATGGATGTTTCTGCACCCATAAGTTCATTCCCCAGCTGTTCCCTGTCCCACAACAGTAGAGATGGACACCAAGAGAAGGCTTGGCTGCGCCCATGGCCAAGTGCACACCTACCCAGCTGCAGGGATGAGGCCTCCTCAATCTCTTCCCCTGCCACGCTCTGTAAGGAAGAACAGCACAGGTCACTTCTGCCAGCTGGAGGCCTTTGCTGCACTTGTCTCCTGCTCTTGCGTTGTCTCCACAGAGCTGTTTCCCAGAGGGAGCAAGGGGCCACCCACCAGCGCTGTGGCACCAGGGGCAAGGATGGAGGTTTCACAGGTAACGGGTGCTGGAAGCCCAGCCAGGCCCAGCTGCCAGCCCTGCCCTGAAATGCTGCTGAGCTTGCCCAGGAAGCTGGGGGAATGACAGCTCTGGCATGGCTCCAGCCCAGTGGCTTTCCAGTGCTCCCAAAGAGGTACCAGGGACACAGGGAGCGGCTACATCCTCCCCATGGAGCCCTATGGATAAATCAAGCCAGCTGAGACTGCTGTCTCTGGGCTACTTGTGCAACAAGCTCATCTTTACTCTGTTACTGAGGAAGCGATGGCCCTTCACACAGCACCTCCCGTGCCCCAGGAACCGCTCCTCAGCAGAGCACACTTACTTCTGGAGAGCTGGTCTCTCTCAGGACCAGCTCACCCCTGCCCAGGGCTGGCTGCGAGTCCGAATCCTCAGAGAGCTTCTCTTCATCCTCTTCATGGATCGGGGATGAGGGAGACCGTAGTGTGCTGCAGCAAGAGAAACTCCATTTGCAAGGATCTACAGTGCTGCCAGCACCAGGCACACTGGCAGATTTGGTGGCAGCAGCTCAAGTTGTCACCACCCCTGCCTTGTCCCTCCACCAGCAGGAGCTCAAACTATTGAGCTAATTCACCAGGACTCTCCTGTGTCAGCCACAGGGAGAACAGCCTCAGTGGAGTTTCAGGGACAGAGCCAAGCGGCGCAGAGCTTCGGTACAGTCACAACTCAGATAAATCTCATGGAAAGCCAGAGGATCCAGGTCCCACACTGCTCCTCACACCTTCAGGGCTCCCTTCCCAGGGGGACATTTGGAATGCAGCACAGTAAAGAGTGCCAGGAACAAATCCTGCCTGACACCCAGCCGTACAGCCCCACAAGGGACATGTGAAGGGCACTTGCAAGACAACAACTAAAGGACATCACTCAGCATTTTGTGCTCTGAAACCCCGGGGACCTCTCCCGTTCTTTTATTCCTGCGGAACTCCACTGACAGCTGAAAACCACCAAGGTTGGATGTCAAATGCAAATTGAGGGACCAAGTGCATTGGAAAGGAGACATTTCCATCCAAAGTTTGGATATCTCCTTGTTAAAAACCCTTTCTTTGGTGACAAAGCCAGCCCTTAGGAGACATAAGCTGGTTGCCTCAGGCTGAAGACAGGGGTGGTGCCCCAGTTCTCTCCCTGACCTCCTAAAATTCTGAGTTGGAAGTGCTACCAGCGCTGGGACCAGCCAGAGCCCTCTCCTGGCTCTGAGCCCATGCGGCCACGAGCCCTCAGGGCTTGCAAGGAGCAGGTCACCCCGTCCCCATGCTGACCTATCTGGAGACTTGCTCCGCTTGCCCTTCTGGTGGCTGCTCTCCACGGCTCTGTCCATCCCAACCAGTGGCCGGCTGGTGGGCGGCATCCCATCCACCACCCCCGAGTAGCTGATTTCTTCATAGAGAGGAGCTGATGGGATGGAGGGGGAAACTGAGCGAAGGCCATTCAATGCTTCCAGCAGGGAAATGGGCTCATAGCCTGGAGGGATGTTGTCAGAGCTCTGTGGATGAGAAAGAGAAGGGCACGTTAAGAAACCCTCACCAGGCTAGAAGCCCCCTGAGAAAGGAGAAGACCACTGCAACCCCACACTGCACTCCCAAGCAGCTCATCCCCACAGTCACCTCCCCAGGGAACCTCAGCCCCCTTCCCCTGCCACAGCCACAGCCCTTGGGGCTGTAACACTAATGGTTCCAGGCAATTTTCCAGAGCAATTCTGGAGAGACTGGGCACCTCAGCAAGCTGGAACATGGCTCGGAACCCCCCTGCCATACTAGGGAGCTCTCTCAAGAGCCAGACAGAGGGTGAGAAAGCAGGTTCCTAACAAAGCTTCTAGAAAATACATTGGTTTTCCTTCTCCTCTGATGGTTCAGAAACCCTTCCAGCTCAGTAAGCACCTGATTTGTGCTTCCAGCCCTGGTACATGCAGCGGTTTCACAGCATCACCAATGTTGTCACTAGGACAGAGCGGATGGAGGGGAGTATGCGTGGACCAGTTGGGAGCTGGTCCTCAGAGGCTACACCACCTCCACCTCTCCCATGGTCTCGGTCCTCTCAGCCTGCTCCCTGCACAGTTGCCTGTGCTGAAAGGTTGGAAAAGGGATCACAGAACCACTGACCTTGTAAGGAAGGGAGGCAACGCTGCACCAACTCCCATTCCCTCTAAAACTCACTAAGCTGCCAGTCAAAGGGACCCTTGCAAAGCCATTAAAGAAACACTGGTTTAACTCCAAAAGTCCTCCTGGTCATAAAAGATTTGGTGGACTTGGAGATAAATGGGGCTTTATACCACAACCCAGTGGGTTCCTACGGTACCCACACACAGCTCAGCCCAACCTGCTGCAAAGAGGCAAGACTGCAGCAGGCCGGGCTTAGATTAAATGGAGCTGGTTCAGCTCCTCAGGGAGCTGGTTCCATGTTGTACCCAAGACGGTGTGTAGCTGCGAAGCCTGCCTACGACTCCTGTAGCCTCTCTGTGCCTCATTTCCCACTCACACAGCTACACAGGAGCCTGCCCAGCAACCTGTTCCACTAAAGTGGTGTGAGCTGACTGCTGAACCGACTCACTTGTGGTGACAGAAGGAGCTAGATCTGACAGGGAAGAAAGAACGAGTGGCAACTGGGGTCAAGCATCAGCCCACATCCCCTAAATACTGGTCTTGTGATGGTTTTGAACGTGCAGCTGAAGACCACAGCTGGTGACTGCACCTCAACCAACTCAGCTGAACAAGGAACCGCTTCACCGTTGCTGCCACCTGTAGGTGGTGGGGCCAAAAGCCACCTCCTTTAACACATTTCATTTCCAGACAGATGGCATTTTGTGGACAGAAAAGTCAGGGAGACAAAATTCCCCCGGCTCATGTTCGGGACATTTTTCTCCTGGCTGTGTAGACAAAGGTCTGAGGGTTCCAAGGCTGCTCCTTTTGGTTTACTGTGATAAAAGCTCAGAGGCTGGAGAAGGATTCCTCAGCCAATGGCTACAACACCCTCACTGCAGTTACCGAGCTTTCAAACAACCCCAAGAGACGTTTCTGAGAGAGCCACCCTCCACTTCCCCCTGCCGACCTCCTGGGACCCCCACAATCACATCCTGGGCTGCATCAAAAGCAGCGTGGCCAGCAGAACCAGGGAGGTCAGGTCATTCTGCCCCTCTGCTCCACTCTGGTGAGACCCCACCTGGAGCACTGTGTCCAGCTCTGGGAGTCCGAGGCACAGGAACAACTTTGACCTGCTGGAACAGATCCAGCAGAGCACCACAGAGATGCTGGGAGGGCTGGAACCCCCCTGCTGTGAGGACAGGCTCAGAGAGGGGTTCAGCCTGGAGAAGAGAAGGCTCTGAGGAGACTTTTGAGCCACTTCCAGTCCCTCAAGGGGCTCCAGGAAAGCTGCGGAGGGACTCTTGATGAGGGAGGGGAGCCATAGGATGAGGGGGAAGGGCTTGACACTGATAGAAGGGAGATTGATATGAGATCTGGGGAAGACATTCTTTGGTGTGAGGGTGGTGAGAACCTGTCCCAGGTTGCCCAGAGAAGCTGTGGCTGCCCCATCCCTGGAGGGGTTAAAGGCCAGGTTGGAGCAACCTGGTCTGGTGGGAGGAGACCTTACTCAGGACAGTGGGTGGGACTGGATAATCTTTAAGGTCCCTTCCAGCCAAAACCATTCTGTGATTCTATGAATTGCCATTCATGTTGTCTGCAATATGGTGTCCCAATTAGACACTCTCACACCAGCTTGCAAAGTTCCCAACAAAACAAGCTCCATCCTTCCCATTTCTGTAACAGCAAACCAGCCCATTGCATCCCGTAGTTCCCAACGTGCCTCTCGGTCTGCCTCGACATCCCAGCACTGGAGTGGAAAACACAACCAGATGTGCCCATGCCAGACTGCCAAGGGGACAAGTGCAAGCTTTCGGGTGAGCCAAGGGGACAGCAGGTTGCCCACAGCCCTACAGAGCTAAGAAAAACATCTTGGCCAGCAACTATAAAGCAGCCAGGTTCAGGACATGGGGACAGTCCCTGAGAGCCAGCGTCAGCCCCTGTGGCAAGCTGCTTATTCCCCCACAGGCACTCCAGGGAAGTCAGTGATGGTCCGTGCAGGGTGTGAGCATGTCACCAGGGAGGTGGGATGTGGAGTACAACAGCTCGTGCAGGAGCACGAGTCAAACCCAGCGTGTCAGCAAGCCCTGACGTGTGTGGCACTTCCACGTGCTAGTGACACCGCTTGCAAACTGCTGTAGGAGCCAAATGCAACCAAGTCCACTTACTGTTTCCCTTCTAGGCTTCCTGCTGGGCAGGGAGACAGAGCTCACTTTAAGGGGCTTAAAAAGACACTGTCAAGAGAAAACCATGTTTTAAAGAAGTTGTTTCTTGAAGTTAGTAACACGAAGAGACACACAACATCTCCTCACCTCGCTCCAGGTGACAGCACCTGCTTCCTCTACACACCACTCTGCTTCACAACATCTCTGGGGTTTTCCCCCTGCCAACAGCATCCTGGGCTGCATCAAAAGAAGCAGGTCCAGGGAGGTGATTCTACCCCTCTATTCTGCTCTGGAAAGACCCCACCTGGAGTACTGTGTCCAGCTCTGGAGTCCTCAGCACAGGAAGGACATGGACCTGTTGGAATGGGTCAAGAGGAGACCACAGAGATGCTGTGAGGGCTGGAGGCCTCTGCTGTGAGGACAGGCTGAGAGAGTTGGACGGGTTCAGCCTGGAGAAGAGAAGGCTCCAGGGAGACCTTAGAGCCCCTTCCAGTCCCTAAAGGGGGTCTAGGAGAGATGGGGAGGGACTCTGGATCAGGGAGGGGGGATTTATGTTAGGTATTAGAAAGAAATTCTTTGTTGAGAGTGGTGAGACACTGGCTGAGGTTGCCCAGAGAAGCTGTGGCTGCCCCATCCCTGGAGGGGTTCAAGGTCAGGTTGGACATGGCTTTGAGCAACCTGGTCTGGTGGGAGCTGTCCCTGCCCAGGGCAGGGGTCTGGAACTTGGTGACCTTTAAGGTTCCTTCCAATCTGAACCATTTCTGTGTTTCTATTTCTTAGCCCCAGTTGAAGGCAGCAGCACTACAACGCTGCAAAGGACAGCTGGGTACAACCAGGCTCTTCCTGTGACACTATCTTTCTGTTCCCATCAAAGTCTGTAAGATGATCTAGATGCTGATCTGCCTCTTCTTGGTCTGATCTCATGTGTCTCACTCAAGCCAGCTGTCCAACAGCACTGCCCAGGCAATGAGCTCCTGTCCTCAATCCCATCGGGGACATGCGACCATGCCCCAAGGCGACCAGCACCACACTTTCCATCCCACGCTCCCTTGACTACCTGCCGAGACACCAATCACTCAGGGAGGCTGGTACAAAGAGGCCTTTCTGCCATCACGTTGGGCACCTCGATGCCAAGGGCCTCTCATCAGAGTGTGCTGCCACACAGATGGACGTGCAAGTCAAAATGTCACCCCTCCCTTTGTCCCAACTCCCACCCTGTCATGCCCAGAGTCTGCCACTTTTCTGCTGGGACACACCCAGGGAAACCTCAGATTGAGGTTTCCATGCATTTGTTTCCTCCTGAGGTCCCAAGGGACATCAGCCGTCAGGCTGAGCAACTCGTGCACACATAAGCTGCCTGGCTTTGTACATGGGGTCACAAGGTACTTACAGAGTGCTCATCATGGTCAACGCTCTGTGCCAAGACGGGGCTAAACGACACAGGTGACAGAGCCCCTGGCTTCTTCCTCACAGCCCGGATCTGCAGCAGGGCACGGAAGGCTAGGAGAGAACAGCAGGCAGGTGACCACGCGGCCAAACAGGACCAGGTCATGCCAGAGGTGTGCCAGGGAAACTCAGCTCACTGCAGACACATCATAGGTATGGGGGAGCTCCATGTGTGCGTGGGGAGCAGGACTTTGGGGAGGGACATTTTACAAGGGCATGTAGTGATAGAATGAGGGGTAATGACTTCAAACTGGAAGAGGGGAGGTTTAGACTGGATATTAGGAAGAAATTTTTTGCTCTGAGGGTGGTAAGACCCTGACCCAGGTTGCCCAGAGAAGCTGTGGCTGCCCCATCCCTGGAGGGGTTCAAAGCCAGGCTGGAGGGGGCTTGGAGCAACCTGGTCTGGCGGGAGGTGTCTCTGCCCAGGGCGGGGAGTGGGACTGGATGGGCTTTAAGGTCCCTTCCAACCCAAACCATTCTATAATTCTACAACTACAGAGCACACCAAAGCCAAACACTGTGGTCTGGCTTCTAGCTGATCAGTCGATACCGGGGAGAGACCCGTTGGCCAAAAAAGTCTGGGTACACGTAGCCCCTGCAGAGAACAGGCACTGCCTGCCCCAGCAGGGTCATGTACAGAGGAGCTCCAGGCCTGAAACTGCACAACACAGTAAGAAAAACATGAGCCTGGCCCCGGGCAGCACACTGCAAGCTTCAGAATCGGGGGGGACGACCTCATGTAAAACCCCGGTGTCCAGCTGGTGCTGAAAACACTGCTCCTGCCATCGGCTGCTCACTCACTGGCCACCACTACGATGGTAAGAGGCTCTGCAACAGTCACAAACTCAGCTAGAGGGCAAGTGGCTGAACCCGTCTCCAGCTCAGTGACCCCTTGGTCCTCCCACCACAAAAGCTTTGATTCCCACTCTCCGCCTACAGTCCCATTTTTCTACCTGCAGATCTTTAATATTGTTAGTTCTGAGCCAGACATCTGTTCTGATGCAGCTGTAATGACTTGCTCGTGCACAAGGAAAAGCCCAGGCATTTCTTGCTGCACCCAGACTCTTGCAAGATCAGCCCAGAGTTCAGAGGACAGAGGTGCAAAACTATCCTTGCTGCCCCTGCCCTCCCCAGGAGCAGATTCCCAGGAAGTCTGACATGGGGGCACATCCCAAACACATACCACCCGTTCTGCTGCAGCACGTCAATGAGATAATGCTGTTCCCTTGCTTTAACTTATGCTACTTAAGAGTCAAAGTCAGCTGGTACTTCCTCTGGTGAGACCTTGCACAAGAACAGATGATTCTGCATCTTCGCCAAGTTCAGACTTAATTTCTAAGGCCAAACATCTGTCTTAAGTTCTTTTTTCTTTTCCTGAGAAGTATCAATTAGAAACAATCAAATACCTCAGAGACCAGGGCTGGCTGCTGTCTCGGCCAGATACTCCCCAGGATAAAGCTTCTACAGCCCCCACTTTGAGGGATTTTCCACCTTCACCAAAACACAAGAACTGCCTATGTGGCACAGCTCAGAACACTTGCACCTTCAGATCCACCCCAGGGAGAGGGCAAGTGGCCAGGGAGGCACTGGCCACAGGGCTGCTCTCCCATGTGCTCTCTTCCTTCTCTCTTTGAGGACAGCTGTTTTAGGTTCCAGGAATCTCCAGAGGCCAGTGAAAGCAGGAGGTTGTTTATTGCTGAGCCTTGGGGTGAGGTGTATAAAGTAATGTGCTCCCTCTCGCAGCCTGTACTGACTTTGCAGGAGCCCGGGAGGCAGAAAGATGCCCTTGTTTCCTGGGCACATACTCACGCAGCCTGCAGATGGGGCAGTTGTTGGCCTGGTAGCGCAGGGTGTCAGCACAGGAGTTGCAGAGACAGAGGTGTCTGCAGGGCAGAATGAGGGTGTCGCGGAGGTCCGACAGGCAAACCACACACTCGTTGCTGTTGTCGCTGTTCTCGTCATCAGAAGGCTGCAATGAGAGGCAAGAGGTTGGCCTGTGTCCAGTTCTGGGCTATACTGGGTCCGGTTCTGGGCTCCCCAGTACAAGAAGAACAGGGAACTGCTGGAGAGGGCACAGCAAAGGGCTACAAAGATGATGAAGGGACTAGAACATCTCTCTGATGAAAGGCTGAGGGACTTGGGTCTTTTTAGTCTGGCGAAGACAAGACTGAGGGGGGATCTGATCAATGCCTATAAATCCTTAAAGGGTGAGTGTCACAGGGTGGGGCCAGTCTCTTTTCAGTGGTGTCCAGTGACAGGACAGGAGGTTACAAGCACAAACTTGAAGAAAGGAAGTTCCATCTAAACATGAGGAGGAACTTCCTTCCTGGGTGAGGCAGAGCCACTGGTGCCCAGAGAGATGGTGGAGTTTCTGTCTCTGGAGACATTAAAAATCCACCTGGACACACTCCTGTGCAATTTGCTCTAGGTGGACCTGCTTTGGCAGGGGGCTGGACTGGATGATCTCCAGAGTCCCTTCCAACCCCATATCCTTCTACAATTCTATGAATGGTAAACGCCATGCTGAACTGTCAAGGGACTCCGGAGCCTGGGGAAATTTCCCACCCAAAAGTCTGTAAGAGAGCTGGCATCCTCTTTCCATGGCTCTCAACGGGGGCTTCTCAAGGAGAGTAAGCTCCAGCCCACACAGCCCTGCTACAGACACTCCATCCTCTCAGGGCTCTGCTCTGAACCCGCTGAAGTCCAGAGACAAGGGCACTGTGCTCTGAATTCATGGCGTAGTTGTCCTTTCCCAGAGCCAGGCTGTGTGCAGGGGGGAGTACCTTTGGGGTAGGGAATCCCTTGGCTGAGGGGGACCAAGAACTAGCTCCTGCCTGCCAGCCTGGTGGCTACCTGGTCAGCAGGGAGAAGGGCTCTTTGGCCGTCCAGTCTTTCTGCCTCATGCCCACAGAAAGAGAGAGTAGCCCCAAAAGGACCCATTCAACATGATCGTGCATCACACAAATCTTTCGGTCACTCGGAGGCCCATAAATTGAATTACAGCCATTGAGCAAGATGTTGCTGGGAGGAGAAGCCCACTGTCCAACCACAAGAACCCTATTCACTGACATCTGAGAACCCCAGTGTCTCCCCATTGATGCCACAGAAGTTATGCCAGAGGCCACCGAACTCACGCCCTGGCATGGGCCACCCTCCACCTTTGCCTGGTCCCACTTCACAAGGCCCCCTTGGTCAACAGGGCTAACACGTGCCAGACCACATGCAGCCTTGGAGTGAAGAACAACATACAGCCATCTGCTGCTGCCACATCCCCACACAGCCTGCTGACTACCCCCGCTAAAGGCTGCAAGCCTCTCTGCCCCATCACATGCACTCCTCAGCAGGGAGGGAGGGCAGGCTTGCTGGTTTCCCATTCATACAGTTTGCTATTATCCTAGGAAGAAAAAAAAGATGGCCCCAGGCCACTAGTTTGATGGGCCACAAGTGTGTGATTGCTAGATCAAAAGAACCATCCTAAGACCCTGGTGGACCCAAGCAAAAGCTTTCCATCCTCTAAACAGATCCTGTGCAAGAACTGCCTTTGAAAAGCTTCCCTCTCCTGCCTCTTCAGGCGCTACCTATTGGCACAGGCAGACAGATATCACAGCAGATATCCTGCTCTGGGCAGGACAAAGCACAGCTTGGAGATGAAATCCTGCTTGGCTTGGAGATGAATTCCTGCTCAGTTTGCTCTGTGGCTACTCCTCTGTTCGCAAGTCACACACTACACACACCAGAGTGGTCTGATCCTGAAGCCAGCACTTGGTACACGCTGCAGCCCAGATGGCAGCAAAGGGCAGCCCTATGTACGGCTGAAGCAAGCACAGCAGTCATGTAATCCACACGGGGCTGTGCACCAAACTGGGATCATGGAATCAGGGAATTATCAGAGCTGGAAGGCACCTCTAGAGATCATCCCGTCCAACTCCCCTGCTAAAGCAGGGTTGCCCAGAGCACAGCACTCAGGGCTGCAGCCAGGCGTGGTTTGAAGGTCTCCAGAGAAGGGGACTCCACACCCTCCCTGGGCAGCCTCTGCCAGGGCTCTGACACCCTCACCATAAACAAGTTTTTCCTCATATTCAAATGGAATTTCCCATGTTCCAGCTTGTGCCCGCTGCCCCTTGTCCTGTCACTAGGAACCACTGGGAAGATCCCATCTCCATCCTCCTTCACCCCACTCTTCAGATACTTAGAAACACCAATAAGATCTCCCCTCAGCCTTCTCTTCTCCAGGCTAAAGAATCGCAGCTCTCTCAGCCTTTCCTCCTCAGGGAGATGCTCCAATCCCTCCATCATCTTTGTTGCCCTACACTGGACTCTCTCCAGTAATTTTCTGTCTCTCTTGAACTGGGGAACCCAGAACTGGATGCAGTAATTCCAGTTGTGGCCTCACCAACACAGAGCAGAGGGGGAGAATGACCTCCCTCCACCTCCGGGCCACACTCTTCCCTACGCAGCCCAGGATTCCATTGGCCTCTTGGCTACAAGGACACGTTGCTGGCTCTTGGATAGTTTACTGTCTACCAGGACCCCCAGATTGTTCTCCTCAGAAGTGCTTTCCAGTAGGTCCACCCCTAACCTACATCAGTGCCCAGAATTCCTCCTCCCCAGGTGCAGAACCCTACACTTGCCCTTGTTGAACCTCATTAAGTTCTCCTCTGTCCACTCTCCAGCCCGGATGCAGCAAAAGCTCCTGCCAAAAGACAGGCAATGTTTCTGGTTAAGGTATTTGCACATACTTCTCCTAGTGATGCTGTGCTGCCTCCTGCCAGGGATGCAGATTGCTCTCTGGACACCAGCAAACCCCACAGAGGTCAGTTCCTGGAAATACTACAGGAACGTGCAACCCCCACTGAAACAGGAGAACATTTAGGAGCCACAGGAGCAAAGCACAGGCACAACTGCCTTGACTGCAGCAACACTGGCCCACAGCTGTCTCCACAAGCCCTAAAAATCAGTGCTCTGAAACACCCATGTGGCACCGATAGTCTTCTCTCCCAGCAATCCCAGCCCCAGGGAACATCTTGAAGAGTCTCATGCTACCTAAAGTAATCTCAGCACTGCTTCACTCACTGTCTCGACCTTACAACAGCGAGGACCTGTCATCCCCAGGCTGCTCTGGTGCTGGCAGGAATGACACAGACCTGACAGTCAATCTGGGAAGCACCTCCATGTTGCTGTGCCAAGCCCCATAGTTAAGCTCAAAAGCAGAAGGTACAGACTGGAAACCCACAGCTCAGGGAGCAGGAGCTTTCTCAGCATCTTTACCTTAGTCTCTTGGTTGTTTTTGTTCTCAATGCCGTAGATCTCCTGAAGCAGATAGCTCACCCGGTCAACCTAGGGGAGAAGACAACAGTTGGAGTGCCAAATGCTCTGTCATTGCTGTTTTGTGATCACCTCCCCTCCCTCCCCATATCAAAATGTCCATGTTACTCCCACAACAGTGAGATCCCCTATAGCTACACAAAAAAGTTAACAGAAACAAATCTTGCAGAGGACAGCTGGGAGAATGAGTCTCCTTGCTCAAAGGTGGGACCTGTCCTATCTGGTCTGAGCAGGGAGTCCAACTGGTCGCTTCCATCACTATCAAAATCATCTACAAAGTTCTCTGCTCGTCTCAGAGATCAAAAGGGAGTATGAACCTGTAGCTCCAATAAGCTGGAAGCAATCAGGCTTCTACAGTCCTTTCCTTCTATGAAGCACTTCAATAAAGATGAGCTTCCACCTTGTAACCTCAACAGAAGTGCTGCATCAACAGCTTGTTACTGGCACATCAACGGCTGCACATCGCTTCCTGTTCATCACCTGGGATCACAAGGTCAAGCTACTGAAGACAGACAAACCATCTCCCTCAGTATGAGAAGCACTCAAGGGACAATGTTAGCTCAGTGTCATTTATTACCATCTCCAGGTACTTGGTGGCATCTCTAAATTGGGGTGTGTGGTGGCAGAAAGTGCTCCAGACATGGTGAAAGTTGCTTGCAGCCCCAAACCTGGGACGTACTCCTCAGAGCCTTTATGCAAACACTGGCAGATGCCCACAAGCTCCCTGAACTAGCACCTGAATTAAAGCAGTAAGTAAGAAGGTTGACAGTCCAACTCCCAGAGGGCCATTGTGGGGTGTTCTCCTCCCTTCCCTAGATCAGCCAAGTACAGCATGAGACTCTTACTGCTGTGAGGAGCAACCTCTGCAAGGATATACAAAAATACCAGTGTCCCAAGACCTGCTGATAGACAGCAGCTTCCCCAACGCAGAACATGTTCCTCCACAACACAGCCCTGCAACAGGTTAAACGGCGAAGGGTTTGAAAGGTCTCAAACTGACACATCTCATGAAGAAAGGAAGGAGACGCTTTCCTGCCATCCCCAGTAACTGTCCAGTTAACACCACGCAGTGAAGCCAAGCCACCGGGAATCCTGTGCTTCAGCAGCTCATCAGTCCCAGGGGGTTTGCCATTTCCATGCGTAATTTCTTCTCTCCTCTCCTTTTGCCAAGCCAGGTGCTCAGAGGAGCAATGGCTTTGCTGTGGGATTTTGGTGCTGCAGAAGACATCACATGCCAAGCTGGGGGCAGAAGCTGGCTACATCCAGCCCATTTCCCAGCTGAGAAATGCTCCGAGCTGAGATGCAGCAGTTCAAACACACTCATTCCAGAGTCTCCCCATTCAACTCAGCATGCAGCTTGCAGACAAGCTGTTCTGGGCCTACATTTCAAGGCAGTGAGGTCAGTTCTTGGACTGCCCAGCAAAATCCTCTGCAGTGGCCCACACTCACCCAGGAAGTTTGGGAACAATTGTGTAGAAGATGTTCTTTTGTAACTTGATGTTTCAAACAGAGGCTTGTTACAGCATCTGGACTCCTCGGAGGATTGTGATGGGTGACAGCGAGTGCAGAACTGGTCAGACCGAAGCACAGAAGAGGTTAGGAAGGGAAAGACCAGAGTCCTTGCAGGAGTCTGCCTTCCTTTTGCTGCTGGCCTCTAAAATCCCCCTGAGAAGCTCATGTCCCAGTAGGAAAAGGGTAAGCAGTGCAACATGTCTCTTTACTAGTAAGATAGCTATGTTTTAAAAGAGCATGAGTAAATAAGGAGTGGGTGATTGTACACAGTGCAGTCCTTCACCTTCATGCTTCTCCAACCCACCCTGCACCACATCATCCTTCCAAAGGTTTCTGTTGCTATATACAGCCTCAGCTGATGCCCACAGGAGCCACCAGCCAAGCCCAGGTCGTGTTTTTCTCCCGATCCATTTATTTGTATGCATTCATGCTGAATTTCTTTTAACAGGTTGGTACATGCCTTATATCTGATATACAGCTGAGAGAATAAAGCAGTTCAGCTCATTATCTGCTGCTGCTTCCTGCTCCCAAAGAGCTTCCGAGATCAACACACACAAAAGGTACCAGGCAATGGCAAGGGAAAGCAGCGATGGGGAAGAATGTAAAGTGTTACACAAATGGTTTACTTCAGATCTGTACTCTATACCCATGCTCTTATGGGTGCAGACGCTATCTCAGTTTCAGCAGTACTGTGTGTTCTTCTAGCAAGAGACACTTCTATTTTAAAAGCCATAGGAGAGAATGTATAAGCACTACATTTCACAAACTGCCAATAAAAAATATAAAAAACACAAAACCAAACCAGGAAATTACCCACAAACAAACACTGAGTGGGAAGGTTACAGGCTCTGCCAGTAAAGCCAGACAAGCACACACTGTTTCACTGCAACAGGCAGCTAACCGTGCTGGGGTAGGGTGGGACTTCCCCAGAGTGCACTTCCAGCAAGAAAGCCCTCATCTGGGGAGTCCAGAGGGCTGTATGGAGAACGGGATACACACTGCGTTAGAGCACAGTCACCCAGCACTGACTCAGAGAGCTCAAGGCCACGTAAGCACTGCTTTTAAAAAAATCTACAACTAAAAATAAATATTAAAATGCCCCCAAAAAACCACAAGCAAGATAAATGAGAGGATTTTCATCAGCTCCCAAATGCTCTCCTCTGATCTGAAGAGTACGTGAGAAGGAGGCACCACTGGCATCACATTGCTCTGCTTCCTAAGCACTCAGGCAGCCTCTTCCAGAGTCATGGCTCTTTTGGATGTTCTCACCACAAACCTGCCTTCGCACACTCAGAATCACAATATTGTCAGAGTTGAAAAGGACCTCTAGAGATCATCCAGTCCAACTCCCCTGCTAGAGCAGGATTGCCCAGAGCACATCACTCAGGACTACATCCAGGTGGGTTTTGAAGATTTCCAGAGAAGGGGACTCTACAACCTCCCTGGGCAGCCTCTTCCAGGGCTCTGCCACTCTCAATAGACTCCTTTCCGGAACAGTCTCTGTCTGTCTCTATTAAAAATACTTGTGGCATCTGGATCGATCGACCAGCCAGGAGATCACACTGCAACACCGCCAAGTTAAGCACCAAGGAAGGGAGGGGAGCACGGGTCAGTCTGGGACACACGAGGCCCAGAACAGACGTCAGACTGGAGTGGAGAGTAACTCACCACCAGCAACGGGACAAAGCTCTGGCAGAGAGGGCAAATATTGCTGCCAGTGGGCACGAGAAAGCCCAAAAGACAGGCTGAGTCTCTGCTCAGCACTGGGGAGGCAGAGTGAATTACCAAAAGCAGTTCTGATATATGCAACCTTGAGGAGAAGGACTTAGGGGGTTTGGTTGATGAGAAGCTCAACATGAGCCAACACCACACACTCGCAGGCCAGAAAGGCCCCACATCCTGGGCTGCATCAAAAGAAACGTGGCGAGCAGGGCAATGGGGGGAAGTCTGCCCTCTGCTCTGCTCTGGTGAGACCCCACCTGGAGCACTGCATCCAGCTCTGGAGTCCTCAGCACAGGAAGGACATGGAGCTGTTGGAACGTGTCTGGGGAGGCCATGCAGATGATCTGAGGGCTGGAGCCCCTCCGCTGTGAGGACAGGCTGAGAGAGTTGTGGGGTTCAGCCTGGAGAAGAGAAGGCTCTGGAGAGACCTTAGAGCCCCTTCCAGTCCCTCCAGGGGCTCCAGGAAAGCTGGGGAGGGACTCTTGATGAGGGAGGGGAGCCATAGGATGAAGGGAAAGGGTTTGACACTGAAAGAGGGGAGATTGAGATGAGATGTGGGGAAGAACTTCTTTGCTCTAAAGGTGGTGAGACCCTGACCCAGGTTGCCCAGAGAAGCTGTGGCTGCCCCATCTCTGGAAGGGTTCAAGGCCAGGCTGGACAGGTCTTGGAGCAACCTTGCCTGGTGGGAGGTGTCGCTGCCCAGGGCAGGGGGTGGAACAAGATGATCTTTAAGGTCCCTTCCAACCCAAACCATTCTGTGACTCTATGATTCTGGTATCTTAACACACCCATGTGGAAAGCTAACAGTTCTTAGCCTCCAGGTAGGACGCTGGGAGCCTGGAAAGATACCCTTCAACACTGCAAAACACAGAACCTAAGATCAGGCAGTGTCAATGAACAACACTTTGCACTAATTAACACAGAAGGCGCTAAACCTCACTTATGCAAATTTAATTTACTTACACCTCTACAGACACGGAATCATCAGTATTGTGCTTTGCCAGTTTTGTACTCCAGCTCCAAATGCCAGCAAAGCAGGATTACATAGGGAAGACCGGATCTAAATATAGTGCCAGCCTCCCAGAGGAGCACAGAGGGACCTGAACCACAGCTCTGACAGTCCCACGCTGACATATTTGTTCCCCCAACTCACATCTGGCCCAACGTTAAGGGTGGCCAACAGCTCACTGACTCTGCTTGTGACACCTGGGCCGACGAGGCGAGATCCCAAGCTCTCAGTCAACTAACACCAAAGCTTCCCACTGGGTACAGTGGGGCACCTGTGGGACACCAGCAAACGGTTTTAATCAAGCAGTAGCCAGGAAACAAGTACTTACGATCTGCTTCTGTTTTAACGGCTTCACAGAAAAACTGCCATCAACATGCTAGAAGGAAAATAAAAGGAAATGCATTAAATAGCTGAAGTGAACAAATTAAAACAGACACAATCAGAGCTGGTGCCTGCTAGCTAAGGGAAGGGTGGCACTTGTATAACTGGGACATAAATGACAACTGTTCCCAGCAGAGTGAGTAGGACAGGGTACCGGCATGTTCCTTGTCTGCTCCAGTGCAGAGCTCATTGAACTTGGCTCAAGTTAAACCTGGCTGAACTGGGTCAGAGCACACACAGAAATCCACTGGCACACGGGATGCTTGCAGGCTGCAAGCAGGCCAACCGGGTGCAAGCACTTCTTCAGCCAGTCCAGCCAGACTTGGCAGGGATTATTCGTTAACACCCCAAATAACATCCTTGTTACAGAGCCCCAAGGGAGCAGGGAGTTGGTGTGAGGCTCCGTGTTGCCATCTCCAGAGCTGCGGTGACCGCCTGGAGCCTTTCATTTCCTCAGCAGCATCAGGCACAGCTGGAACAATTCTGTATATACCTGGTGTCAGAACCAGTGACAGGAATAACCTGCTATTTTCTTCGTCACCCACGAAGGTCAACTAAACTGAAAGAAATCGGCTCTCCTGCCACAGTCTAAAGAGCAGGAAAGGAAACTTCAGGGAAATCACAGGCCCTGCTGCTGTGAATGGTTGCAGAAGCACAAGTGTTTGCTGAAGGAGTTTCAGAAGGAAGGGACAACAACAGTGCACCAAAAGACAAAGCAGTCCTGTTTTCCAGGTAAACACCATGTGGCAGTTTTCTGCTTTTGGAAGAGCTGTAAGGCCAGACTACTATTCTGATCTTAAAGATAACATATAAATAGCAAGTTGCCAAGGCCTGCTAGTCTGTCTGTCCTCTCAGCATCAGCAGGACTGCTGGTTAGCGAAGAACTCCTCCAGATTCATGGACCTACACTTCAAAAGCTGCAATTATTCTAAGGATGGGGAATACATTTTAATCAAACAGGGAGGAGAAAGAACTCAACAAGCACTTTGCCCTGTGACTTTTTATTACAAGAAAGATTTTGATCTTGTTTTAAGCATTCAGCATAAGATTAGAAGTAAGAAGTGGCCCCACCAGACAGCATCTCCCTCTCACAGCACAGACTAGAAAAAGAAGGGAAGCATTTTGAATCCTTGAGCTCAGACCTGGACATGGGACATAATCCAGCATTGATGGAACAGCCTGAGCAGCTTTAGTTGGTTCCCAGCTTTGCTGGATACCTCATTCAGCTCCCAGAGCATTACGGGGGCTTTTGCCATCACCTTTGTGCATCCAGAGAGCTCAGATGTTCTGCACAATAGATAAGAGTTGAGCTATAATCCTTGAAATCCTGCTTCTAAAGCTGGAGCAGTTCAAGCCACTTTCAAATCTTATGACACAGATACTTCTAAAACATCACTTCTGCTCTCACCCTAATACATTCCCAATACGTGTGAATTTTCCTACTTTCTATAAGGTGCTACTATCTATAAGATGTAGGCATTGGAAACTGGGACAAATCCAGGTCCAAGTGACAGCTCTGCTCCCTGATGGCAGAGGCTGGGCTTACTGCAACAGGACTATGTTTAGATACCTGGAAAACAGCAACAAGACACACTCCTTTGTAAGTGAAAATCATCCTTGCACCATTGGATCCAACAGAAAAAGCTATAAAGGCAACAGCCAGGGCAGCATAGGTGAGTCTTGCAGATAAGAAAGGCAAACGTGAAGAATACTTCAAAGTTAGGCTGTAACATGCAGGAAACCGGTGGTTTCATCTATTTTTCTCTCCTCAGAAATGGCTGAACAATCATTTTGCAAGGCCAGGAGGTCTCCACCTACAGTACTTTCCCACTAAGATGACAGATGGGCTCCAAACACTGCAGCCTTCCCCAAGACCTGCTGCACACACCATCCTCTCCCAGGTGCTGCTGACCAATGACTGAGGGATTCCAGTGTACTTTGTTTTTCCAGATCAGCCAGAAGAGGAAACCAGAAGAATAACAACCCTACCCCGGTCCCAGGGGTGCTGCTGCTGCCCATCTCATTTCTGAAAGATCTCCAATTGCCAGGAGTAAAGCTACCTACAGAGCCAGCACTCAGAGCAGCCCCTCTAACATAGGAAAACTCATTTTCTTCATATAAGTCCAACAAAAATCAACCTAGAAAACTTAGAGCATCTTCCCGCCACAGGGCTTCCTTAGGACTGACTGTGCTTTCTATGCCCTCTGACTCAGCATGCCACCATCCACGTTATCCACCAGGAGGGACAGAATAAGACCTGGCAATTTGCTCAGGGATACAGCAGGAAGTGAGCAGACTGAGAAACAGAAGTCAGCCACACGCCAGCCTGGAAGCAGGGACTTTCTAACAGCACAGCATCGATGCTGCTCCCCTCTACGTGCCCATCTCTGCTACAGCTTTTCTTGCCTCATCTCAGCATGTCAGAACAAGTATCATTTGCCCGGGATACGTGTCTGCAATATTACCACAACCACACACAAAACAGTGCAGTTATGGATCTTGAAACCGTTTTCAGGGTCTGGTTACCATGGGAAGAGATTTTGTTATCAAGGCTTGGGTGTACAGCTTGGCTTCGCCTTCCCATGTAGGTAGTGGTCAGCCACATCAAACATGCCACCAAAAAGTAGAGGAGCTCAAAGCCTTTATGCAGGAGGTTTCCTAATTCTTTAAAAGGGCTTGGTCCTACGTGTAAACTAAGGTGCAACGCGGTACGGACACAACAAATCCAGTTCTTCAAAGAAATCACGAGGCCCTGGAAAACTGCACGGCCGCAGCCACGGTCAACACCTTCCACCCTCAAATATCACACACCCTCTCCCCACACACAGGAAACACCAGCTACAATTAGCTGAGTGACCAGCTCAGGTACAAATGATAATTACAGGCTACACGGAGCTGCTGCGAGCAATTATTTGTACTCCAACAGCACTCGGGAGCACCAGTCATGGGCCAGGACTTTATTGTGCTAAGTGTTTTAAATAAATACAAACTAATGACCCATGGAAATGTTTACATATACAAGGACGAGACAGAGGGGAAAAAAAGAACTGAATTTACCTTTTCAAATGCAGCCAGAAGAACATGTGCATGACCCGTCACCTCAACCACTACTGAAAAAAAGAGAAAGAACAGCCCTGGTTAAACCTCAAAAGCAGAACGAGTGTAAAACCACTATAAGCTGAATTTTAGTCTATCTAAAATTTCTAAACAGCTACTTGGTTCTATGTCCATCCTGGTTTGCAATTCAAACTTTTTCTTATCTTGTTGTCAGGTTGGTTCACCTCACACTCCTGCTGGGCTCTGTGGTGGGCCCTACACAGACATGTCTTCATTATCTTGGGTGCTCCAAACTACCCCACTTTGTTTTCAGAGGTTGGAAAAGGAAAGCAAACCAGAGAGCTGAGTGGGATTCCACTCCCCGCTCAAATTCCTGGGTTTAATTACCTAAGTTTATCACAGAGATAAATAAATCCATCTGGTTTAACATCATTTGGCAGCCCTTCCAGCTCTGGTACTTATCACTCTATTTCACTCTAATCCTACATGCTTATAAAACATTTATTTCTCCTACCATTTTTGGCCAGTGAAACATCTTTGTACAGTTCTCTGATTTTTTTTTTCCCCCAAGGATAAACACCACGTCCTTCCTCTTCCAAATTTGACGCCCCCATCTTCATTGAACAGCACTGAGAAGGGGCTGTCAGAGGTTTCTGTACGGCATTTATGGCTCCCTCAGCAAATAAAAACTACAGAACAGAGGAAGATGAGATAATACCACTCCCTCTGGCTCAAGACTCCAACTGGTTGGATGCTCTTGCTTCATTATGTTCAGACTCATATGGAAATGGGAGATGGAGGACGTGGAAGAGTCACTGAAGGAAAGGAATGTCCATAACTACCTTGTCCTGCCTGGACTGATGAGTGCCCAGGCTGTGTTCTGGACACCCAGAAGAGCTGGCAGATACCACTATCAGCTCTGTACCAGAAAGTTAACAGCTGAAGGAAGCAATTCTTCTGCTGTCTAAAAGGGAGAGGAGCTACACAGCTTCCCTTGGGTCCCAAGAACAGCAGAGACAACAAGAGGAACCATTCACTGGACTACGGCACGGAGATCATGTTTGGAAACCACAGGATGTGGGAAAAGAGTCCACGTCTGCAGATATCTGGGATAACTGAGATTGGTCACAGCAATTTGGGTGCAGTCAGGAACAGAACAGCAGGCAGAAAGGAGGGTTGAAACTGGGAATTCATCTGCTCGCCTCCCCCAGTGCCAGCCAAGAACAAGGCTGCTCCAGCTCACTCTGTAAAATGAAGTTCAGGTCCCTCCCTGCATTTTCAACAGCAAAGCAAGAGATAACAGGCATCGCGTCACTTCATGTCCTCTGTGGCATTCAAGGACCGTGTCTGGCTGGAGCTGCACGACACCTTCCCTTCCCAAAGGCTTCCTGTACCTTTCCCTGAGAGCAACCCCGCTGGCAGGGATGGCAGAGGGCTAACATTGCAGGCTCACATTCTTCACAGCACGCAAACACCTCCTGGCAGGACTCAGGCCAAATCAACACCTTGCCAACTGCTATTTTAATTCGCCATTTGATTTTATTTAACACAAGCAGACCAGATATAATTTTCCAGGTGCTACAAACACACAAGTCCAGCTCCTTCCAGTCCCCCCCGTTAAAAAAGAACCAAAATACACAACAATTTCCTCAAATCTCACTCAAGTGCCACATATTTTTGTGCTGATATTCTTTCCAGGAGAGGATTTAAAAGCAATTGCCTTTCCAGGTTATTAAAATAGATGACAGTACACTATTGGCTAAGACTGGGCATAGTATGTGCATAAATGTATGCCTCCCATCCTGCCTTCTGTTCTATTTTTGGTCTATCTAGGCATGCTCAACAGTAGAAGGTACAGATATCTTGCCAAAAGCTCCATAAACAGAGGAAGGTGATTTATATTTATGGTCAAGAAATATACATATATGTCAATTTTACTAACAGTGCCTGAAATCACTAAAAATAGATGCACTTTAGAAGTCATTTTCCTTTATGTTGCACTGTGCTTTGTTAGCCACACTAAATTTAAATTGAGCTTATCCAGTTCTGTTTCACTCTGCTGGGAGGACTGTAAAACAACACAATGCGTTTCTGGGTACCTTCACACCTACAACACAAGAAACTGAGCAAGTGGCTGCACTAAACAGTGAGAGTAGCAATGGATTTTTTTGCTTTCCTTTTTAATTATTCTTAAATTTTGTACAAAATGTTACAAAACACAGAAGTGAAATGCTGATCCTGCTGACCACAAGAGCCCCCATTTTTAGAGAAAACGTGACTTCCTCGTGTCCTTTTCATTGCTGATGCTCAGAGTGAGTGCAACACACAGAGCCCCAAAGCACACATGCCCTAAGGAAAATACTGTGCAAGGTGAGTAACAGTCTAAACATTTACTGGACTCCCCTCTTCAAAATGGCAATGTGCTTTAAAAAGAACCAACAATATTCTTTCTTATCAAAGATTACGCTCTTTTATTGTAATCATTCCATACCCTTCAGAGAAAGCAAAAGAATTTTAATTTACGCTCAGTGGCCTGAGCTTTTCTTTTTCTCTGACCATTCCCAGGAGAAGCCCCACCCTACAGTGCGCTATCGCTTTTATGAAGGCAAAGAAGGGGAAAAGACCTACTCTGCCCTTGCCTTACAAGCTGCAAATGCACAACCCAAGGAGAAAGGAAGTAATTTGCTCCAAATTGTGCCTGGCATTGGTGGCAGAGCCTGGAGCTCTTCTAAACACTATTCTAACACTAAATACCTGGCTATTTTTTCCTGTAAAAAATGGAGGCTATTTTTAAAAGCATGTCTATCTAAGAACCTGTGGAAAGCTGAGCCCTTTTAATCTGGGGAAACTAAGGTGAACTGAAATAGTTTTATTCTGGAAGGGCTCTCCAAGTTTTTGCTACACGTAAAATGTTCTCATCATCGCAGCAGGAGGCCTGAAGGGGTCACCGAACCTCAAAGAGAGCCAGAAGAAGACCAAGGGAACACATCACCCGATGCTTACCATCCCCTTCATCCACCACCGCACGGATGACTACAGGGAACACACCACGATCCAAGTCAAAGTTCAGCTGAGGGAAAGAAAGGAGATGAGGTTAGACAATTCACACCAAGCCTGCCTGAAGACAACTCTAGATAGCGTTGTCAGAGGAACAAAGGGCCCTTCTGACAGGTCTCAGAAGGATACAAAAGAGCAGGAGGACTTAAAATTCAGGCACCAACTTTAAAAGGGTGTCAACCAGAATAATCGCAACGTATGTACGTTGACACAGCACTAAACACCAGCCGTGACCAGCAAAGCAAAGGATCTCCATTTGAATTTTAGATGGTACTTAATTCTCACCAATTCCTATATCCTAAAAGTCTCCCAAGTGATTTGTAGCAGGACAAGTTTCTCAAAATATATCTAGTGCCACAGTTTTCCATGCATACAGTAGGATGTACTGGTTATAGCACAGCAGTACACATTATGCTCCCTACACCACAAAAGAAACCCTGACTCTTGTATGAAGTTCTGGAAAACAAAGAGAAAAATCTGTTAAACTTTAAGCTCACACAATGCTCTGAGGAAACACCACATGGATTTCCATCTCTTGGCAAGCTATGAAATTCACGTCCTTGACCTTCTAATCGGCAAGAGTAAAAATTTAAGATCTCACCTGAGTGCAAAGAAAAGAGATTCAATTTCTTCCCTTGCCCTGCACTTCATTAAAGCACTTCAAAAGCTCCATGTCATCTTACAAACACAAGAAAAATAGAACCCTACAAACACTGTCCTATGCCAGGAACGGAAGCAGATCACAGACTGGATTTCTGGTGGGTTTTGTTAATTACTGATTTGGGCGGTTTTGTCTCATCTCTTGCCAAGAGAGAAAAAGATGTCATTTCACCACGGTGCTCCAGGTAGCCTGTTTTCAGTCTGAGAAAACTGAGACCCAATTAAAAGCATGGCAGCACCGATCAGGCAACGCTTTGGGGCTTCCCTCACTTTCCTGCAGCCCCAATATCATCTGCAGCGTGATTTCCTCCAGCCAAAAGATAAACTGTCATGACAGTCCCTGGCATCAGCACAAACTGACAAGACAAGAGGAAATGTGCACAAACTTGAACATAAGGAGTTCCATCTAAACATGAAGAGCAACTTCTTCACTTTGAGGGTGGCAGAGCCCTGGAACAGGCTGCCCAGAGAGGTGGTAGAGTCTCTGTCTCTGGAGGTAGTCAAGCCCCAACTGGCCACATTCCTATGAAACCTGCTCTGGGTGGACCTGCTTTGGCAGGGGTGTTGGACTAGGTGATCTCCAGAAGTCCCTTCTAACCCCGCATCATTCTGTGACTCTGTGAAATGGCAACCCCAAAACACTCAGATTGGAGGGAAGGTGATCTTTGATGTGAACTTTAATATCATTGAAAATGGTTTGTCCTCAAATGAATTACAACCTAAATGTTCATCCTGACATGAATGGTAACTGTACACTGGGACACGATACACCCTGGCAGCCACCAGCTGCGTGTGGAGAACTGGAAGTCTGCTGCTCTTCTGTCCATAGCTGCAGGCTCCCGGTGCAAAGTCATGACTTTGGGGCCACTCAGCTTCTGCAGCGCTTTCTAGAATAAAGCTTTGCACACACACAAACCCTCATTTAAATGTCATACCTGACTCCAAACAGAAAGTGTGTGCTGGAAGATCATATGATTCGTCCTAGCTAGTCTTCAAACCTGAGGGATATCAATTTTCACCCTCTGTGTGATGGTTTTACATTTTATTCCTCCTTTAAACTACCTGAATCTTTTCTTTTTCCAAAACAGCAGAGTAACTGCATTTAACCTCTCAGTATTTGTTACAGCAGAGACTCATTGATCCACTCTTTTCCAGCTCATATTTTTGAACTGTTATGGCATGTCACAGAGTGAAATGTCATCGAGGACAACTGATTAAAATTGCTGAAAGAAGCTTATGGTTTTGCTTTGCTTCCTGCTCTGATTTATTACTGCGTGACAACAGTTACTGTTTGTCCATTTGAAGGGAAAGTCACATCACAGAATTGCGGTTGCTTTGTGATATAAACTGTTGCATTCTGAAACAAAAGGCCTCTTTAAGGGCCCGCTTCACATTCATTTTTAGGGACCTGAAGACAACTGTCTTGACACAAGCCATACACTGTAACTTGCAAGCAAACCAGTACATTAGGAAGACAAAGTAAACTTTTATAAAGCTTTCCACATAACAACCCAACGTAACACTATTTTCCCTCCTGTCGGCCAGCCAAGAACTACACCATGTGAGAGTATTACACCGAGCAAAAATATGAAGGAAATCTGGGTATTTTGGACAACACCAATTATAAAACTGGAAAGCAACCTGCAAATCTGAAGCATGCAATTGTACACAGCTGAGTGACAACACTCTGCCAGCTGCTTCAGATAAAAGTGCTGCATTTCAGTGGCCAGCTAAGAAGATTTAGCCTCATGCATTTTACTGGACTTGAGTGGACAGGGACTGACAGGATGTGCTCAGAGCGGAAATGGGAGAAGCAACGTTTCTGAATCACAGTTCTTGTTCCACTTTCTCCACAACCAGAGCTCCCAGTAACACCAATGAAAAAAGAGGAAACAGAGGATGCAGTAGAATCTAGCAAAGGAAGCCAGAAGTTCACTTTTCCGCAACATCTCTCCCTTTAAGCTGTCAAAAGGGACATGACTTCAGCACTCAAGCTAAAACCTTGCTGGCAGGAACAAAAGTGAAAATTAAGCTTCTGAATTCTTTAAGAAGAAAGAGATCTGAGCTCCTGCTTCCCAGATCTCTCAGACGACAGAAGGGATTGAAAAGCAGCTCTTCCAGGCTTTTGTAGGCTGAACTTGTGAAATCATATATTGGCAGAGAAGCCAAGACATCAGGAGACCAGATTCTGCAGGCTCTTGGTAACAGCCATGGCATTTGTTAAGGCACGGGACTGATTAGAGTTATAACTGTAACTTCAAGACAATAGCTGTTCAATCTTTTCAAAATACATGAAAGATTACTTTTTTCTTTTCCTTTTTTTCCCTTTTTTTCTTAAAAAAAAAAAAAAAAGAAAAAGCTAGAGTTATCTTTTTTCTTTTCTTTTTTTCTTCTTTTAAATAGGTAGAGTTATCTACCACGATTCATATACACAATACTTTTCTACAGGCCTGGGTCAGGAAATGAGCACTGTATAGGTGTTGACTTGGGAGAGGGGGCCACGGGAACAAATATATTAGCAGTAGCTACAGATGAACTACTCTGCATCAGAAATCTTTTACAGCAACTCCACACAGAGCAAGAGAAAACCCAAGGTCTCCCTGTCCCACATCACATGCAAAGGAAGCCCTAGGGCCAAAGTTCAGAGCCTCAAGAAGCAGAGAGTTGCTGCCTGTGTTGGAATTTTGCAAAGATACCAAAATTAATAGGCCCCCGCAGATCTTGCTATGAAGTAATAGCCCCAGAGCTTAATTAAAACCAAGCCCTTGTCTGTTTGTAGTTATGGGTTAAACTAAAAGGAGGAATGCATTCCCTTATTCAGCATTAATGCACCAGTGTGAATCTGCCCCAAAAGGGAGAGTATCCCCCCACAACACTGCACTGCTGCAGGTAAGAATGCAGGATGTGGCCCTTAAACAGGAGAACAGGGCTCTTCTAGAGCAGTGGTCTCCAAACTATTTTGACCATTCATCCCAGAAGTAAAAAAATTTTGAGTGCATACTCCCAATATATGTATATTTATTATTTGTAAAATATATACACGTACTTCTCCTGCACTCCAATGAACTTTCTTGCATGCACCCCACTTTGGAGACTGTTCTAGATGACCTGCCAAAAAAACAAAAACCTACCAGAACAGAGAGATGAAGACAGACATTTGTTCCCACAAGCTCTTTGGCTGGCAGGGAGAGGAAGGCTGAGGAGTGGCAGGTTCCTCCAGGAAAAGCTCCAGTGCCAATCTCTGCAGTCTCCCTCCTACATCAGATGTTGGGATGCCAGTGATATCAAAAGGAGCTTCTTTGGGTTTCTTCCCTCTTTGCCTGATCTACCTGCCAAGTTCCCATACAGCGTTCACACCTGCTCCTCCCAGGGCCCCACAAAACATGCCTTGGCAGCTGGGAGTTCATGGCACTAAATGGAGGCCAGTGCTTTTGGGACAACAGGGTTGTGAAAAGAAGGAGACGCTGAGAAGAGACTTACCTCATCGTCCTTCCAGTCCGAGAAATCAATCTTGAAGGAAGGCAGGGAGAATTGCTGGCTTACCCCTCTCTTGTAATGAACCGTCTCCGACTGCAGAGAGGGATTCTTTGTGCTGTATCTGAAGAAAGGGCAGGGGGGGGGAAGAAAACTTGCTGTAACAAACGATTGCTGTATGTAAGCTCTCCCTCATTCACGCCTGTCTGCCTTTCAGGAATCACAAGTGGCAGCTCTAAGAGGCAGAGCTGGCAGGGTCTGGCAGCCATTCAGTGGGGATACAAGAAAAAAAAAAGAAAAAAAAAAAAGAGGGGAAAGGGAACGTCAAAGCAAGAAGGTGAGCACAGGGAAGGGAAAGCAGCGCAGACAGGCAAGGTCTGATTGGGTCCATACTGACCTGCCTGGAAACACAGGGTGTCAGAGTACAGTGGGGTGTGACAGCATGGCAAAGGCTAGCTCACCAAATCCAGGGTCTAGGCAAGGCTGGCTTTCAGCCCAGCTCAGAGTCTTATTTTCTGCAGGAAACCCAAGAAGAACGAGCAATGATCTAACAGTGGCAACACACAACTCAACACGGCGCCGAAAGCTCTCCCATGCCTCCATGGGACAACTCTGCAGTGACAAACGCTGCCTGGCTGGCCATCACCCTGGTAAGCAACAACCACTCCAGTTCACTCCTCTATTCTTCACGCGCTTCCTCAGAGGTCTTGCAGGGTTACCAACACCACTAGAGAGACACCAACCAGTCCTCCATGCCAGCCAACTGGAGAAAACTCACAATTCTTCCACCTTCTTGAGGCCTGGCACTGAAACACCAGCACTGCCAGGCTGGGATGGAATGGGACCACAGCTATCACCCACCCTCTTCTGCGCCCAGAGCCCACCCAGTGCTATCTGCCCCAAGAGAGACCCTTCACTGCCCATTCACCAACACTACGGGTGGTGTGATTCACAGTGGGCTTTGGTCAGAAAACAGCATCAAGAAGCTTTCATCCCTTTCTGGAGGGCAATTTCTCAGCTGCACAGCCTCTCACTATCCCAGTTTCTGGCAGAGGAGAGAAGGCAGTGAAATGCAAATCAAGGCGGGAACACCTGAAGCTGGTTTTATCCCCGAAGCCTTTGTTGTCAAGTTCTCAACCATGCGTTCAGGGCATGTTGACAAACCGGAGGGAAAGTGAGAGATCCCTTGCCCAAGAGGCTTACGCTGAAGAGACAACAACCTCCCCCGGTGGAGTAATGAGACAAGCCTAGCTCCAGCTCTACAGGAAAGGCTTTAACAGCCAGTCACAGTAATGGGATGTTCTCTCCTCTGCACACTAACCATCACTTCCTAAGTGGAACTCCACATGGTGAGACTACGAGAGCACTGGCCTCCAGTCACCGCACACTGAACAGCTATGAGCTCAAAGCCTTGCTGCCTGTTCAAACTTGATTGCCACTGCTCTTGATCCACCAGACAGCCCGGGGACACGTGTCACATTAGCACCAGGAACTCTAGGCTGAGTTTTTCCTTAACTCAACTTGGGATATCACACAGGATCCCCTGACAAACAGCTCCTCAGATTTCACTGATTCCATTTCTCGAAGAATAACACAAGCAGCACTGCTGCCAGCCCTGCAAAGGAGACAACACCGGAGGAGATCAAGGTATTTGATGTAGTTAATTCAGTACAGAACCCTGGCACGCTGAGCAGGTAACAGGGCATGCATAGAGGCAAAGAAAAGAGAAGCCTTGCTTGAAAAATAGGATTCTGTACTTTTGAGGACACGGAGCTGTTCTGAAATACAGACACAGCTTACCAATCACCAGGTACACAGAGGTTGGAGATCTCCAAGTTCCTCCAGTCTGATGTTGTTTTGTGGAGGGACGCAGCACATCAAAAGGGAACAGCAATACAAAGCTTTTCTAACATCTGAGGCAAAGCCTTTTGGTTTTGTAAGTAGGGAGCACAGAGCACTTGGCAGTTCGCTTCCCAAGGGGGTAAAGCAAAAACCATGGGAAAAGCCCAAGGTGCAGAGTCAACCAAGAACTGCAGAACTGAGCATCACACCAGAGATGTGAAGATTGGGCTGGAGGAGGGCTATTAGAGAGGACAGGCCCAAAACTTAAAATTCCGTTTTAAGTGAAGCTGTAGAAACTTTAAACTCAAGAGTTATAGCTCTGGCAACTACCTGCTGCCAGAGTGCAAGAGCACACAAAGAGAATGGGCTGCCCTCCAGGGCTCAGGCCAGCCAGAACCATAACACACAGCCTTCAAGCACCATGATTAGGATGCATTTTGCAGCTGAAGGTTTAAGAACCTGGATACCAGAAGATGATGAATATCTATTCATTCCTCTCAAACCCAAGGAGGAAAAACCAAGCTCCCCACTGGCACGAACTGCTGCCTTTCTCTGGAAAAGCTAGTGCAGTTCCTGCACTTTCTGAGGATCCAGAAAGCTTATCAAGTGTCACAAGATCCAGGTCAAATTCTGGAAGGCTGCGACAAAGGACAGGTTCACCAAGTTCACCTGGTTCCCAGGTTCACCCCTCTTGCACTCCTCCGCTCCTCCTGCCAAGGCAGGTGGGCAGGTGCATTATGTTATTTCTGACAATACCTTACCCTGAAAGACAATTCTGTACAACACTGAAATTGGGCTGCTTTACTAGAAGGTCTTACTCCATTCTTTGCATTTAAAGCACGGTGTGGCAGGGATCAGAATGACAGGTCTTTTATGTGTGAATTACAGAGCGAGCAATTGAGTGAAGTTTTATTTACTGAGTTGTCAAGCACAATGAATAGAGCAAGCCTGTATCTAGCTCCTTTTGTGGCACTCTCAAAGCTTCCCAGCGCTGCAGAGGCACAATTCTCCTTCTCCCTCTACAGCTGGGAACGCAGGGGATGGAAAAATGACTTATCTAAGGTGACAGCAAGTCCGGAACCTACGAGAAATGAAGTGCAGAGAGAGTGGAGGCCAGAGACTGCCTGGATGACATGCACCACGGCAGTGCTGGGGAAGGGGTGTAAACATGCTGATGGTGAGTGCCAGGAAGGCTGGAGAACCTGCACTTACAGCACCAGAAGCCCAAACCAGTCTACAACAGGAAAACAAGTAACGCTGTTCCAAGGAGGACAGGGTAGAACAACACTCGCATAGACTTGCTGCTCTCACCGCCCCTGAGAAAAGAAATAAACCAGGAACATAGATTTTCTGACGTGAAGAGTATGACAAAAACATCAAGGAGGCTTCCCCAAGTGAACCAAGTGAGATTTATGCCTCAGACTATGTGACTGCTGAGACCCCAACACCAAAATGTAGGTCAGACTTGGATTTGAACATACAGACAGTGCTGGAGACCTCCAGTCAGCAGTCAGCGCCAAGGCTGCCACGCACCAGTCTGGTGAATTCCCTGGAAGTGCTGGTGACCCCAGATTGTCACAGAGATCAATCACCTCTGTAAGGTGATGCACAGGATCCACCACACAAGTACACACTCCTCATGCTGCACAGGAAGACAACTTGGCAAGCTGTTACAAAGCAAATATCCTGTATATTAGTGTCCAACTGGTCTCTACCCATGCCCATCCCTTTTGGCTGGCATCTTCTGTATTCATAAATCCTCTATTCCCTGCCTATGCTGCTGTGGGCTTACAGCAAACAACTGTGGAGAGGCTCTGTAGAACTGTGGAGATATGTTACAGAAAAAGAGAGCGTGTAGAATAAAGGACAGCAGAAGAGCAACGCACTGCCTCTCCCTGCATAAAGGCTGAAATCCGGATGTCTGAGCTGCTGTTTCTCAGACTGCACCAGGCCAGGTCTCCATCCAGGCAGGAGGTCTAACAAAACCATGCACCTTGTGACCACTGGCAGCTCATGACAATGGAGAAGTGGTGTCTGTCCTATCAGGCCAGAACAAAACAGAAATTCCTGATCACCTTTTTAAACCTGTTTGCTTGCTCAGGTACCTCTGAGAGCTTGAGAATCACCAGCAATGCCATGAACTGCAGCTGCAGCAGCTCCCAGTTCTGTCCTCAGGATTCATGCAGCCTGTCTCCTCCTGCAAGCTCTATGACACACCTTTATTCCCACAAAGAGAAGCTTACACTCCGCACTGACTTCTTCCTCCCCCATGCCAAACCCTTCCACCTCCCAAAACCAGCTATGTATCAGAGAATCGGCAGATGAGAAGCCCTCTGACTACATCACAGTGATTTCTGAGAGAACAGGAAACAAACTGAAATTATTCCCCAGTCTCACCCCTTCACCATTGGCTGAGAAGCACTTGGTGCCCGCATGGAGAAACTCTACCTGTACACAGTCCAGACTTGCTACCAGGCACCTGCAGACCTTCAGTAGCTCCCAAACCAGCAGTGGGAGCCTTTGGGAAACCTCTGGCTAAGCAGAGTTAAATTTCTGTTGCTACATGCTCACTGGAGATAAAACAAGAACATGCTGGAGTGACTCCTCTTTCACATCCCTGATCAGCGCCTGAGGAGGTTCTCAGCAGGGCACCAGTCCCAACTCGTGCAGAATTCTTCGGTGCTCTTTTCCTCACACTCAGCTCCACCTGGCACCGGGGCTGCCTTAAACAGTCAAAAGACGGTCTCTGTTCCCATCTGCACTCTGGGACCCCTCACCAAGAAGCACCAAGCGAAGACTCTAGCCAGCTCGCCTCAGAGTTATGCAGAGCACCCTTCAGACCCTGTTCCTCAGAGAAAAGCAGGATGCACATAGCAATGTTGCCCCAAGGTACCGTTTTTGGCTAGTAACGGCTGAGAGACAGTCTGTGCTTTGAAGAGCCTGCAGACAAAGGAGGAGTCTTCTTTCTTTAGTAACATGCATGCTCGGCAATTCGCAGTGAACTGAGGACAAGGCAGAGTTACACGACAGCTTTAGAGTGTTCCAGGAACCAATTCTTCCACTGCTGCAGGCTGTGACTGCCTGGCAGGCTCCATGTCCTCTCACAAGTGATGAGGAAGGAGCTGGTCATATTCTACTGGTGTTCAATTGGACCAGAAGGTGATGTGGAGAAAGGATGCCAGTCCCTCTCTTTCAACCCCTTTATTTTGGGCCAGGATGTCACAGGTCAGCTTTTGGGGAAGAGGGAAGTTGAACAAGTGTCTCAACATAAAGTGATTTTTATTGATAAAAGAAACACTATCAAAATATAAGGCAGCCATAGCTCTGGGTGTCAGTCAGAGTCAGGCAAGATCCAGCCCAGAGAGGCTCCCACGCAGTTGGGAGATTAACCGGGTGCTAAGTTAAAGTCCCTGCCAGTCTTCTCCTCCCAGGACCGAGTTTCCACTCCAGGCCAGGAGGAAACAAACACCTCACCACGCAGCCAAAACCCTGCTGCTCATATCCTGCTCCAGCACCTGCAGAGCTCTGCCTTCAGCCGCTGAACTCACTGGTGAGAGCACTGCGCTCCCAGCTCCGACCAGGCTTCAAAGCCTCCCAGATTCCAACCAGGCTTACACAACAGCTACAAAGAGAGGCACAAAGGCCACAACTCTTATTAAAGACAGAGGATTTGTCTGTGAGGTGAAGTCTATAGAATTCAGCTCTCCAGCCTGTGAACTTTGGGCACCACACCGTTCCCTTGGGGACTGGTGTCTGCCTGGATCAAAACAGGCTTTGGCTGTAAAGGCTTGCGCCCGGCAAAAAAAAGCCCAGCACTCACCTCTGATTTCTTCACACAGAAGAAATCTCTCTGCACAAAGAATTCATATTAATCACCACACCCCTCAGCCAAAAGCAGCAAGAGCACCTTTCAAAAGCCCTGAATAGACAGAGGCTATTAAATAATCAAAGGAGTATCTGAGCGCCTCTGTCTCTCCTACGCAAGCTTCAGTGAAAACAGCCATGCGCTGAGCTACCCCTTTCAGTTGGATTTCATTTTGTGAACCAACTATTCAAACTTCCACATGCAGACAGAATGTATAATCACTGCAGTGTCAAGTCCACCGTCAGCTTAAAAGACTGTGGTAGGATGTTTGCGATGAGTGGAGCAGGCATTGTAAAACAAACAAGGAAATGAGATTTTTTTTCTTAAAAATAAATACCCAGTTCACCCATTTGTGCATCAGCAACTCAAACAGCACAGTTCTGAAAAAGAGCAAGGATTGCAGAGCTAGACTGACCTATTTTCATCATGTTTTCTCTTTACAATGAGAAAACAGAGCTTGGCAACATTACTAGGATAAGGAAGAGAACCTTTTCTGCCCAAAGAGGAAGATCTTTTCATTAGAACGGGCTGTAAAACTCAATTCTCTCATGTCATATTTATCATCAGCTCCTGATCTCCCTGGATTGCTCATGTCTTTAGAGCTGGGTGTTTTAAGTGCTTCCAGCTACAGGGCTGGTTTGACTTCTTCCCCTGAGGAAACAACCGCTGCCGTCATGTTTTAACTACACAATCCTTCCTGCTTGTCAGCAGGATACCTGCAGCTGGAAAAGTCCCAGGGGCCCTCCCAGGAACAGGGCTCGTAGCGTGCACATCAAGGCTTTTGCCAGAGAAAGAAAGGATGCATTCATAGAGCACACATAAAAAAAGGCTACGAACATCTCCGCAGCCTGCTCTGAAACACAGCCCTGTCTCCTGAAACAAAGGCATCTGACGGTACGAACACATGGACCAGGCTACAAACTGGGAGTCTTTCAACCACTCTCCAGGAGCTGCTGCAGAGTATGGCGAGCCCTGCAATGGAAATGTAATGCAGAGCATCCTCTTCTTTATCTGGGAGAAAATCACATGCTTATGGGCAATCACTAGCCAGTAGTTGACATACAGCTCTCACACCTGGCATGCTTGTGCCTCCTATACGCTAAGGCAGAGATTTTCACACCATTTAGACCAGCCCCATCCTGGTCACCCTTCACCTTTTGGCCAAGCCCTTCCTTTCCGCACATGCAGATCACCTCTGTCACTGGCAGAGCTGTCTCTCTGGCTGGCCGGTCTAAAAACCCGGGTTGCATCACAAATCCTGGAAGCAAATTTATCTTTGTCGGACATTTTTAAAGCTGACAGGTACTGTTGTGCCTCAGTGACACTTAGCAAAACAAGGTTTGTCCTCACAGGTGAGCAGTCAAGCTGTTAATGATGGTTTCCACAAGCAAGGTCTTCCCTGCTTTCTACCCAGCTGCCAGGAAACTGAAGCCAAAAGAATGGACGAACTGGGGGGAAAAAAACCCCAAAAATATCACTCTTTCCAGCCAGCCAGATCACAGACCAGCTCCCCAAGAACACACCCACCACTAACCAAAGATGAGAGCAGATCCTCAGGGAAGACGCTGTGCTGAAGGGCACTGTGGGGGCTGCCACAGGAAACAGAAGCACGGCGAAACAGTTTGTCCATTTCCAAAACAAAGCAAAACGGACACAGCCAGAAAAATAAATAAAATTGAGGATACTGGGGGTCCTGAGCTGTTCAGAGGCAAGCCACCACTAATTCCATCCCATTAAAGAGTCTCTGGACATAGGCAGACCTGGTTACCTCTGTTACCTTTTGGAGTAATGCACCAGGTGGTGCTCTGAGAACTAACGTGTTTTACTCTAAAGTCTTCAGACTCACCACAAAGTAACCGAGCAAATGATGTTCAGAAGGTGAGAGCAATAGTCCCCTCTAGATTTAAACTTATTCCCATTTCATCCAAGAGGCTTCTACAGATATCTGCTGTAGCACCAGCAATGCTGGGGACCTTCCCCCAGGCACAGGGCTGCAGAGGTGAGGGCACCTCTACAATCAGCACCAGCCACACGTTCACCTTCTCCAGACTTTACTGGTCAACTGCAGTCCTGCAGTGGAGACAGAGCTCCCCATGAAACAGAGTTCAACAGTTCAGAACCAGAGGTGGGCAGCAGTTGGAGCTACGTGTTCCCAGGGTCTTGGCTGGGAAAGAGTATAGCTGAGCATATCTCTCAGCACAATTACCTAGGAAAGTCTGCTGAACACTCCTTCAAGACAGGTTAGGACAGGCAGCGCTCACTGATAAAGCCACCTGCTCTTAAACAGAGCCGAAATGACTCCAGGAGAAAGCTTTCTGGCTTGCAGAGAGAAAAGCTTTCCCTTTGGTCATTGAGACAAACTAATCCTGAAGGCAGGACCACAGCACACAGAGCCTTGTGGCTCACAGATGAGCAAAGGCTCTGCAATAAGCAGTGCCTGTGCTCAGGGAAAGCCACCTTCCCTGCCCTCCCTCCTCTCACCCCAGACTGATGACTTCCCAGTAGGAGTTTCACAGGAGCAGGAATGCTGATACTATCAGGATCAGTGGTTGTTTCAGCAGAGAAGCAAGAATAACTTGTTCAGCGCTTCTGAGGAGCCATGCTGTAGGCTGGGGACCAGGAGAAAATTTCTGCATTTGATACAGGTCCAGAAAGTTTCTCCCATTTTAGGATTTAGCATCAATTTAGAAGAGTGGAAAAAAAAAAAAAAGCAAAGAGGGTTTTGTTTTAAAGAGCATCTTCTCCCAAACCAAGTGCTGGGCACAGCAATAGAATTTTTGAATTTATACACCGTGCAGCTTTAGCACATGCTTGTTCCTTGACTGTAGCTGTTAGCACCAAAAGAAATCAAGAAAAAACTACCAGCCCAGGCAGGGGGAAGCTGCATTCCTATTAGTGCACTAAAAATGCACTGGCTCCACTTAGGGGTCTAAGAATGCAGCCTAGATTTTTTTTTTTCCACTAGAATTTGAAAAGAATAAATCAAAGTAATTATAGCACTGCCCTTTCAGAATTGCTTTGCAAAGCTGAAATCAGAGCTTCAAAAGGTTTTTACTAGCAGCCAGCAAATCCAGAGAAGCAGAGATGCCTACTTTGGGCAGCTGCACTAGCCCCAAAACGTGCTTCATGAGCCACTTCCACATGGAGAAATAGCCTGGGTTGAATTAAAGCAGCTTATAAAGTCTAGATTTGTATCTCACTTCCCCCAGCCCTTATTACCTACACATCTGCATGAAATCAGGATCATGCCTTCCAAAAGGGTCCCTGGATTCTCGTCCAGTTCCCTACCCTTATTTATTGTCTGAGAACTCCAGAGCAGAGAGGGAGAGTTCATCACTCCTATACTATTGGAAAATTAAAGTATGATTTATTATATAAAAGGCCAGAGTAGAAGCTGAACCTGAGCGCTTTGACCTTTGGTGTAAAGGTTTAGTGCACTGGGGAGTGCTGCCACCCCAGCAGAGCAGCACAGTATCGTCAAGCTATGTTTCGTTAGCAAGGTAATGACTGCTGACTAATGATCCTGGTTTCGTGCAGAGGCAGGTAGGGTTCATGAACAAAGGCTTCTCCTCTGCCATCTGAACAGAGATCTGTCTCTCACTGAACCATGGACAGGGTGGATTAAAATATTCATATTTTAAAAAAATACATTTCTTTGAAGTTGGCAGTTGTGTTAACTTGCATAAACTCTACCTAGGAATTGTTCAAATTACATTTAAAAAGCAATTAGGTAGTTCATGTTTGCTGCGTAAGCTTTAAAGAATAGACAACAGCACTGGTGAGAGTCACTGGCTTAGTGCATGGCACTAAATTTTAGTAAAACATGTTCTTAAGTGAACCAAAAACTGTGTTTTCCTCCTCCAATCAACCAACAGGGTTCTGAGAGGAGAGCCATTAGTTACAGGAGACTGAAAACACACTGTCCAGAAACAGTTATATTCAGTAACTATAATACTGCCATTAAGCAATTATTATTCAAGGCACAACTTGGTAAGACTGTCTCTAAAGAGTCCAACATCGAGCAGTTCAACCAACAGGAACGCTACACCGCTGGGCTCGGGTGATGCAGTTGCACTTCCATCCCAACACGGCTTGGCTCGAGAAACAGGTTAAAAAAGAAAAGTATCTCTTTTTTTTTTTTTTAGAATAACTTTTTTTGTTGTTGTTTTTGCCATTTTGACGTAACAACACAAAACAAGGAGTCTGAAAAATACATTTTAACTGTATGCATATTTTTTATAGACTTAAGCTCTTTGTAAAATGTAGCAGAAAGTCTGATGTGAAATTTACACTGAGTCGTAAATGCAAGTGCTTCATTGTTTCTCAGCAGTGACAAACAGAGCTCTTCAAGGTAAACCAACAAGTGAATAAGTGAAAACAAGCTAAAATCAAGATTTAAAACAAGACTTCAGCCATGGCTGAAGCCTGGCAATGTAAATACATCCACCCTGGCCATAGAGGCCCTCGATTCTTCCCATTAGCCCACAGACTGTTTCCTTCTTAGGTGAAAAACCAAGGAACACTGCAGGGCAGCACAAGGGACACGGGCCACCTCTCCACGTTGTACCTGTATTAGGAAAAGAGGACTTCAATCTCCAAGGCTGCCATTCCAGCACCTTCACTAGCACTAAATTCACAGGAAACCTAAGGACCTAAGAGACAGAACATGGAAACTTTATCAGGGTTTCTAAGGCATCCTGCTGCATTCAGCTCTGCTCAGGAAAAACTAAATCTAAATAGAAAGTATTTTCAGGGTTTGTCAAGAGATATATCAAGCACTTAGAAGGAGCTAATTTATTACGTCCCCAAAGTAAAGGCAGCCACAGGCTTCAACAGAAGAAGAGAAGGAGCCTAAACAAAAAATCTGGATCAGGATATCCCCCAGTTTGGAGGAACACACATCTGGATGGCAGCATTGAGCTTGTCTCATTTCTAGAAACACACTACTTGTGGGTCATCAGCAGGATGTTTACACTTTGCATAAAACACGTAAGCCATTTTATGGTTTGTCAGACACATTTCTCCCTGCTGAAACCTCTGCAGATCCCTGCAATACAATGTAAGCTCACCCCCAAATTCAGAGCACCACTGCAGAAGCCGTCAGCATGACGTGCACGGAGCCGCTGAGCAGCCAAAAGCCTCTACGAGAGGAAGCCAAGAGCTTCTGCAGCCTGAATCTTCCTTTGCCCATAGAACAAAATGAAATCTTTGTCCTGTGGCCATCGGAAGCCCTGCCATAACGTGCCAGCAGCTCACGTGTACCCAATTCACACCAGGGACAGCATGTTTCAGCCACCTTTGCTATTAATATAAAGAGGAAACTTCATGTCATTTTTTTATGGGCTACAGTGTTGATTGGAATGGTTTAAACATGTTGATTCAGACAAAAGCATCTAGAAACCTGTAGGGATGAACTACTAGGATATGAGAAAGACTCCACGGGTGACGTTTTGACCATACTTTCTACAGGGAGCCAAAGGCTAACGTGTACCTGGCAGGAAAGACACAGACAGGGTTTGAGGCAGTAAATCCTCCTGATAGCCAGCTCACACCAGCCTGTGTTCAGGTGGTCACCCATCCCAAAAGGGGCTTTGGCTGGGCCTCAGTTGCACAGACTCGCTATGTAAATGCTAGACTGAACTTTAGTTTGGTGGCCCAGATGCTCCCATCACAGGGAAGACAGAAATCCAGTGCATTAGGTGATCTGGAAAAAAACAGGGAAAAAAGGGAAGGGTGATTGGTGTTTTTTTTTTTTATTTCATAGAGCATCTTGCTGACAAAACATACAGCTGTGAGTTCCTCTCCTTTGCTGCACACAGAATGGTTTGCCCACACCCAGAAAAAAAAACCAAAAAGGGAACAAGAGAGGATATTGGCTATGTGGGGGAAGGAAGTAAAAGTAATATTTAAAGCTATCAGAAAATATAAAACAGAACAGAAAAAGAAGAAATTTCCCTCTCTATCATCCCTTAGGTTGATTAACGCGAGGGATCCTTGCCAGGCTCATCACCAGAGAGCTCCTATGCCCCTCCACAAACCCACAAGCCCAGGACTTACACTGCCATGCCACCAACAAACTCCTCTGTTGCCTGGCAGTAGATCGTGATGGCAACTCGGGCGTCTGCATCAAATGTGAACTCCAGGCTGTACAGGACTTTCTGCTTCCCGTTCTCCTCAGTAGGACTGTCAACGTCATCTTTATATCTGAAAGGCAATGCCAGAGGATTAGAACATGTATTTATGAGATATCATCAAGATCACTCTGGAAATCAGACAAGAGTACTCCAATCTAGGTGTTCTAGGCAGTCAAGGCACCATGGGCTTCCAGCTGGGGCTTCCCAGATTTCCATTCTGAGGAAGCTTCTTCCAAGATTTGCCTGAAGTTATTGAAGTAACTTATGTTAACGACCGTGTGAGGAATCTTACCCAGCCTTACACTGCCAGGACACAGAACAAGAAAGTGAACTCTCGAATGTCAAGCCTTTAGGAAAAGAAACATTCTCCTTTCTTTTAAATCTTCACATAAGGCTCAATATTTAGGCTAAAGAAATGATGCATGGGCCTGAGAAGTCTAAGGCCTAATTCTTGTAACTCTGCAAGGAAAAAATAAAAGGGTTCTGTAACACTAAGAACTCCTGAAGCTTAACCAAAGGTACCTCCAGTATCACACAGACGATGATATTCAGATCAGAAAGCATCCAAATATAAGAACTTCAAACACCTTTACATGTACAAATCAACTAAGCCTTTGGTGCCTGTGCACATCCATTGTATGAACAAAACCCAATACCTTCAACTGCATAACAGACATGTGATAACCAATACAAGACTGAGTACAGAAGCTATTTCAGCTAACATAAAGCTGAGTCATAACTTGGCTACAGGCTACTGTACAGCTGGATCACACTGTGTCATCACCACTGCCCAGTACTACTCCTCCCTGCTGCTGGAAAAGGCAGGTAACAAATCCGGTGAAGAAGGTGGAACGAAGGAAGCTTCAGGGCAGTGAGCTATGGCCATGACCTAGCAGTGAGTTACAGCATGCTGAGGTGGCCAGGGAGACCAGCAGACCCTGGAAGAAGCAGCCAACACAATACCCCATGAGAAGATCTCCCCTCCCTTGAAGAGCAAAGCGACAGACAGAATGGGTGTCATTCTCTGGCAGGGCAGAAGCAGATTCTCAAACGAACATTCAAATCCCACTGTAATCCTGCAACTGTAGGTACCACCATTAGTTCGTGTGCCGTGTAGGAGTGGTGAACGCAGCAGGCTGCCTTTGAGAGGTGTACAACACCACCTGATTTGCCACCCAGCTCCAGCCTCACTTGTCAATCAGTATTACCTTAATTGCCACAATGCCGGGGTTAAAGCCAAGCAGCTAAACTATTCAGGAAATGTTGGCACCATCTCTGACTTCACAGTAGCAGTCAGCCTCTCCCCTCATTAAACAACCTCGATGAACATGCTGCACTGTTGAAAACACTCAGAAGCAGGCCAGGCGTACCTCCATAACTCCACCTAAAAATTGCCAGGGGATCCCTTACTTATTAAATTCACTGCTGCCTAATTAAGAGGGATCCAGCATGAATTTTATTTGACACCACACTGAACAAGAATGAAACGTTCAGCTTAAACAACTTAATACAGAAGGTGCAAAGCAGAATTTAAGAGCAGTATAATCACATGCCTAACACACGTAGCTGTACCAACGTCACCCTAGTGAATCACTGTGGCATACAGCCACATTCCTGTCTGAAGGACCTGAAGAGCTCCAAACAGGACTTTTGCCAGAGATTCACCTAGGTCAGAACCGCAAATCAAGCTAGAACACACCCAACAAGCCAGTCTAAAACCGACAAATCCCAAGAAATTAGAGTCTGAACACCTGCAGCAGCCTGGATACAACATACATTTTAGAGCAAGGTCATATTTTCACACAAGCTGGTTGCATTTAGAGAATAAAATCTTGGCACTTTGAAGGCTGTAAACAAGAAACACTCTAACCAGCAGGGCAGGTTTGTCTAGAAAACATGAGGGGATCATCACCATTTTGTGCTGAACTGACCCAAGAACACAGATGGCAACAACCCTCGCACAAGTGTTGTGTGTGTCCAAGAAAACAGTAGCATAAGCTTCTGCAAATTATCTCTTGCTTCATTGCCTCCGCTGGTCCAAAGCTGGTAGAGAAGGATCCAGGCTACAAGACACTTCCTGAAGAAGTGGGGTGGGGGAGAACCAGTACCTTTGCAGGCAGGCACACAAGAAGGTTACTTCAGAGACCTATACTCCCTGCATATAAAGGCAGGTGTTAAAATAGAGATGCCCAGCACACACACGGCCTACAAGATCAACACCACAGATCCAGATACCTAGAACAGCCCAAGTAACAAGGTGGGAGACCTGAGGGTGGGTAAATCACACAAGAGCAACATGTCATCACTAAAACCACCAGCAGGTTTGTCTTCTCAGTGAAGTCACACAAACCATATGGGTTTGCAGATCATCCTCCTGCTCCCAGCTCCACCTCTGCACCTCCCTGTGCCAGCATTCAGAACATGTTTCCATACTTTCAAGGAGAAAAGGGGTTAAACCTAGACTAGAATAGATCTGTTGCCCTAAGAAACCACTGAAGGGCCATTACTGACTACAGTGCCTGCAAAGGTTTCTGCAGGATGTGTCTGCTGGGAAGAAGCAGAGTCAGAGTCCTGTCTGCCTGGAACAGCATCACTCAAGCAGGGGGCAAGGTAAACGTGCCTAAATGGTGACAGTCACAGCAACGCTGCGTACACACCTTCCTGTTGCAACATGCCTGGAGCTGGAGGTTAAGAAAATCATCTGCCACATAGCATGGAGCTCAGGTGAGGAAGGACTGCCTAAGTAGCTATGTCAGGGGTACCTGGACCAAGGAACAGGCAAGAACTGCTTTGGTGTATGCTTTGAGAGGCAGAAACATCTCATGTTTCACCTTAAGGTGCAAAAATGGTGGGACATAACTTCCAGTGAGTAACAAGACAGTCACACATTTTGCATTCCTTCTTTCTTTGCAAGAGACGTGGCAGACAAGGAGGTGGTTCAAGAGCTCTTCTGTCTCCACCTGCACTTGAAGTTCACAGTGTACATTTAGTCAAGTCCTACAGGCAGTGTTGATGTGAGGTGGCCACAGACACATGCACAAATTTAAAAATCAGTGACTTTGCTGGTGTGCCTTTCGGTCATGCGTACAAGTCAATCACAAGCCTTCACAGTCATGTGTACAGAGCAGAAGAGACTGACCACCTTTGAGAACAAACAGCTGATCCAATGTTATGGTGGAAAAGGCAAAGCAGGATGACCAAGGGAGCTGAGGCCACTTGGTCTGTCATCACTTCTGGATAAAACAATGGAAACTCTGGAACTTTTTGCTTGTCTGTTAAAGAATTAAAAGATAAAAATACAATTAAGAGCAGCCATAACAATCTGTTAGAAACAGGTCGAGTCGAACCTGATTTCATCCTTCAAAGAGATTAAAAAGTTTGACCAACAACTTCGTAGACATGCAGGATAAATGCTAAGTATTACTTGACTTAGTATTTGTGAGATAAGCATTACAACAGTGGCAGAGCAGCCACTAAATGAAGTAAGAACTAGTTGACATCTCCACTAACATGCACTTTCACGGGGGAGATCACCATCAAATGGAGACTTTCCTATTTGGGGGCTCTGCAGAGATGTGTACGCAGTCAACACTATCCAAGGTTGCAGAACAGGCAGTCCCAGCACCATGACCGTTGCCACCACGGGATGAACCACACCAAGGATCAAGGTCACTTTCACAATGCCGGGGACTCACCCATCTCCCCTCAGTCCCTATCATCCACCTCCCTCTCAAGCCCTAATCCAAAACATTCGGTGGCTTCACTACTCTCCACGATACTGCTGAATTTTCAGACACATTCCCAAACAACTATAGTTGCTGGTTCCTTCAGCACTTCTGGTCCATGATGCTAGCTGAAGGCCAAAGCCCGTGGTGAAGCAGAGAGGCTGTCCCAGGACGCAACTCTTCCATGAAACACATTGCCTCATGAGTACTTCAGCTCTGAAACAAAGCTTCCAGTCCACAGCAAAAAGAGGGACACTGGACAGACATGAGGCAGCCTCCTTCTTTTAGTGGTTAACGGCAAAACCCATTTTACCCTTCTCCGAGGTTCACAGTCTCATTCTGCTCGAGATCAAGAACTCACACAAGATGTCAGAGACTCAGAACTTCAACACCAATACCCACAGGTTTATTGCTCTTCTCCAAAGCTGCTGTAAATATTCAGGATTTGGCAAAGCTCAGAATTTTGTCTGGTCAGAGCCAGACAGGAAGCCCAGACTGGACATTTCCTCATATTCCTCCATAAAGTCCTACACTCTTCCTTATTGATCAACACCCTCCTTACAACTGAACAATGAATTTTCAATTAAACACAAGGAAAACCAAAAAAGTTTGCGAGGTCTTGACCTACTTTAGAACCTACTTTACACCTAGACACTCAGCTTGGTATCATTTTATATTTGATGGAGGAGGTGGTAAATTAAACTTAACTAGTCCTGGAAAGAATATGCAAGCCTCAACCATTGGTTGTGAATAAGCCAAGCTGGAGAGGGCACAGAAAGTCTTTATATGCACAGAGGGAGAAAGGAAAAGCCTCTAGTCCAGAATGGTAGAAAAGCACGAGACAGAATGTGTGCTTGGGTCTGGCAATTAAAATCTCATTTTGGGTCCATATCAGTACAAAATAAATAGAGTAACGTTGGTGGTGATGCTGTCCACACTAATGCAGCAGCACAAGAGCCTGTGAGAGCTCACGAGGCAGAGAAAGAACTGACAGCAGCAGGAATTAGACAAATGCAAACCTAGATGCTGTCAAGGTACATGGACACTACATTTCAAATAGTTCAGAGCTGCAGTTCTGCTCAAGGGGACAGGATGTGCAACCACAGAAAACAGAACAACAGAAATGTATGTACTAAGCCCCACCAACCCCCCATTCCCAGCAAGCCCTCTCCCAGTAAAAGAGCCACTTCTTATTTAGCTGCTGAGAGACGTTACACTGCTAACGTGGATGCCTGCAAGGGGAATAACATACCCTTTCCACAGCAAGTGTGGGAGAAAAGCAACAAGACTTTTTCTTCGAGAGGCACTTCACCTTTTAGCTGAAAAAGCCAGACAGGATTCAGAGCAGTTTACCAATGGTTACTTTCTCAGAAGTTCTTCCCTCTCTTCCTGTTCAATCAGTTTTGAAACCAAAGGTATTGCTAATTTAAAAACACAAAACAAGCAAACAAAGAAAAAAAAACCCTAACTTTCAGTTCTCACATAAACAAACGGAGGGTTTTGTGTGGTTATGACTCAAATTGCTCACATTACGCCAGGCCCTCAGAGCCACCTTGGCTGAGAGTTGAAGCTGGTCCCCTGCCAGCACTCCAGTCCTGAAACACAGAATTCAGAGCGACTCAAGGATCTTTGAGAAATGCTCTGCCTGGACATCTGCCCAGCCGCTCAGACCAAAACAAAGCACTGGGTGCAGAGCTCCAGTACTTCAGCCTTCTGTTTGAAACAGGACAGCTGCAGGTCATAGAATCATACAGAATCATATAGAATGGTTCAGATTGGAAGGGACCCTTAACATCACCAGGTTCCAACACCCTGCCCTGGGCAGGGACACCTCCCACCAGACCAGGTTGCTCAAAGCCCCATCCAGCCTGGCCTTGAACCCCTCCAGGGATTCTCTGGGCAAACTGGGCCAGGGTCTCACCACCCTCACACCAAAGAAGTTCTTCCCAAGATCTCCTCTCACTCGCTTCTCTTTCAGGTGAAAACCCTTCCCTCTCCTCCTATGGCCCCCCTCCCTCATCATGAGTCCATTCCCTGCTTTCCTGGAGTCCCTTTAGGGGCTGGAAGGGGCTCAAAGGTCTCCCCAGAGCTTTCTCTTCTCCAGGCTGAACCCCATCCCCAAGTTCTCACAGTCTGTCCTGACAGCAGAGGGGCTCCAGCCCTCAGAGCATCAGGTCAAAGTGCCAGCCATTGCATTTAATCCAGTGAGCGGTGGTTTAAATCTCAGTGCAGAGCAGTGAAAGGCAGCAGATCTCCATGATTATCCAGACCCCCTTCCCCTATGGGAACACAAGCCCTCTAAACGAATGCGTAACACTGAGATCAAACTTTATCTTGGCAGCAGCAGAAACCTGAGGAAGTTTCACTCAAGACCAATCAGTCTTCCTGGCCTGTGACTTGCACCAGAATCAGCTATTTTCTGGCTTCTTCTTGCACAAGAATGCAGAAAGGAATCTGTCCGTAGGGTTTATTGACCTTACTAATATCTTCCGTTCATGCTAATGATTTCAAGGTTTTGTTTATCACTCCAGTCTGTCCTGTAAAGACAGATACCTCGCTGGTCCTGTTTGGAAACACAGATTGCTCAAGTCTAAGGATAAGGAGCATATAAACCACCTGAAAACTCTGATCACAAGGGAACACAGAAAACTCTGGAGATATCTAGCAACAAGGATCTGAAATTCAGCTACTTCTCCAAAACCTTATCAAATACAGTTTGGTTCTGGATGACAGGTCGCTGGGTTGAATAAATGGAAAGTTCAGGCAATAACAGTACCTCACAAGTCGGAGAGAGTCTTTGCGGATATTCACCAGACTTCTCAGTGTCTTCACTGGCTCATGTGGAGCTGGAGTGACATAGGGAAACTGGAACAAAAAGGCGAATAATTCTATTATTATACTATTAAAGGTAACAATATGTTACATGGCATACCATTTACCCAAACCAACAAACATCTACATTTAAGAGTACTCAGTACAGCAGCCACAAGGAACAGTAATGAAGAACTCTATTTACAGACAAATCAGGCATTTTTCAGAGTGAAAAATCCTGCTCCGGCCCAGCGATAGCGCACATTGGGAGTACACACTTTAAGAAAGAACACTTTCACAAGCTCTTTTTCTGCACCCTGAATTCTCAGTCCAGAAAGCCTTGCTCTCACAAGCTTTTATTTCCACTAAAGAAACCACATCCAGCTTAAGCAGAAGAAATGCAACTCCTTCATGTGTGTTACAGCATGCAAACTGTTACTTGACTGCTAATCAGCATGCCCAAGGCCTGGATTACTGGGGGAAAAACTCTTTTTATTCTGAAACAATGGGGCAAATGTTCTGGAAAAGAAAAGAAAGAGACAAGGATAGGGGGCCTCATTCTATCCTGCAGTCAAGAGACCTTCTCTCACAGACTGTGCTTTAAATAAAGGACAATAGTGCTTCAGACTGTAATTGCCCTTACTGGTCACAGAATTTTACCCAAGAAATGTAAAGAAAACTGCTTGCAGTGGTGACCACAACCTGTCCAGCTGCAGACCTGCCTGTTGGATCTCCCATCTGCTTAGTGAAGCCTGAAGTTGAAACACCCACTCACACAAGTGCCAAGTTTGATACACGGAGGCAGAGCCATGCTCCAAGTCAGAGCAACAGCCCACCAGGCTACAGGGACAGGCTTTCAGGCAGAAGGTTACTCCAAATGTATCCAGCAACGGTGCCACCACGCAGCCTCATCAGAGTTGGGGTGCTTCAAACACACATCTACTAGGTGGCCTGCAGAGGTGTTGAGAGAGTGACTGACACAGAGCAGAAGTACCAGGGACCACAGAGGTAGATGTCTCCTTAGAAATGAGGAGTCTGCTAATCAGGCAACCAAATGCCGCTGGAGTTGAACTTCAGGGCAGCTCCAGGACACAACCCATCAGTGTTGCCCCTTCAGGCCACAGAAATGTACTGGTGGGGCAGTAGCCAGGGCCTGAGGGAAAAATGACCTGACCAACATGACACCATCACAGAAGACCCCATGCCACAGGTAACAGAGAATTCACGGGGTCTTCTGTGGTCTTCAGCAGCAACGACATTCCTTGCACCCTGACTGCTCAGTACCATGGTTGGCAGCACTGCTCTACACAGAGCACTCAAGACCTCGGTTACTCCAAAGCGAGAACTTGGCCCACATCCAGAAAGCAGTTTTCCTGCTCTGTGTTCAAGTGCTTTTTTCCTTGAAGATTAATCAGAGCTGCCAAAGGGCATTAACTTTACATAGGCAAACTATATACCACGACAGCCTCCCTCTCTTAAACCTATTTGGCAAACGTCCCACTGTGTTAATAGCATTCTCACCCACTCCCCTCTGAAGAAATGATGAAATTCAGTGCTGGGATGTCTACAAGGAAACCCAGGCTGAGACATGCAGGCAATTTAACTGTGCAAGTTTGGTCCCCACTGCCACAGGCACATAGGATGGAATTAGCAGCTGCACCTTCTCCTTTTGTTGGAGCACTGTGTGGCTGTCAGTCACAGAGCAAAGGAGAAGTGGTCAGCTTTTAACTGCTGTCCTGCACAGCCCTGAATGCAGACACAGTGTAGGGCACGGGATGAGCATCCCCATCTCTGTGTAGCACTGTTACATCCACAACAATTTCCATCTAAAGTCCCTCCTTCCTAATTCTATCGCTCATGTGCCCCTTCTGCTTGAAGAAGGGCTTTCCAGCTTCTCCCTTCTCCTACCCTGCAGAGTCCTGTTAACTAACTGTGGTGCTGAGAAGACCAGTGGCACAGCCCAAAGACAGTTCAGAAAGCAGAACATCACCGGTCAAATCCAAACATTGAGTCATCTTGCCTCAGTTTCCCCATCTGTAAAACAGGAGCAATGCTGAACTGCCCCTGACTGAGCAATACAAGCATGAATTAACTAATAGTCACAGCTTTTCTGAAGATGAAAACCATGACATCAATTTTTCATTTTCATACTTTGAAGCTGCAGAAACAACCAGGAGAACAGCTGGCAAAGCAAGCAGCTCTTTTTCCTCTCCAGCACTTTGAAAACATTTCCAAATGGCTTCTACTCTGTTACCTTCTGGTTCTTTTGAAGCAGTTCTGAGATGGAAGAGAAATCCAAAACTTAACAATCACATAAAATACCTATCTGTCCCTCACAACAGTGTTAGTCGCTGTTCACAACAAAAGAATGAGCCAATCACTCAAGAAGATAGCTTTTCACAGTCTGCTAAAACACACTCCTGAGCCCAGAAATACCTCCATGTTCCAACTGAGAAAACTAAAGGAGAAACTTTCTCAGCAGCCCACCTAGGTTACAAAGCAAACAAAAATCACCAAATATCAAGATCTGCCTTAACACTGCCCTACACCCAGTCAGGCCACTCATTGACATGGAGAACAGCATATGTTGAACACTGGCTGGAATCCATCCAACGTGCCCAGGAGCCCTGTGAAGTTCAAGCTCTGAGACTGGATCTGCTTCCCAGCCTTCTTCCCTCTGCAGCATGTTTTACACTCGCTCAGACAGGCAACCTCAATTAGTCCCAAAATCTGTGTTCCTGAGTCTCTGTCCTCCTTCCCCCATTACTTTTTCCTTCTGCCCTAAGTAAAAATAAGCCTAGAAGGTAAACACTGCTTCTTAGAAAAACTCTCCTTGCATCTGCATGGCTACGGCAGCAAGCAAGTTGGGACATGGGGTAGGGGAACACTCTTGCACCTCAGAGCGGAACGACACTTCCCACATAGTGAGGGTCTCAGGTCTGTGCTGTCCTCCTCTACAAGCCTTACACAAGATTTTTCCAAAACAGGCAGAAAACAAAAGGGTAAAATAGACAGCATTTAGGAACTTGCCTGAACAGGTCTATTCCCGAGGAAGTTTAGATCCATGTTCTCGCCAAAAAGGTAGCCCTCAGGGTGAGGGGTGTCAAACTTCTCGCCTCCCATGAAGAAGTGACTTGCAAAGTAGTTTCCTAGAAAAGAAAAGAAAAAAAAAAAAAAAGAAAACCACAGGGAAATAAATAAATAAATAAAAACTAAATGAGTGCTTCCCAGAGAACAGCTGGTCTGTGCAGATTTTAATTCAAATGTATAAAAGCATGAGACAGAAAACACTTGGTAGTTCACTCCTCCTCTGCACTACTGATGGCCACTGCCAACAGCAGAAATGGGGGAAGGGAACCCAGAATAAACCATTACAGTAGAGATAATTCCATTTTAACTTGTTTTCCAGAGAAGGGACAAGGAGCAGTAAGAGTCAGCTCTTTCCAATATTGCTTGTTTGCCTTCCCTCCTCTCATTCCCATATCCCAGGGAAAGAACCACACAAAGCCACTACCGTGAGTGCTAGAGACTATAAACCTTGATGCTGAATTTAATTAATAACACTGACAGTTCTAAATGCAGAAACCTGGTTGCCTGGAAGAGAGAAATCCTGGGACTGACTAAATGGAACTTCAGCTCTGAAAACTCCACCACAGATTTGTTTCATTCATCTGTAAGGTGATGCATTACAGTGCAAATTTCAGCAGATGAAGCGTGTGGAAGGTCACCGGGAGTCTGGATTAACTGCAAAGTCAAGCAAATTGATTCAGATGTGTGAGAGCACCACAAATGTAGCTTCCTCCTAAGAAGAATTCAGGAAAACACTCTCAAATACCAACGTCATGGAGTTACAGTTTCAGAGAAATAAGTTATCAGGAGAGAATTAAAATAAAAGGCTCCACCCAAGTCATTTCCCTTGAAGTTTCAGAGTGGAGGTTTTTCACGTACATGATGAAAGGACTGAGCCAAACGTACATTCGTTTCCCTGGGTGCAATGCATAGACAGCATAAAATTTGTTTTAAAACGAGTCATTACAGAAGCAGTAACTAATCTGAATGGTTACAGAGGCATTATGGAAAGATTTGCAGTCCCTCTAGCTAGGCGCAAGCATGATTTACTCTGAAATGGAAGGGTTTTCATGAATGGCTCTTTTTTTCCATTAAGGCTTTTTTCCTTTATGCTCCAAGAAAGACTCTTCTTAGTCTGCACAGATGGTAGTGCTTTAATGATGATGGTAGCGCTCAGCTATTGCTGAGCTCAGCTTACAAGCATCCAGATGTTTTTATTACAGAAACACATCCTTCTTTCCAGGTCCAGCAATCACCTTCAGCACACGTCTAGAATCTACCTAGAATCTGTCCTACAGGATCAGCATAACAAAATGTAGGTGCTCCAAATGACAGGCAACCTTTTCCCACCCCTCCCAGAAGTACCAAATTAAAAAGCTAATCTGCATATCATCTCCAAGCACAGCTAGCTTGATACAGCCTCTCCGCCTGAGACACACTGCAGCAGTTGACGCTCACACTAAGGTTCAGTTCAGCATGACGAACACTGGGGTTCAGAAATAGATTTTGCATTTTAGGTGGGTCGAGTAGGATGGTGTTTTGGAGCATTTTATATGGTTAACTGTGAAGACAACGCTCGCGCAGGGTGCCTCAATACCACAGCCGCTGATTATCCAGAACCAGAGTCAGACTGCTCCCTCCTCCTGCTGATTTGGTACCCCAGTGAAGGAGATGTCCTGGGGCTCAACTCACCTCAGTAAACCCGTACTCCACAAACTCAAAGAAGTTCTGCATCCCACGCACAGAGGAGACAGAGCCCCAGCAGGCAAGGCCTGCTCGCCACCACTGGAACCCCACGCCTGCAGCGAGCTGGGCACTCAGGCGAGCATTGCCTAGCAGCCTCTCCAGCACCTTGGGACGAAAAGGTCTCTCCCGTACAACTGGAATGACACTGAGATGCATAACTAGCGCTGTCTCTGCTCTACTTTTGGGATCTCTAACTGTTAGGATTTCTCACAAATACACGCTACCTGCCACAGCACAGCCGCCCTCATCTAAGTGGAAACCACAGCTTCCACTCCACGTTCAGACTGAAGGTTCCCTTCATCTCCCTGTGAAGTTACCGTTTTGTTTTTTTTTTTCCCAGAGGTGCTTTCTTCACAAGCAAACAAGAAGCATAGTCAGTGCCAGGCACAAAGAGCATGAGAAAAAATTCACTCTGAGGAGGCCAGAGGAGAATACGCTGCCCAAGAGAACATCCCTGGCCTCTGCCAGTGCTGCTCAGGGTACAGAAGCCACCAGGTACACGTGGTCTCAACAGCAAAACTAACAAACATAAATCACAGCAAACTGTCTCCACCAATTTATAATGCAGTTTTTAGCAGCTATAAAGAAGATACTCTATTGCGCTGTGGCTGGACAAGGCTGTCTCACCTTCCTCATCACCCAACCCTCTGGGCCACCAAAAGCCACCACACAGCAAACGGGAGCACAGCTCTGAGCTGTGTTAAATATAATCCAGCAACAATCAAATAGTGAAAACAACTGCTTTGACCCATGAGTGCTCCAGTCTGCTGCTCCTGAGCAGCTGGGGAGAAGGCAGGGAAGGAACACTCCAGTCACCAGCAGGCAGTGGTGGCCGTCACCAGCAGGGTTGGACTGAAACACCAGCAGAACTACAGCAGGAGTAAGAGAGACAACTGCTCCCCTGTGAGCCAGTGAGGAATGAAAACTGTGTGTGAAATACAGGAACATGTTTCTGTTTTGACGCCAACACAGTGCACACAGCTTATGAGCTGAGAGCAAGGTGATGGACTGGGTACTACTCTGGGCACTCTCCTCCTATTTAAAATTACTCTTTCTTTGATTAAAACATCATTCCCAAACAACAATGCAGTTCAGCTTCAGAGAGGAGTAATTTGCCTCTTTTTTTTTTCCCCTCCCAAAAATGTTCAGGGAGTTCTCTTTCAAGAGAGGAGAGGAGAAAAGCTATCTCAAGGGCAGATGCTCCCTGCCCCGCTCCACACTGCAGACGAGCTCCCTGGAACAAGAGACGAGCTGACGAAGGAGCTGCAGAAAACACTGGTGCATTGCTCACTGGTTGCTAAAGCAATAGGGGCATCATGAGACTGCACGCGAGAACACGGATCGCTTTACTGCTCCAAGCACAGCAGCACAGCAGGGATCATGACTGTTCCTTGTGATTACCCATTTTTAGCCTGTTTCATGTGAGCACTAATTCTTCTGTACAAACCGGGCCCTTCTCCAAGCCCCTTCCAACTGGTCAGGCATCTGCAATGCCAGCACGGTCTCCATAAAGCAAGTAAGAAAGATTAAAAGGTACCAGTGAAGAGGTATTAAAGAATGGAATCAGGGGTCATTTTATAGCATTTCAGCAGCCTCAGCCCCCCAGATGCAGAAGGGGAAACACAGATGATCCATATCCAGAGCTTTGGAAGAATAGGCAAGGCATTTTCCCAGGATTTTTAACTATGAAACTGCATACAGGTTACATCAAAGCTGTTAAAACAATCTGTGAATGCCTCATTAAGGACTCTGGCTTTTAATGACCAAGGTGGATTCCACAACAACCTGCTCAATCCTCCACAAAGCACGTGATGGACCCAGCACCAACCACATCAAAAGTCAATAAATGAGAACTGAATATTCACCACTGTATTTGCAACTAGCTGTGACTCAACAAGCTGCTGTAGCTTGGTACAACCTGGTAAAGTAACCATGTTCCTTTTCACAAGCAGCCTGACACGCTGCTTAAATTACAGTCAGAATACCCATATTTTGTGTTTATATCCTTGACCTTCTTGTGAGGTGGCTCCAGAATGCAAACCTGCATCCTTCAAACTGATGCCCACCATGGGCAGCAGTGGACCAGAACCACAGCAGCTCGCCCAGACACCCACGAGACCTGCTTAAACCAGACTTGGAGGGAAAGAACATAAAAGGTGAGGGACAGCCCTCGGTGCTGCCTGAGTGGATGGGTAAGCTCAGAACACACTCCGTCACCACATCCTCCAGCCTTTCAGGGGTAATCTCCGAGCAGCCAGGAGGCTGCCTGCGTGTCAGGCTAACACTCCAGTGCACACATTCAAACATCTACCATAGCTGATGGGAAACTGGCTTCCAGTCAGTACCAGTACAGGGCTCAGACACAGCAGCAAGTTAGAAATAATTAGCAACTGTTAGCCTAAGACCTTTCTGTACCTCTTCCAGCTTGCCTCCTGAAATCAAACAAAACCAGAAACACTCACTTCCAGTCGTGTTCACTGTCATATTTTTTTCCAATCAGAGCCAATCTTTCCAGCCCCAAGACAAACACACATAGGTCTGTAGGGCCAGAAGGGACAGTGTCCTTCTGAACATGCTTCACCTGAAGAAGGGAGTGGGGGCCACCATCCTTACAGCCCTTACACTTCTGCTCTTTTGTAACCTTCCTTGAATCTCCACCTTGAAGTGTTCGCAACCTCTTCTTCCGCCTAGAATGATCTTGAGCTTGAACAGCTCCTCTCCCTCCCAAAGTCAAGAGGATCCTTGTTAAACAAACCCAAAGAAGGCAAAGAGAAAGGCCTAGCCTAAAGCTGGTACATTTTCAGAAAGAGCACAAGCAAGCGCAACAGAAAATTAATTAACAAGCATCTAATTGCATCCAAAGCCTTTCAAGGAAATACCAATATTTTTCTTTAATCATCTGCTTGAAAGCACTAGCTGTTCAGTTTTACAAGGGAGGTACCATGTGTGGAACGCTCTTTGGTAACACTCAGGTCAGCAGACACCTCTTCCAGGGTGCATGTGAACCTACAAACCTCGCGTGTGTGACAGGGTTACCCCGGCAAGCACACTGGCTAAAGCCCAACACACCATTAACCTCTAGTCCAGGTAATTACAACAGCACAGAAACAACAGGATGATGATTTGAAAGAAGCAGTTCAATGTTCACTGCCTATGGTGGTTATAATTAATCCAGTCCATATCTAAAATGCTAAGTGTCCACAGAAATCAGATGCAACCTTGAGGCTGTAAGAAAATGGCCAGCAGGGCCCAGAGAACCATAGCTTCGTCTTAGCAGGCAGCTCACATCCACCCAGTCTCCTACAACGGGAAAGCCCCCCAGCCACAAAACACAGAGTCCTGCTGTAACCTAGAAGTGACTTTCCTAGCAGCCCAAGAAACTAGTCCTCATCCCCCTAAAAAAAAAAGAAAAAAAAAAAGCAGCTAAGATTTTCTAAGAGAGCCAGAACAGCTGAAGAATTGTTCCAAGAAGGTTTCCCGCTTCCATCTACTCCACACCACCATTCTTGCTGAAGGCCAACCTGCAACAAGACAACATGCAATGATGGCAGCATCCTGTGTGAGAAGATCTTGCTCTTCCTCCAAAGAGGGGACACCTAGCTCCCTCCATCACACAGCCCTGCAGATGTCACAGCCAGCAAGTCATTGGACACACGCAGAACTTGAGTGTCCGAATGAAAAGTCTGTGCTGCACCCATACCCAAGAGTGAGGGAACCCAAACTGCTGCTCTGCAAATTCTTTAGCCTGCCTGGAAATGCCTTAGCAGAACAGAAACTTAGAGAAAAAACTGTAAGCAAATAGATACTGTAGGAGAAAAGACCATGCAAATTTCCCTTATGACTTGTTTTGTGAGAGGAATACATAAAACTCCTTAAGCAAGTTAAACCAGGCCAATCTCAAAAGTCAGTCTAAGACAAGGTGAGTCACAGGCTCATCCCAACTGCACAAAAGTGGCACTGCTGACAACATTCTAAGTCTTCAGAATGTCTCCCTTTGGAAAACAAATACCCATGGAGGCCGTGTCAGTCCAACAGCTCCTGGGTGAGAAACGCTGCCATTTTAAGGATGTAAAGAAGGTTGTCATGTGGAAATAATTCCATCCTATATATTTCACCAGAACTGATTTTCCTTTCACACCCCCACCGAACTCTGGTGTCGCTCCTTCTTTACCAGCAGGAGATGCCCCACTTGCCACAGACCGACAACTTGCTGTACTCACATTTCCAGAGCAGAGAAGGGAAGCCTTGCTCACCTACCGTGACCCACCAGGACCAAAGGGCAGCGCCTGAGTCAGGTGGCCGCGGACACTGACAGAGGGACGGGCAGTCAGACTATTTAAGCTCTAGATTTGGGGCACACAGCATCCTTCCGCTTCAGCCAAACAGGGCACTGACACGGACTGTCACCACAGGTTTTGCTCAGGAAGACACATCCATCACCTCTCTCCATCAGGGAGGCCCCGGAGCCAGACAGAGAGAGTCCCGAGCAGAGCCAGAACCGGGCCGCGGTGCCCCGGTGCCGGGCACTCCCTCAGCCCCTTCCCCCGGGCCCCCCGCGCCCCCTCGCTGGGCCTGTCACCGCCGGGGCGGTTTGCGNGACCCCGCAGGGGGATGTACAGGGACGATACCCGGGTGTACCCCTGGGATGGAGAGCATATCTTGGGACCTTGCACAAGAATGCCCAGGGACACACAGAATCACAGCGTCACAGAATGGCCGGGGGTGGAAGGGACCTCTGGAGACCATCTCCTTCAACCCCCTGCCAGAGCTGGGTCACTCAGAGCAGGCTGGACGGGAACATGTCCAGGTGGGATTTGAACATCTCCAGAGGAAACTCCACCACATCTCTGGACAGCCTGTTCCAGGGCTCCAGCGCCCTCAAAGAAGTTTTTCCTCACGTTGAGATGGAATTTCCCATGTTCCAGTCTGTCTATTGCTCCTTGTCCTGTGACCAGGCGCCACTGAGAGGAGTCCTCTTGCCTCCCCCATCCTCTTGCCGACCACCCTTTAGGTTTTGCTCAGCATCAATGAGGTCTCCTCTCAGTCTGCTCTTCTCCAGGCTGAATAGCCCCAGAGCTCTCAGCCTTTCCTCACCAGAGAGGTTCTCCATTCCCTTGGTCACCTTTGAAGCCTCCACTGGACTCTCTCCAGCAGTTCCCTGTCCTTCTGTAACTGAGGGGCCCAGAACTGGACCCAGTGCTCCAGATGGGGCCTCACCAGGGCAGAGCAGAGTGGGAGGATGACCTCCCTCCACCTGCTGGCCGCCCTCTTTTTAATGCCCCCCAGGAGACCATTGGCCTTCTTGGCCACAAGGGCAAATTGCTGGCTCATGGGCATCTTCTTGTCCACTAGGACTTCCAGGTGCCTCTCTGCAGAGCTGCTTTCCAGCAGGTCAACCCCTACACTCAGCCCAGGGATGCCGAGGGACACACCCTGTGCCCAGGGATACCCATGGGCATGCTCTGCCCAGGGATGCACCTTGCAGAAGGTTCTAAGGCAAAGCGGGCAGAAGGAATTACACTGAGGGTGCCCGTCAGCCCAGCGAATGATTAACCTGCCGGTAGTTGTTCTGCAGAAGAGCTCTGCACAGCAACACCACAGTCATCTCCACCAGCCTCCTTTCCCACTGATGAGGGGGGAACAGGACCACTGGTGCGACCCCAGGGCACGGTGTGTCCGTGTGGGCCGGCCGCGGTAGCTGTGCATCTCCCGGGAAGTTTGGCATGGGGATCCATTATCTGGGCCAGTTCTCAGCTGTGGTACCTGCTTTCGGCTGAGGCTCACGACCAGCAGGAGAGGAAGATGACCGGGATCCCCAGCTGCACGTGGGGAAACCTCTCCTGAGTTCTTTCTCTCGCAGGAAAGTGAATGGAGGTGGCTGAGGTTCAGACGTGAGAGCAGGGAAGGACTGAAGGTGGTCTCACATGCATGACGCAATATGAAGGATGCCATGGAGCAAGAGGCACAAAAAAGCCCCTACCCACATCCCCACACTGAGCCCTGTCCCCTCTGGCACCAAGGTCTCGCAAAAGTCTCAGGAAGAGCCCCCCCCCAGGCTCCGCTTTATAAGGGAAAAACTTTTCCTGCAGACACACTGCAGGCGGGCCCTGCTGGAAAGGAACTGGGGACCCCAGTTCCCAGCAGTGAGGTTGGGGATCTCCAGGAGACATGAAGGAGCTGAGGTGGCACATGTGCCATCTCTTAAATTGGCCTCGGGAGCAGGAGACTGGCACGGGAAGAGGGCTGGAGTGCAGGGAGACGGGACAGAGCAGAGAGCCAAGCCTGCCGGCACGGGAGGATTTTGTGAGAGCGATCGGGTGGTGGGAGGAATTTGCTGGCCATAAACACAAACTAAAACACACCCAGCGGGAACATGCAAACAAACCCGCTGGGAAACATGCTTCCGGTTACTTATTACCCTTGCAGTTGTGGTTGCCTCCCCAAAGAGAGGGACCCTGCACCCATGGGGACGTACGGGGCACAGGGTGTGGAGAAAATGGGTGCTGAGGGTGAGGACAAAGCAGGGCTGGACCTCGGTCTGCCACGACAGGGCTGGGAAGGACAGGGGAGAACTAGCACAGACCACGTCCTGCCAGCAAACCACGTGTTATGGTTTGAGAAACCCACAATGATTTATTGTCGTTTAGACAATTATTCTATCGTTCAATGACCCCTGCCCACCTGGGGAGGGGGAATTGGGGAAAAACAAGGAAACAGAAGGGTTGAACTATAAATAGATTTAATGCGGTAAGACTAAATAATTAACATTAATAATAACAATCCATATTGATCCTGATACCAATATACAATACATACGGATTCTCCCCAGCCCATTCCATCGCAGGAAGCTGCACACTCCCAGCAGGGACAGCCACTGTGGGACACTGAGCCTTCTCTTCTCCAGGCTGAACAAGCGTTAGAAGATAACTTAGTCCTGTGTTGCTCAAACCAGGACACCACGAGAGCTGGATACCCTCTGCCTGGCAGAGGGGAGACCTAAGCTGTGCCTTGGCAATAAACTGTCCCTGTGTCCCCCAGGATCCCACTGGCACCCAGAGTGATGGTGTCTCTTGCTCAACCAGCCGCTCCGTGCAAGAGTTTCTCATGACAGAAATTGCACAGAGGGGAGGATTGGAGTCTGCTGACCCGATAAGAAACCCTTAGGCCATGTGTGCTGCCCTGGAGCATGTCCCAGCTGCTTCCCACCTACACAGGCAGCCCAGAGATGCTCCTCAGGGATGGGAAGAAGCTCCCAGGCAGTGCCCTGGCAGTAGTGGGCTGATGCCAGCAGCTCATGTGCCATCAGCAGACCCCAACCAAGCAGGGGGGACCTTTAACCCCCCATGGATTCACCCTGAACACCAGCACCCATCTGGGGCTTGGCACAGGAACAGACCCATCACAGCAAGGTTCAGTGGCTACAGCTCCCCGTGCCGTGCTGGGAACCAGTTGCCGGCCAGATGGCCACAAGCATGGAGGCCAAGCAGAGCCACGTTCACACCATGCAGGTGAGGAGGGGACAGAAGACAAGGGTCCCTTTCCCTTCCCTCCTGCATCCTGAGCACTAAGAGCATCCTCCCCTTCCCCAGCCCAAGGAGGTACCCAGAGGCAACTGCCCACAAGCTGTCCCCTGAGTGTTTTTTGGGACAAAAGCAGCCACCTTCCCTCTGCAGCTGCCCGTGCTGCGCAGCAGGAGCCCGGTGCCACACGAGTTAAGCGGGGAAGCAGCGGGGTGCTGGCACTGCCGAGCAACAGGGCTGCCTGGGGAAGCAGCCGCGGCGGGAGGGTTTTGTTCGTGCAAAACCTCCACCAGCGGGAAGGTGCCTCCCGGGCCGCACAGTTCTCTGGAGCTCAGAGGAAGCGGTCGGGCCCCTGGAGGGGTTATTGTCATCTGGGAGGGCAGGGGCCCTTGCTGGAGAATCTCTCCCCCAGGGCCCTGCTCGGTGAGACGTATGTGACAGACAACTACAATAGCAGCAGCGTGCCAGGGATGGGCTCAGCCCTTCCACTTCCAAACCCCAGGGCCCAGAGCGAGCGGAGCTGAAGGGCAGCACCTCCAGCGGGACGGCAGCTCCGTTATCCCCGCCCGGCCTGGGGGACGAGGGCCCTGGCACACACAAAGGCAGGATATTGCACCACTTGCCTCCTCCATCCCTCGCGGGAGCCACTGCCAGCAGCACAGGGAAGAAGAGCAGGAGACTCGGGGACAAAGCTACTGGCAGCAGCGGGGCAGGGAGCCCTGCCAGTGCATGCACGGGGACACAACACCATGGCCATGTCCTGTGGGGTGGAAGAGCAGCACCCCTCCCAGCCAGTGGCACTGTGGTGGCTTCAAGGGGTGACAATAGCCCCACAAACCCTGGTGGTGCCAACGGGCTTGGGCTTTGCACATTCACCCTTCACTTCCAGGCTCCCAAGCCTTTATTTCCACTCAGTGTGGTGCTGCCAGCCCTACACCCTGCACCATGCTGAGGATGGAAAGGGAGGAAGGTCATGAAGGTGGGATACTTTCCATGAAATTCCCCTAAGGGATGAAAGCACTCCCACAAGGTACCCTGAAATCCCAGGTGCCATCATCGTGTGGGGTAAGAGCAGCCAAGCTGGGGAGCAGCAGGGTGAAAATGGGCCAGAGCTCCTGCCCCCAGGACCCTGTGAAGCCCTGGGTATGGTGAGGAGGCCTCGGCTCCTGCACTGCCTTCCAGCTTGGCCATCTTCCCTGCGGGGTAAAATCCATCCAGGAAAAGGTGAACCTGGAGGCATTTTCCAGAACAGCCTGGAGAGGAGCATCAGGACAGAGGAGGGATCCTTCGGCTATGAGCCCACCTTCTCTGCCAGCTCTCTGCTGCTTGCTTACACACTCACCGTCACCAGAAGACGTGTCACTATGTCCCAGACCCAGCTGGCAGCCACACCACCACCCCTTCCTGCAAAAACATGAACAAACAAGGAGTTCTGAGGCTGGGCACGTTTCACATGGGTTTCTCCAGCTCCTGCAACCTGCCCTTCAGGAGTCTCCTTGGACGTCTCTGCCGGGGAGGCAGCTTCCAGCACGCCCGGGTAAACAAGGAAGTATTTTTGCCTGCAAACCTTCCACTCACCGGAGCAGCTCATCCAAAGTCCAGCTGCTCTGGGGTTTATTACCCAGTGAAGCAAGTTGCTTTGTCTCAGTTGTCCCCTCCCTGGCGCTGTCACTTGCTTTTGTTTGTCTGGTACTTGTAAAACACCACGGTTGAGGAGCCCTGGAGACTCAGGGCAGAGTTATTCCTGACCAGAAGGAGTGGCAAGCCCATGAACTTTGCCTCCCTAAACACTGCCCTGCTCCAAAGGGCTTGCAACCCTCCCCAAAAGCCCTGCTGGGCCAGGGCCAACCCTTCCCCCTGCAAAAAATCAAGACTGAGACATTTCTAAAAATGTCTGGTTCTCTCAGATTAAAATAATCTTCCAGGGGATTTGTTTTCCCAGCTATATTTACACCTTGCCAGCTACAGATCTCCTTCTCACCGCTTCACACTCAGGGTTGTCTTGACCTTGTCAAAACAGACGGGTCACCTTTTGATGTGTCCCACTGCCACCACCGTACAGCTGTGCCCTTGCTCTGTTTTGGGTGGTGAAATACGTACAAGGAGGAGGAATCGATCCCCTTGGCCTCAGCATCCTCCAAGGCCTGGAGTATTCTGCATGGTTACTAAAGGAGACCGTTCCCAGATGGTCAGATCTGGACGATACCGGTGCAATTTGTGTCCGAGCAGCGGAGGTTCCAAACCCTTCAGGTCAAGCGTGTGACCTGCCTGAGCTTCAGCTATTAATCCTCACGGCTCAGAAATATCTGCAGCCATATGCCAAACACTAGTCAGGGTCAGGTGTTAGTGAACAAACCCCTCATGGAGAGGCTGAGCCCCAGCACAAACCACAGGAAAAAGCCCAGGTTGGCTCTTGTGGGGGCAGGAGGCCAAGAGCCTTCATGAGCCCTGCGGAGCCAGCGGTTCCCCCTGTCTCGCCCCACTTTCCCCTTCCTTTATTACCCCCTGGGCCATCCAGCCGCATGTCCACGCCTGCTTATCATTTCCTGGTACTCAGCAGCACCATTGTGTGCTCCCTCACAGGCTCGCTGGTCTGGCTGCCTGCTTTCATCTGTTACGGCAATGCCCCGCTCTCAAGGGAGCCTTTCAGACCACCAGGGAGCCCACCAGCACCTTCCAGAACCTTCCTTTGGCTGCCATCTCTCCTGGCAGCCACCTCGGTGAGGTTGTTCTCTGGCCTAAGGAGCGGAGGGGGGGACACACAGGGCAACACCCACACACCTTTGTACTAGGGAACCCTAGGCCTGCCCCGCGGCCTGAGGGGGGATGTGGCGGCCCCGGGGCCGTGAGGCAGCGGCCTGAGGTGGCTGCGGAGCCCCGGAAGCCCCCGCAGGCCCCTCACAGGCCCGGCGGGCATGGCAGGGCGTACAGAGGCTCCCGCCCGCCACCGACAAAGGGCGCAGCGTTGCCGGCGGTCAGAGGGCACCGACCGGCCGCCCGTTACCCTGCCCGGCCGTTAACCGCCCCGCGCGCGCCCCGCACGTCAACAGGAAACCGCACGCGGCCGACTGTAAACACCACCCGCACCCTCCCCNCCATATACGGTCAGGTACTACAAAGCCGCCGAAAGCGGTTGGTCGGTTGGGCGCGTCACTCAAGGCGCGCCGGCCGCTCCGCAAACAAAGCGGGGCCTGCCGGGAGTTGTAGTTCGAGAGAGAGGCGTGTGGCTGGGAGGCAAGGTGGGGGAAACTACACCTCCCAGCGG
>VXBW01002140.1:121484-135256 GCA_013400375.1 Thinocorus orbignyianus
TTCAAATTTTTTTTTTTTTTTTTTTTTTTTTTGGCTTTTATTTCAAAAGGGTTTTTTTTTTTTTTTCCCCCTCTTTATTTTTCGGTGGAACTTTGCCACCGTTGGGTGAGTTGCACAAGTACAAACAGCCGTCTCCTGCCGGCCTGGCACTCACATGACTCAGAGGAAGCCGGGCTGTAAACAAACGCGCCGCGATGAGCAGTTACCATGTTCCCACTCACTTTTGGTGCAACGGTCAGATAATTCCCTTTGCAAAATGGCCGCTGGGCATGCCTTCCTCGGGGGGCTGCGCTGGGGAGGTGTCACCTCCTGACTCCAGCCTGCTCCCACCTCTTGCTCCCGATGTTCTGAGGCTTTTGTTACCCGCCGGCTGGCTGGCCCCCGCCTGTAGCGGGTAGAAATTGGTGGAGCTCAGGCAAGTGCTGTGGTAATTTGTGCTGCCTTTGCTCATAGTCTTCTCAGATTCAAAGTGCTGCTCCGGGGGCACGGTGTGAGCTGGAACAGCCTGCTTGCACCCTGAGGGTGTTTCTCCTGCCTCTAAGACCACCATGGGGAGAGGTGTTCTGCACGGTGCAGCTAGACAGCCTGGTGGCAAGATGGCAGGAGCCGTGTTCTCCCAGCTCTGTGGCTCTGTCCTGGCCAGGGCACTCCTGGGCTGTTGGGTTACTGGCAGGAAGGACAGAAAAGCTGCTGTGAAATGTGGACAGCTTCAGGCTGATGGGATGCTGATGTTTTGGGACCGTTTTCCTGGGCTGGAGCTGCTTTGGAGCCTTTGTGGCTGGTGGAGGATGTGGTGAGGGCTGCAGAGAGAAGGGTTGGTGTGCGTGGTGTCCTGCTGACTCTGGTAGACCCAGAGTTTGTGGCGAAAGAACTTGATCCAGGACAGCGAGCAGGGTGGGAGATCAGGAAATGGTTGGGAATACAGCTGCCTTCAGTGCAGCACGAGCTGATCAGAGCCTGTACCATCCTCAGGGGCTTGACAAAGAAGCTGTTTATGTTGCACCCCCTCTGCCCCCAGGGAGCGGGGCAGCTCGTGGGTAGCATGTGGATCACCTCTCCCACTCCTATGACTCCACTCCCATTTCACGGGGGCCTGGGACAGGCTTTCTCAGGGCACGCCTGGCGTCGTTTGCAGCCCTTGAGGGACTGTGAGCTCTGCCGTGCTTCCAGGGACAGCCGTGGTGGGTGCCAGCAGGAATGGCCCTGCCAGCCCAGCCCTCTAGCAGCTGGAGCAGTGCCATGGCGAATCGGAGGGGGAGGCTTGCAAACTGAAGAAAGCAACTTGGAGTGTCTCTGGGGGAGGGCTGGCTCTTGGCCTCCAGGGCTGCAGGTGCTGGGGTTTTGGGAGAAGCCAGAGAGGGTAGTAGGTACCTCCACCACAGCTGGAAGCCAGCAGGTCACCAGGGAGACATTTCAGAGTTTGCAGTCTCATATTGGGTACCTGTTGGATCAGGCTCCTTCCCAGGTAGAAAAGTATTAATTGACTTTGTGCGCTAATTGCCCCTGGGGCTGTTTGGGAAGGATAAGACATCAGCTTTATATAAAATACCACCCATTCCTTCCTTTTTCCTGGTGCTAAGTTTTGTGTCCCTGTTCAGCCTAGTGAGGTTGTGTGTGGGGAACAAGAGGAGGAGCAGGTGTCTGGCTCTGCCCGCTGCATCCGTGGTTGGATTTCCACTTCCTCTTCTGATTTATTTTTGTTTTATAGAGTCCCTTTCCTTTGTGGTTCAAGGGCAGGGTGGTCCCACGACTGCTCTGGCCCATGGGCTCCCTGCTGCCAGATCCCCTGGGCTGGCAACGGGTGCAAATGCAGCTTGGGCAGCAATTTGGGAGAGGATCAAACAGCACCCCAGGTGCCATCTGAGTGACTGCAGAGGGCTGGCTGTCGCCTTCTTCCAGACTGACTTTGTTCTGCTCAGCACCCAGGTCTCCTTGTATTCGCTGCCCCTGCACCAGTCCTCCCCTTGGTCATCACAGGGCGCTTCTTGGCACCCTGGCAGGATCTCTGTGTGACCCCCCTCCCACCAAGCTCCTGGTTTTACATCCTGGGGGGAATGCGGTGGCTTGGCCAGGTGGTGGATACAGGGTTGCCCTGCTCCTGCTGCCACCCAGGGTGCCACAGGCCATGGGGCCTTTGGTCCAGGGTCAATATCAAGCAGAGGAGCCTTAATTGGCTTTGCTGTTGCACCGGTTGTCCCTGGCACTTGTAACGCTGGCTGGGAACCAGGCAGCATCAGCAGCTTTGGCTACATGTGTGTCCCTGGCACCCTGTGCCACCAGGGCCTCTCGCCTGCCTGGATTGGGACTGTTGAGGGTCCTCAGGAGGTGCCAGCTGGAGGGACACGAGCTGTGGGGACTGTGGGCAGAAGGGTTGCTTTGGCCACGCTTGGGAATGGGCAGATGGAGGGGAGGAGATGCAGCGTCTTAGGTAGAGGGGCTTGTGATGATGGAGTGTTTCCTCCATCTAGGTCCCAGCCCTTATCTCAGCATCAGCAGGGACGGGTGGGCAGCTCAGGGGGACACTGGGGACCTTCTCTGCCCCTGTCTGCTGATGCCACAGTCCCAGGTACGAGGCCACTTGCGGAACAGGAGCACAGAGCAGATTTAATCAGCTTATAGTTATCTGGCTGTGCCCACACCTCTGCCTGTGCTTCCCGTTCACTGTTTCCCCCCTTTCTTATCACAATCCCTTCTGTCTGAGCGATAGCAGGGGTGGGTGTTGACATCAGACCTCACCCAGGACGAAGGGTAGCACAGTGGTGGGGGTGTTGCTGCCTCAGAAGCGTCCCCGTCTCCATCAGTCATTTCCTTAATTTGTAGACATGTGCCAGCCCATTCAGAGCTGCCCTCTGGGGCTGTAGCCCCTATTCCTGCTTTATGACCGTCGCTAAAATCCAGTGGGTCCTGCCTGCAGGTGCCAAGGGCTCTTAGGTCTCAGCCTGGCTGGGTGCAGGCTTCAGGTGCTGTGTTACTAAACACAGAGATAGGCAGATATCATGGGGAAGAGCCTTGCCAGCCCGGCTATTGCGTCCTCCCCCTGAGGTCCGGGACCTGCCGGGCTCCACAGCAGCAATTGCTTCCCCCACCCAGGTCTGGATTATTGTTTGCAGATATCGCTCCCTGGCTGCCACCTGGTCTTGCTGATAATTTGCCCCCATTTAGCCAGGAAACCATAAACCCCACTGCAAGCAGCCAGCACCAGCTCCTCAGCAGTGCAACTGCAGCCCTTTTGCCTTTCCAGGGCCTGACAGCCTGGGTGTTTTGGGGTGTAATAGTTTCCCATCAGACCAGTAAGCTGAGCTGATCTGTTCATCCCATCCCTGGGTGTAACACAGGGGTGTGTGGCTGCTGGAGGCCGGGATGAGGAGTGCATGGTGGTAGGACTGTGACTACTGTGGTAGCAGGTTGGGCACAACCTGCCTCTGCTTTTTCCAGGTTTTTCTGCTTTTGATTTGTTTTGTTTAGCAACTTGACTAAGACCAATCACTGGCTTGCAGGGAGAGAGCAAAGTGTGGGGTGGTGTGGTCACAGCCCTGTGCCTCACACCCTGGCTGGTAGACCTGCAGGCCAGGCTGGCCCTGGGGAAGGGATTGAACTGGGATTGATGTGGGGCAGGGGGCTTCTCCTCCAACCAAAACCGAATCCAAACTGATTCTCCAATGTTTCTAGAAAGTCTGATCTAGAGCTGAATCAAAACGTTGTTTTCTAGCCCTCGCTCTGCTAGAGCCTGGTACAGAACAGGAGGCAGCTTTGCCTTCACTGGTCCTCCATTAGCCTAGTCCCTTGTGCCCCCAGAGCTCCCGCTGCCTCTGCTCCTCTTGGACCTGGGCTGGGTGTCTGCCTTCCTGGCCAGCCCATGTCCCCGACGTTCCCTCCCTGCAACCCCTCCTTTGTCTTCTCACATGCCTGTGGCATGTGACATATTTACCAGATATCTTTTACTGGTCTGAACTGGAAGCAAACCAGGACTGTGTCAGTCATAACCATAGCCCGCCTGGGACAGAATGGGAAATGCGCTGGTATGTGGAGTGCACAACCTGTTGCAGCCCCAGCCCTGGGGTTCTCCCGGTGTGAATATGGTGACAGTGATCTTGTCCTGTTAAGGACACACATCTAAACTGGTTCCCACTGGGCTTCCCCTGCTGGGTTTGGATTTGGTTCCCCTTCTTTCCCTGCACACAGTGGTTACGGAGCGTTGCTGTGAGTTGTGAAATGCCTGCCCGGGGTCTGCTCCAGCAGTAGCTGCTTCTCAGCAATGAGCACAATGATCCCAAACACACAATGATCCCAAACACATGTGGTCCCTTCCTGCCTCGGTGCAAACAGACGTCCCTGCTTGGGGACGTGGGAGCAGCTGTCCCCAGCACTTTCCCAAGCGGGCAAGGGGGCTGTGAGCACAGTCCAGCCCCCTTGGGGCCTGTTTTAGATCATCTTTGGGGTCTTGCAAAGCCCTACTGTTGTGTGCAGGGATGAGGTGGGTGCCCAGTTTGCGTGCTGGAAGTGACATCATCTTCCCTTTTTTCTTTTTTTTTTTTTTCCCCTCTCTTTGCAGACTGCTCTCAGTGCTTTTTTCCAAGAAACAAACATCCCCTACAGCCACCACCATCAGATGGTAAGTGCTTTTCCACCTCCCCAGCCCTCGCCAGGGGCACAGCACCAGCTGGCGGGTGCTTTGGGCTGTTGCTGGTGCCCAGCTCACCGCTTCACAGCTCCAGGAGTGCGGGCAGGGAAGTCTGGCAGAGCTGCCTGCCAAGGAAGGTTTTCCTGGAGAGCAGCCGGGGGTGGCATATCCTGTCCTACATACTGGGACAGCAGGTCCGGGAGTATCCTCAGAACCATGCAGAGGGCTTGGGGCTGATCCTCAGAGAGGGATGGTCCAATGGAGGATGCTTTGGGTATGGCAGATGGTCTAGAGCAGCCCCAACGTGGCAGAGAGAGCCTGAGGGAGCTCTCTGTCGTTGTAGGCTGTGTAAACACGCGCAGAGGTCTGTGCACACGTGGATCCTTGTGCGCTCACTGGAGCGACTGAACGTGCAAACCTGTACCCCAGCACAGTGCTCCACTGGAGGTGTGCAAACACACAGGGGTGCACATTTGCATGGGCGATACCTGCCTCCCCTCCTTCCCAGCCGTCCCCAGACTCAGTCCCTTTAACTCCCATGCCCCGGCAGCCTGTAATCTGCCTGGGCAGATGTGTCTTAGGGATTTGATGGCTGCCGTGGCCTCATTTGACTCTCGGGGACAATTGGGGATTAGGAGCGTGCAGTAGGCGTGCAGAGAAAGTGGCCATTCTCCCCTGGGGTGAGAGCTGAGCCTGAGGCTTGCATCCATCGGGCCAGAAAACCATAGCTGGGGGCCCAGGGTGGCACCAGCAGGATTGTGGAGTAGAGGGGGTCCCTGACTTGGCCAGGCACAGCGCGGTCCAGTCTGGACCCTCTGACAGGAGCTTTCACCACAGAGCTTTAAATAACTGCTGCTTGTGGGCAGCATCATCGGCAGAGGATGGGTCTGGGAGCTCCAAGTGCTGCAGTGGTGGGGGCAGAAGGATCTTCTGCTGGGCCCTGGTAGGAGGCAGAAGGTGGAGACCCCTCCCCACATGCCTGATCCTGTGTCTCCTTCCCGCAGATGTGCACTCCCGCCAACACGCCGGCCACGCCGCCCAACTTCCCCGATGCACTCACCATGTTCTCCCGCCTCAAGGCCTCTGAGAGCTTCAACAGCAGCAGCCCTGTGGCTTCCATGGCGACTTCGCCACCACCCCCGGCCCCGCCGCTGCCCCAGCATGGGGCCTTCAACCCCACCTGGCCCACGGCTTCACCCCCTGGCCAGCAGCAGAGCATGTGGACTCCGCCCCCCCCGGCGCAGCCCGCTGGCTGGCCAGCCGCCGTCTCCCAGCAAGCCACAGCAGAACAGAAGGCCAACGTGACCATGGAGGCAGAGAGATGAGGCCACGGCGGAGAGCAAACGCAGGGGGGGCCCCTGCGTATAAATATATATATTATTTCCCCCCCTCCCCCCCCACAGAGGAGAGGAACTCTGCTGCCAGGGCCTCTGGCAGCCGCCGAGACACACGAGCAAATAGCTGCCTTGCATGGGTTTGGTTTGAAGTAGTTTTCACTTGTCCTCGAGCTGAACGGAGCTCCCCAGAGACAGCGGGAGGCTGCGTGGGATGTGGGACTGGTGCTGGCCTCCGCCTGGGACCCCACCGCTGGGCTCTTCAGGAGGGAGTACCCCCTCCTCTCTTGGGACACTGGAGTTTGCATGCGAGTGACATTTATGGAGGAGGTCCCTTCATCACAGTCCCCTGGGCCACCCCACCAGGCAGAGTGGGTTGTACCTGCGTGTTTGCCCCCCTCCCACAGCCCCACTCAACTGGGAGGGGCGCAGACACCCCATGCAGCTTGTTTTTTGTAAGAGGCGGGGGGGGAGAGAACAAGGACTGTTCCTGCTTAGCTGCAGCCTCCACGTCGCATGCATCGTGCTCACTGGTGAGCAGGGCTGGGGGACAGTGGCTCCCGGGTAGGTGTCTGGCCCCTCACCCAGCCCCCACGAGCAATGAGGAGCAGGGGGTGGCCCCGCTGGGCCAGCACACCCTCCCCTGCCCTCCTGGGATGGGGTTTGCCCAGGGGGCTGTTTGCATGACACAGTGTAACCCTAGAGACTGGGATCGTTTTTAACCCCTCTGTTCTTTTCTCCCGGCGGCTGGAAGTCTCTCCGGACGCGCTGCAGCCGCTTGCAATACACGCTCTTCTGCTTTCAACCCAGTCTCTTTGCTTTGTTTGCAGCAGCGGTGGGATGGGAGAAAGGCTGGCCTGGGCATGAGGTGCTGCAGTATCCCCTCTCCGAGCGTGCTGTGCCTCCCACCCGGGGCTGGCCACCTCTCCGCTGTATGAACTGCTCCAAACACTTTTCCTAGACGTGTGGTGACTGCCAGCTTGCCTCTGGCCAGGTACATGCAGAGCTCAACCCCAGCAGAAGCCAGTTGCGCTCTGCCTGCTGCCCCACCACATCAGCTGTGGGTGCAAGACCCTACCAGGAGCAGGGGCAGGCTGATGGCAGGGCTGCAGGGACCCCTTAGGCTCCCTGTGTGACACCCGCAAGTGCTAGGTGTCTTGCCGTGACCTGGCTCCTGTCCTCTCTTTGTTGGATGCCAGGGGCCAGGTCCCTTGGTGGTTGCCATCCCTTCTGAGCCCTCTCCCCATGAGGCCATGCCCCTCGGTCCCAGCACTCACCAGTCAATAATTAATTTCAGTCTCTTATTTGTGTTGCTAAAATAAACATTGGAGGAGCCATGGTTTCACCCACAGCGCCTCTTGTACAGCCTCGGCAGAGGCTGGAGCAAGGGCTGGAGCTGGGGCTGGCTCTTACCAGCTTCCTTATACAGGGTTGTGCCAGATCTGCATAGCTCAGTCCTGCCCCACTGAGGAGGACAGAGCCAAGCTGGTGGCATCTGGAGCAAGCTGGGACCGTGGGTCTCATGTCCCAACTGCAGTGGCCTGAGCACATTGAGGCCGGTGTGGAGTCTTGCTGGGAGTGGGGATGGTCTGAGAGGCATGTAGCCCGTGTAGGGGTGACACGGAGAAGGAACCCATCCCTGACCTTAGAGGGAGACACCTGCTTGTGAAATGCAGGTGAAGCCACACAGAGAGCTAAGTGGCACGGAGGTGAACCCGCCTGTGACTGTCCCAGGGCCACCAGAAGCCATGGGACTGGAAAATCCGGGGCCACACCACAGACCTGAACATCTGGCTGGCCAGAGAGAGCACGCAGGGATGTGGCAGAGCCCAAAAGTGTCAGGTCCCAGTTGCTGAGTCCCCAAAGATTCCCCATGTGCACCCACAAGCCCAGGGACCATGCAGGAGAAGCAACAGTGGAGGGAACATCTTTATGGCCTGTGTTGTTACCCCACTGCACTGAGTGGCTGCCATGGCAGTGTGCCCCCCACCCCACCAGTGCCCTGGGGCCAGGCAGCACAGCCCTGGTGTGCCTGCCCCCTCCCTGGACCTCCATGCTGTTTCATAGCTCCCTGGCCAGCTCAGAAGCCTGCTGTCCCACTGCCGGCTGCAGCAGCCTACCACTAGCCCCTGGAGGAGCCGTCTTTGTCCGCCTGGCAGCACCTGCAATGCAGAAGGACAAACAGCCTTGCATGGGGGCACAGTGCCCACCTACCTCCAGGAGTGCTCAGCAGTGGGCTGAGCCTGCATGGTGGGGCTGGTGACCCAAGGGGGACAATTGGGGCAGGCACTCACATGAGTATGGGGACACGTAGTGGCTGCCGTACTTGAGGGCACGGCGCATCTCCACAGTGTGCCGGGAGTGGGGATGGGGGTTCTTCGTTGCTTTAGGATGAGCAGGAGGTGGCGGTTGAGGTGGGTGTACAACCTGGCTGGAGCTGTGCCCTGGGGCTGCTCCCCTACACTTGCCCGCAATGATGGTCCTGTTGGCAGGCAGGGAGCTCAGCCTGCCCTTGTAGACGACGCCATTGACACCCAAAATATCCACTTCTCTCTAGAGGGAAGAGCAGCCAGTGCCATCAGAGGTGCACCAAGGCTGTGCCCAGCCCAGGTGGGCTCAGTGGGTTTCCAGAGTGCGGGGACACACGGGGATGTGGGCTCACATCCTTGCAGGCGAAGTCTGTAGTGTCTCCGCAGGGACAGATTGTGATGAGGGAACTGGAGGTGGATGGTGGCCCGTGAAGACTCGTGAGGCTCCCCCGGCTGGCCCTGCTGCTCCCTTCACTCTCCCTGGGTGGGGAGCACCGATGTTACCCCTCCTACCTGGCTAGAGGGACCTCAAAGGGAGAGAGAGGGACATGGTGGCACCTGACAAGCCTCACCTCCCTGGCAGTGGCTGTGCCAGGCAGTTGGATCTGCTGGCGCTGGCTGGCTGGGACCGGAGGATCTGTCTGGATTTTTGGACCGTCACCAAGTGCCTGCAGATGAGGACATGGAGGCAAAGTAAGGCAGTGGTCTCGAGTGGAAATGTAGCATGGCGGGGCTGCACAGTACTCACGGGGCTGGGGCCGTGGGCAGGGGTCTGTCACAGGAGAGGCACTTCCCAGGATCAAAGAGCTGCCTGTAGCACAGGGTCAGCTGCTCAGTGCCCTGCCGGCACCTCATGGACCACGCAAGGTCCCATGGGTGGCCAGCACCCCATGGGCAAGGTGGGACAAATGTGCAGGGTGGGATGGGACAGGGTGGGATGGGACAGCGTGGGAAGGGATGGGGCAGTACAGGAGGATAAAGAAGGGGACAAGACGGGATGGGATCCAGCAGCTCCCACCTCTTGAACCCAGCAGCCCGGTTGGCACCGCAGCAGTGTCCCTTGCAGAGGCACCGCTGGGTGAGCCTCCAGACCTGCTCCAGCTGTGCCTGCAGGGGAGCCAGCGCTGAGCAGTCCAGCTACAGAGAGGAAGAGGGGGTCTCATTGAGATACCAGCCCCATTTCAGAGGATGCTGTTGCCCTTGAGGGACATTGGGGACACCCTGTGACACATTCAAGGCTCACTCTCCCCATACAGGGTTGTGCTCCATGGCTTGGTGCATCCCTCCATCCCCACCACCCTACTTAGGTGACACTGCTACCTTGGAGTCCATCTCACTGAGGAGCTTCTCCAGGTCTTTCTGCCTGTCCTGGTCCAACAGGGACATCCTCTGCAACAAATCCTGCATCATTTCACTCAGCTGGACCATGGAATATTGCAGCTCATCCTGGCTCAATTTGGTCTCCAGCGCAGCCTTGTCTGCTTTCTGAGGGGGACATGGTGGGGGCACACCAAGTCTGGGCAAGCCTGTACCCAGCCTGGTTCAGATGCCAACTGTGGCATAAGTGGCTCCTGAGCTGAACCCAGGGCTGTGCTCACCTGGGTGTCCCCAGTGTTACCCCACAGCCGTTTTGCAGCTTCCTGCAGCCTCGTGCACTGCTCCTGCAGCTGCCCCACCTGGTCCAGCATCTCCCTGCCAAAATCCAGCCCCTGGGAAGGACAAATGGGGCCCTGGGTGAGAAACAGGGTGGCTGCAGGACCCAGGTGAGACAGGGACGTATGCTTATAGGTTGCCCCAGTGAGTTGCTAGAGAGGACATCCCAAAAATTGTCCCTATGCATCCCGGCAAGCAGGGTGCGGGGCTGCAGCCTCCATACTCTCGGGCAGCACCCTATCCTGCAGGGGTCAGACAGCTGAGCACCTTCATTTCTTCATTCTGCAGCTGCTTTGTCTCGTTTGGCACCTTCTCCAGTTGGGCATCCGTGTCCTCCAAGGCCCCCAAGTCAGCTGAAAATAGACACCAAAGCTTCGCTTCAGGCAGTACCAGCTCCTGCAGGTCCACAGTATGGTGCCATCCCAAACGCAAGTGGCTTTGTGGGCCCAGAGCCCCTAGTCCCCCCAGCACCAGGGCACCCAGGGGTGCCACAGATGGCATTGACCACATCTGGGAGTCAGGCAGAGAGACAAAGGAGCTGCAGTGGCTTGGGGACTTAGATGGGGTGGCTGAGCATGGCCCTGCTATCCAGTGCTAGCAAAGATCTGGTGGCACAACCCAGCATGATGGCTGGGCATGGTGGGGGTGTCAGTGCTCACAGTGCTGTTGGAGTTGGCTCTCACAGCAGCTCCTGACTTCATGCTGCTCCATGAGCCAGCTCAGCTTGCATGGGGCCTTGTGGGCTGGCTCCTGTGAGGACTCGGCGCTGAGCTCTTGGCTGGAGAACTTCTGAAACGAAACAGCCCTCAAGGTTTTGGGGAGTGAGAAGATCCCTGTGCTATCCTGGAGTTGAGGGGCATCACCAGCCCGCAGCAGGGGGTGCTGGCACCTGGGAGCCTGCACGCACCTCACCAGTGGCCACCTCACAGAAAGATCTCTGGCAGAGCGCAGTGGTGTGCCAGGGGAAGGAGCTCAGCTGCTGCCGCACCTCTGTCTATGACCAGAAAAGAAATCATCCCTTCCACCTTGCTCCAGGAGCAGAGAGTCTGGGCAGCCCCAGGACAAAAACAGCAATGCCAGCCCTTGCCACCACCCTTGCAGGTCCCCTGGGGCCTCAAAATCTAGAGGGTATAATCCACCCCATGTCTGTACTGCCATGTCCCAAGGTGATGATACTGTCCTGGCATTGCAGAAGGGATGAGAGCAGCGGAGGTGGCTGGTGGAAGCCACCAGGGCACCCAGAGATGGACACCCCTGCTCCAGCAGTTGGGAAGGTGACAGGGACCCTGCCAGAAGAGCCTTGTGGGGCCAGTTTGCTCACCCAGACAGGTCACTATGGCCAGGGCAGCCCTTGGAAGGCTTGAATGCATTTTACATAAGGATTTGCCAAAGCCTGACCCTGGACAGGCTTGAGGACTCACCCAGGGACTGAGTGCCTGTGTGCACAGTACTGCAAATGCCCATTCCCGGTCCCTCTGCCAGGGCCCTGCCTACTCACCAGTTGGTCCAGGATGCTCTGGAGGAGATGGCTGTTCTCGTCCTGCTTCACTGACTGCTCTTGCAGGTCCTCCAGATCAGCCTGTTAAAGAGAGACATTGTGGGGTTTGGCACTCAGAGGGACTGGGAATGGTAGGAATCGGCATCAGCAGGGACAGGCAGGGATGGGCAGCACTGGGCTGGGGTCAGTGGCTGCAGGCAGTGTCTACCCAAAGCCCCTGGGCTCCAGGGCAAATCCTACATCTCCCAGCTTAGCCTTGAGACAGGAAGGAGCCTGAGCTCTGGAACTCATCCCTGCTGTCCTGTGCCACCTGGCCACACATGCAGGTCCCCCAGAAGCCCAACTGCTCTGCCAAGAGCTCTTCAGCAACCAGCCCAGCTTCATGCACACACCTTTTGGAAACTGTCCTTTAGGAGCTGCAACTCATCCTGGAAGCCCTCGACAGTGTTTTTCAGGGAGTAAGTGGTGGTGAGCATCTCCTGCAGCATGTCCATGACCTGAGGAACACAGGTTTAGCCAGTGATGCTGAGTCCCCACAGGCTCTGGGGATGTAGGGAGAAGGGAATCTAAGTGCTGCACAGTGAACACCCAGATTTGGGGGTGTCCCTGGGACCCAACTGAGCTTCCACAGCACCAGCTACACCTGGCTGGCCCATGGTCATGCCCACAGAGCTCCCTCTAAAGGAACAAGTACCCCAGCTCCAGCTTCCTCCCCCCAGCAAACTTGTCACTTTTCCCCTTTGCTCTGTGATTATGCTCAAAGCCAAGGCCATGACACGTGAGAAGGGATTGGCTCAGTACTGCCAGGTCTTACAAGGGATGAAGAAATGTTGGGTTTGCTGTGGGCCAGCCCCATGCTGCCTGTGGAGGGGACAGTTGGGAACAGGACCACCACAACTCATCCTTCTGCTGCAATGTGTGGCTCGAGCAAGGAATACAGCTCTGATGTAAAGTATTGCTTTTCCCATTCAGTATCTAAACATGAACAGATGAATAACTTGGACTTGTGCTGTGACAGTGTCTCTCATGGGGTCCTGTCTTGGTGTGGGGACAGCACTGCTGTCACCCACAGCTCAGCCACTCACTCTGCTGCAGGGAAGAGGGAAGAGCCTGATGGGGATTCTCCTGGGGGACCGTTGCCAGGGCAGGATGGGATCCAACAGATATAAATCTCAGAGCAAGTATTGACGAAGCCTCAGCAGAAGGTGAGCAGTGACTGAACCCACCTTTGGCCAGTGGCTGTGGTAAACACTGCTCTTTAAGTAGTCCCAAGTGGAGCTGGGGCCCCCAGAAGCAGAAAGGTACCTCTGTACTTCATCAGGCTCCCTGATCCTGGGGTGGCAGATGTCACAGCAAGGGCAAGACACAACCAGGCAACACACTGTGTAGGGCAGGACACTACACAGGGCTTTGGCAGGATGCTGTGCTGGGTGAGACACTGCACAGGGTGCAAGACAATATGGGGCAGAACCTGTCGTGTGGGGCAGACTGTGGCATAAGCCAGGACACCATACAGGGCAGGATGGTTGTATAGGACAGCACACTCTGTAGAGCAGAACCCCCTGCAGGGCAGGATGCAGCACCCTGACGAGGACGGGCATGACCCAGAGGATGGTTTCTCACCTTCGCCATCCCCTCCTCAGTCACTTCCATCCTCTTCTTCAGCTGCACCATTTGCCACTCCTCAGCAGCCAGCCTGCCCAGGGCTGGCGGCTCTGCAGTGCCCGGCTGCCTGTTGGGGTGGCTAGGCTGCCCCTCTGCCCTTCCCTGCCGCGGCTGCCTCTGCTGATGGAGGGAGGAAGGCTTCCCCCTGGCCACACTGGTGGTGGGCTCCAAGAGACTCCTCTCATTGTCCCCACACTGTGCCATGGCCTCCTGCGGGCGGAGGTGCTCCAGAAGGCCCCGTAGGAGGATGCGGAAGGCGCTGACCTGGGGGTTGCTACCACTGGCCATGCTGAAGGCCAGGTCGGCCAGGTCAGCCAGCGGGATGGTGACACTCATGCTGCCTTCGGGCCCCCCAGGGACACCCTGAGCTGGGGACACCGGTGGGGGGCCCGGGCTGAGGTCACAGGGGATGTTGCCGGGAGATGGCCCCAGGGTTCTACTTCAGACCCTTCCCTGCAAGAGCCGGGGGCTGCGGGGGGGAAGGAGGACATAGACGGGGCCTGGTAAGGCACCGGCCTGGCCTGGGGGAAGCAGGCCCGGACCCGGCCTGGTACAGCTCGACGGGGAAGGAGCAGGCCCCAGACCCAGCGGAGAAACGAGCCCCGACCCGGCTTAGAGCAGCTCGGCGAGGGGGACCTGGCCGCGGCCTGGTCGGGGCGAGCAGACGGCCAGCCCAGGCCCAGGCCCAGGCC
>VXBW01002142.1:0-39581 GCA_013400375.1 Thinocorus orbignyianus
ATTCTATGATTCTATGAAGGCAGAAGCCCACTTGACAATGTCTGTGTTTGTACTGTAGGCTCACAATGACTTCAAAGGGTGCTGTTTAGCACTGTACTTCTTAGGGCTCAGAAATGGTTAATTTCTCATCTATTTCTCTGCCTACTTCTCATACTGCTCTGCTTTATGCAGTGCCATTCATCATGGTGCCAGGGGTGTTCAGTGATCACCCACACCAGGCTGGGGGTGGCCATAATACCGTGGTCCAGCTCTGGCAGTGCCTCCATCCTCTTCCTCATGCCCATCCTCTGGACTGCTCTAGGAAAAGGCATCTCAACCTGCCTCAGGAGCTCCATTAAGGGAGAAAACAAGCTGGCGGATATCAGTTTTGAGCTGTTCTTATCTGATTTATTGTGAAAGTCACCTCTCTTGATTTAGGCAGCGCTGATAGTGAAAGAGAAAACATGTGTTTCTAAAACAATGGCAATGAAAACATTTCTTGTCAGGGACTGTAGTTTATTGTCTTACTGCTTGAAAGGTAAAATATCCAGCAGGGAAGACACTGTGTCATCATAAAGCAAATGTGGATTATACAATACGACACTAACTTCCCAGGTAATGCTTAGAGCCACTTCTGAGCACAAGTTATGTCGAGTTGTTTCGTTTGGCGATGGTACCAAAGCCCTTTCATCACCCAGAGGTTTTCCAGACCTGGGTTCCTAGACCTGAAAATGTGAAGCCTCTGGCTGTGGCTTTTATTCTTCATTTCATATTAGATTAGCTCTTGGCCTGGGGCTTCTCTCCAGGGAAGGATCCCTGTGGTTTTATTCAACACCTCCTGCCTTTCCTGCATTAGGTGGCACTCACAAACTCCATCTCCACTGAGACATGTCTCAGGGTGCCTGAGTAACTGAGTAGAAAAGCCTTTTTAGGACCGGCATTTGTGTTCATTTTTGCTGTTTGAGACAGAGAATAACTTTGGCTTGCCTTCTCTGGAGGAGGTGCCAGTCCCGCCACAGCACATCCCATGTCCCTTCCCTGGGTCCTTGCTCTGATCCTGTTTGATAATGTTTTCTTTCTCCATTTGGCAAGTCAGCTCACCTCTAAGCCTTATCATATTTAAATGTTTAACTGCTCTCAGACTTTAATTAAGAATAGTAGCAGCAGCAATAGCTGTAGCTGTAGGAATAGCAGTGATTTCTCCTATCTTAAATTTTAATGGCTTTTGTACAAAGCTTTGTGGAATGGGTGATTAATGGCACCCAGAGAGGCTGAAGTAAATGTTTCTCCATGCTGATTTTTGCCCTTTCTATTCATGAGCACCTTTCTTAACTTATGAAAAACTAAAAAGTCCATTTAGAAATAATTCTGTGATTATATTGTTTTTTCTGGGGTTCAGTAGGTGCTTAATACAGCACTTAATATATGTGTTGAATAGGAGCTGATCTCTTAAAGACCCAGCTCTTGGTGGTCTCCATGCCAACTCAGCTTTGCTTTGAGCAGTAATTACTAATATTGTTGGTAGTCTCCAAGGATTCGGTGGTATTGGAGACTAAGCTCCCCTAGGCTAACCTTTCTTTTTTTCATCTTTTGTACTAGGCTGAAAGGGGTAGATGGACTTTTCATTTGATAGAAACATCAGTGCCTGAAGTTTTATTGTTTTAGGTTTGTGGAATGGGTCATTGAGTCATAAGATGTGAAACATCCGTTTGCATTTGCAGTGAGACAGCTAACAGAGTTGTAAGACCAAAAAAAGAAAAGGGGGAAAAGAAAAAAAAAAATAAGAAAACATCAAATGATGTGAAAACCCTCAGGTCAAGTGGCAGCATCATGATTATTCTCTGGTACTGAAAATATTTATTGTGGCTTGTAACTGTGTCCACCAGGCGGTTAATTAGCAAAGTCAGGTATTACCACAGTGGAAGTAAGTGAATGCAATTCATAGAAAATCCTCCAAGATAAGCAGCAGACATAAAGGTGATTAAGCTGTCAATAAAGAAGAAACACAGGGATTGGGGAAAAGCAGGTGGATTTCAGTACATGCCCACAAACTAAACCTATGCCACAAAGCAGAGCAACCATTTACAGTGATAATATTTGTACTCCTGCAATGCCTCTGAGTTTTAGCCATGAACCAGGCTCCCACACTGCACTGATCCCGAGCAAGAAATACTTCTGCATTAAAGAGTTTATGATTTAAACATTAGTCAAGAGACAGGAGCTGGGCAGGAACAGACAGGGAAGCGTGTACATGGTACCGGTGAGGGCTGCATGGCGCGGTGCTGGCTGGCCCAGCACGACCACAACCTACCTGCTGTCATCTCCTTATCTTGTAAGCAACACGACAAAGGCACTGGCATTTTGACAGTGCATACGCTGTGCAGAGCTCTTCCCCAGTGTTAATTAAGCATTGCCAAGCCACAGCAGTGTTATTACCATCCTTCGTTTCACAGTCAGGAGATCTGAGACATCTTTGCGATGCTGGGCTGGGTAGCCCAAGGCTACTTGGCTGTGCGGTGGCAGAGTCAGGGGATGAACCTCACCATCCTCACTGGCATCCCCCGCTTGCCTCTCACAGCTGACTACACGGAGATGACTGTAAGAGGTATTTACTTGTATTTCAAAGAACGTGAACAAAGGCAGTAGCAAAAGCAGAATTTCAGATGACAGTGTGAAGAAAAATTATAACACATTTTTGATTTTTTAGAATTACAGTATTGTCATCCTGTGTTGGAAAGAGCTCAGATCTCAGCTCCCAGGTTTTTTTGAGCTATAAAGGAGCATCTCTGTTTCCTCTTAGCTTGGCACAGTCTAAGATTAGCATGTGAACGCCTCTGGCTTACAGAGCCTAGCTGTACATGTGTGCCTTCTTCCTAGATCATCAGAGAACCAGGTCCAGGTTTCGACAAGTTGCTTGAGTTTATTGGGCCGTTCGTGAGGTGATGGACCTCTGCAGAACCAGTACCCTGCCTCATTGCATTTCCCTCCCTAATAACAGGTATGTGGTACTAAATCTAAAATACTTTAAACAGATGTTTTTGGGCTGTATCTAGGAAAGACAATAACCTTTGATGATTTTTATTTTGTCTTTCTGGAAACCTAATGTGTTTCCTATGGCTTATGACCACAATTCATTTCTAAGTGATGTTCCCTTGGCCAATTTCCATTTATCATTTAAATAATCTAGCAACAAAGAGGATGAGGTATTCTGCAAGAAGGTATATGACTCCGTAATCATTCTACCTTCATATCCCCTTTGGGGGGAATTATTAGAGATGAAATGACCTTCCTGGCTATCAAGCATTACCATTGTATCATGGATGGATAATATGACACCCCTGACGCAGAGCCAAAGGCAGGTTGAGCTGAGTGTGCTGTACCCGAACCTGAAAATGACAGAGCCTTGATTAAAATGAATGTGAGAAAGAAGACCAAGAGTGATGGGAGCTCTCTGCTAGCTTGCAGGACAGTGGGGAATCTAGCTGTGATGGATCGCCTTTACTGTACTTCTCATTTGGACCATGATGAGGGGAATTTACCATCTTTACTGTGCTCTCAAGGGACCTTGTTCTGTTCTTTTCATAGACTTCAAAAGAAAATCGTGCCTAGTGGACAGAGAGAAAAAGTACTGCTGCTGATATACTGTACAACACCATTGCACACCCACGAAACTCAGTTTCCTCATTTCTCTAGTGATGAATCTTGTGCATCTTTTATATGAGCTGCTGAGCACTTTGGTTGGTGAACTTTAAGCACATTCTGTCATACAAAGCTACACAGAAAAGTCAATGTTCTACATTAGCAGGACTATTTATTTTTCCTCCAGAGGGTCCTAGAGCAGTCAACAGGATACTTCAGCACTTATTTGCTCAACTTTTGGGCTCAGAAACTTACATCAGATTTTTTTCTTTTTATATTCCCAAGAGCTCTCTTCACATTTCTTGGGTAGGCAGCCATCTGTGGCATGTAACACTGAAGAACAGTGTCTAACAAAACTAAAATTACAGAGGAAAGTCAAGAAAAGACTGTGTAGTCCCTTAGACTTGAATCTGGTGAAAGAAAATCCATCTTCCTAGTAATATCAAGATTTTTCCCCTTAAGCAATATATGATAAGATGTCAGAAGTGATATGGGAGCCTTAACTGCCCCATCGTAAACTCCCTTACAGACTAAAATTAGTGTGTCGATAAATATGGATAGCCCCAGGGGTTCTTTCCTGACCTCCAACGGTGAGGACTTTGGCCTTAGTCATGGCTGGCGTGAGTGTAGATTTACTCATATTCTTTAAAAACAATGTTCTATTTAAGATGAAGGTTTGCAGAGGGAATACTATAAGGAACTGTTTTCCTTAGATACCATCTTCCTTTAAATGAGAAACACTGAACCTGGACTTTCAGTATGAAAAATGGACAAAAAGGATGACCAGGAATTAACTTCCTTGGATGTTAGGAAAGCAGAGCCAGAGGCACAGCTCTTGACAGGAGCCATACAAGCTTGTGAATCTGGGAGGAGATGAGTGGTTCCACTCATCACGTCTCATTCGTGCCATTGGGATGCACTCACCACTGAGTGTCTTGCTGATGGAGCAGAGAGGTTCTGAAGTCCTCTAGCTTCATTTTCTGGTTCATCCTTGGGAATAGTCGTGCAAAGAGCATGATTTATCATGACTGTTATGGTGATCTACCTTGATTTAGTGGTGAAATTACAATGATGGATCATACTTAATTATGATCATTAAAAGACATCAAAAATGTAATCAGCTGTTCATCATATACCTTATAAAGGGGAAAAAATACCTCAGGTTTTTAAAGACTGGGACTCTAGGTGTTGATAAAATTAGAATATGTTTTATTCATACTGTGACACAGCGTTCTTTCTTCTCTGATCTCCTTGTCCAGGTGTTTCACTTCAGAGACATTGGGGAAAGATTTGAATGAGACTTTGATGAAGTATAAACAACCACGGGTCCCGGTTTTTCCATGGGCCTGAGGGTCACAGGTCATGCCCCACACAAGGGAAATCTACAGGGCTCTATCTGTGAGGAGAGCTCATGCAACAACACAAGCTACAGCTCAGCACTCTGGCAAAAGCTGTTTGGATTCTAGAAACGCAAATTTGCCCCTGTTTGACCTTGATTAAAGTCTAGTACAGTTTAATGAGGCAACATAAAATGCAAGCCAAATACTCAATAGGGAAAATCTTGTCAGACATAAGGAACAATTGGGATCAAGTCAGTCAGGGTTTCCTTGGGCTTTTAATGACCTGTTAGATTCAGCTTTACTGTAGGGTTTTATATAAAAAAAGAAGGTGATAATGACTGAAGGGAGCATCATTAGTATTGGAGTGAAATGGCTAATGGCTCCAGATAGCCCACAGGTGTCAGAGAAGAAAAGTTTCTCCCTAGGCAGCAAGCTCTGTGATCACCACCAGCATTATTATTTGCACTGCAGGAGCACCTATCAAGGTTAATGGAGGCGCGGCCCCTTTTTTGCCAGGGAGCCATCAGGATGCACACAGAGGAGAGGGAACGGAAAGAGGGAGCTCAGCACTGGCATCCCTACCTTGGTGCACACCAAATGGAGTTTGGCAAGATCCAGGAAGGAACCATATGGTTGAAGGTAGGGACAGGAACATTTGATAAATATTATTATTACAACACATTACTATTATAATTCAGTGCTATAACAAGAAAGGTAAGGTGTGATTTGATCACAGTCTATATCTATCTGAGGGGTAAACACTTTCGTTGGGCTCTTCTCAGCAAAGTGTGGGAGTCCATGCAGGGAGCCAAATGCAGATGCATCTATCTGTGATGGTAATTAATGTTGGCACCATTCACCACATTTCCTTTGGATCCTCAGAGTCTAGCTATAAGCGAGTCAAAGCAGGATACATTTTTCTAAGAGGTTTGCTATTGTTCAAAAGAGAATTCAGGGAAGTCCAGTGGCCTCTATTATACAGCGTTCCAACTCAGATGATTGCTTATCCTATTTGGCTTTAAAACCTGTAACACATTATTATGCCCCAGTTAGCAGATGGCAAACTGAGGACCTGAGAAGATGTGCCCAAGGTCATACAGGGATGGGAGGCTCATAGGGTATGGAAAACATCTGGAAATTGCGTGTTGAGGTGAAGCAGTGCCACAGAGAGTCTCTGACTGTGGTCAGCAGGAGAAGCAGAGGAAGTCCTTGCGAGGTCTTCACTCTCACAGAGATGCTTGCTCCTGCAGGAGACGGTGGGTAGTGCCTGCAGGCGTTTGAGCAACAAACAGAAACCAAACACGGTGGAACATTGCTGGCTCATACCCTGTGCAACAACCCGGGTCCCAGCCAGTCCCTACACAGCAACACTGTGACCTTTTTGTTTAGAATAGCTCCTCTTCTTGCCAAAAGGGCAAATACTTCTAAGCGCGTTTCCTTGCCTCCTGTGGGCCCAGTATGCACGTAACACGCTTTTCATCCTAAGAGCAAAGTGTTTTTGCAGAGACAATTGAAAGAAATTAAGAATGGCACATCATGATCATTTATATCATGTGTATCTCAGAAAGTTCATCAATTCATAATACATTAGGGAATATGTAAACTAAATGTGCACTCATTTGGCATAGTCCTCAGAGCAATTATTCTTCAGTTGATTTAGTACACTTGATAAAAAATAAAGGTTAAGGAGGATGTTAATTTGGGATATTTTTTTTGCTGTTTTTTTGTAAAGTGTTAGAATGCAGATTAACTCTAGACTTTATAATACTGCATCCAATTCACTATCATATAAAAATAATTTGCATAAATCAGAGGAGCGGGCCTGATCCTTGTGCTCCAATACTCACAGGGAATTTTGACATTGACTTCTACAGGAGCAGGCCCAATGTCAAAGCCTAGATATAACATGAATCCGTGCCAGACACGTTAGAGCTCTGCTAGGAACATCCTCATTGGAGCATAATAATTCGTGAGAGAGACACACACACTGTGAGCACTCCTGGGGTTGGGGGCCCTGGGCAAAATGTTGGTGGCAGAACTAATTCTAGTCTGAAGAAATGAGAAAGCCAGTGTCGTGAAATATTGTTGCTTCCAAATCTCAGCCCATCAGACTGCTGAAGACCTACATTTTTCTGTCCGATTTTGGAGGTGGGGGAGTGTTGGCAGGACATCCTCAGGAGACAGTGAAAAGAGATAAAACCACTGCAGCTTTTTTTCCCTGAGTTCAAGAGAGAGGAGTGGAAAACCTGCCAGTGCTGCCCTAAAATTGCTAATGAAAGAGAGTGAGAGAGGCATTTGCTTCAATATGCTCAGCCAAAATGGGATTTTCAAAGGAGTCTGGATAAAGACATCAGACACAAAGAAATCAGTACCTAATAAAAGAACTTACCTGAGTCAATCCTGCTGATTGGCTTCAATAGCAGACATGTGGGTGTTGAAGCAGAATTCACTGCAGAAGTTTAAGAAAAAAAAGAGAATGAATAGGAAAAAGAAAAATGACATGCAAGTAGTAGGGAATGCTAATAACATGACTAGGAAAGAGTCCTTCCTCTGCAGGGTTAAGGGACTGCTCCACAGCAGCTGGGAGAAGTGCTAGCAGTCTTTTTCCTTTAGGAATAAATCCTGCCTATACCCCAGGGTGGATCTGGGGGCAGATGGAGTGAAGGAAATCTCCCCAGAAGAAAAATGGGATTATAGAAGTGAATAAGGAATTACATGGGAGTTATATACGGGAGATTTCACTGTAGAAAAATGAGGCTGCATATATAAACCTGTGGCTTAGTTCAGAAAACTCTTATCCGTGGCTTTCTGACTAAGGAATCGTACATCTTCATCCTTTCTTTATTGCCTGTCCCTGTCACCAGAGCTGCAGGGACAACCCTTGTGTCCCTTGAGCTGCCTCATCCCATCACAGCCACGGAAAAGGGCTTTCCCCCCAGTTTTTTCCCCCTATCCCACACACTGACCCCATACCCTTGGTACACTTGGGGTTTGCAGAGAGCCCTGCCTGCCTGGAAAACACCAGCAGCCACCACACAGCACCAGGGACCCTAATGTGGGGAGCGAGAGCTGTTTGCAGCCCTTTCCCTGTCCTTGGCATTGCCTCCCCTGGGAAATCTGCTCCCGAGGGTGTTCTTAGCAACAGCATCTGCAGAGGGATGGAAAGTTAACGCTTCATTCTCCCTTCCATTCCGTGCCCAGGTGGGTCCCAGGTCCTGCAGACATGCATGTGTAAGCAGGGAAATTTATTTTGCTCCTTTCACATAGAGTTTGTTTGGATATCTGTACATTGGAGACCGCTGGGTTCATGAGACGTGCCAAATTTCAGACTTCCTTGGTCCAAATCCTGTTGAACCATGTGCAACCAATTCTCCTCCCTCCCCAGCGCCTCTAAAAGCCGGGGAGGCGTTGGAACGCCCCATGTGTGCATCGATGCAGAAAACAGCCCTGCCTTGGCTCAGGAAACGGGCACTATAATTAGGCACAGATCTTCTGTTCTAAATACAATAATCTGAAGATTTATTTCTACCGCTTGCGCGTCCTTGGGTGTTTCTCTGCAGCGCTCCCCAAGTATAGGCCTAAGGGTTTCCAGTGAAGACAGTTGATGGTTCTAGTCTGCAAAGGGGCTTTTCTTCATATTATCGGAAAACACAGGCAGACCCATGGTGTCTTACTTCCATTCCACTCATTTTTTGGACCAACAAGTGAAACTACATATTCGTACATTTTGTAATAAGAAGAACAGGAACTGGAGTTCCTGAGATGCCAAATATGATTTCACAGGCACTATCCAGAGAGGCTTGCCCTTTAACATAATCCGAGAAGTTCTTATACACCCAAATTATACTGTCACACATAAAATGGCCCAAGTAATTTGGAGTGAGTTATTTAATCAACTTCGCCTGCTGGAATCCACAAACAATTTACAATGTTCTTGAACTTCCTCATAATTCAGTTATTTCTTGTTGGATAAATTAGATGTATAATTTGTGGCCTGCCAACTGAATGCAAGTGATTAATTAATTGCACATTTCTTCATACTGGATGTTAAGTGTATTGGTCAGTTTAATTGGATCAGTAGGCCACATGGCATACTTCTGTTCTCAGGCTGGATGGATGCTTCTCCTTGAAAGAATCCTCCAAGAATAAAAAACCCTGATCAAGCATTTAAAAAAGGCATCCTGGCTGAAACGCCAGGTCTCAGGCAACCACAAACTCAATCAATTCCGTAAGCGCTATTGGCATCCCGGAAAGCAAAGTGCTGCATTGTGCAAGTCTTTTTCCAAAAGAGAATTTCAGCTTGAGAAAATGTTCATGGAAGTATTACCTAATATTCACTTTGCCAAGCTCACTTCTGCCAGTAAGTTCAGTTGTTAAAACACATGTAAAGTACAAGCTCAGCCGAAGCAAATTTCTATGAAAATTATGTACAGCACATGCTTTCATCCACTCTTCCTGGCTCTCGCAGTACTGATATAAAAGGGATCAGCAACATCTCTCTTTACACCATGTTTATTTCAGTTTTATTAACCTGAATGCTGTGTATGTTCTGGCTCTGCCATTAATTTTAAGCTAGGTCAAATTCATACATATTAGGTAATAAGCATTTTTAGTCCCCAAATGTGTGTGTTAATTAATTTTATTTCATTCAGTGTAATTGTCCTTATAGCTCTGTTCTCATTAAAGGGAGAGGTTGAGAATCCTCCTTTGTGCTAGGCTTAATTTGGGTAGCAATCACAGAAGCTGCCTTGCAACTTCTCTGTCAATGCAGATGAGTTCTGACTTGCAAGCAACCTCCCCCCCTGCTCCCTGTCCTCCCCACCACTATTACTGACTCTGTATTCATTTCCAATTCCTCGGTGTAAGCACACATCACTCTAAGGAGAGAGGAATTATATCCAAAGGAGCCAAAATAGCCAGGAAGACCTAGTTTCATATATTTTTCTTTTGAAAGATGTCAGCATGTTGTATTGCATGGAAATGCCTACACTTGAAGCAGGTGCTGGGGGTCTACCTGCTCATCTCCACCTCATCCAATTAATTTGGCTAGGGTCAGACACTGGCAAAAGTGCCAGTCCTCACCGGTGGGCACTGCTGCTGGCTGCCTCTTCCAGTGTATGTGCCCCGTGCAGCATGTGCAGGTGAAAGACTACATTTTATAAGCAAGTCATAGCTAATCAGGTAAACCTTGCTGTAGTTTGTAAGGATTCGGCAACTATGAGTACATTCTTTTTGTTATCCAGTGTTTATTAGCAGGGCTTGTGTGCCCCAGACTTGTCTCTTTCCTTCTTCAATGTCAATCACTCAAGCCTCGAGAGCACAGCTACAGTTGCTGTTCATTAAAGCACCTATTTGTCATTTATTAGGAATTTGTAAATGAATCCTGAAGAGGCCGCTTTCTCAATACATCCTTCAGTGCTATTAGTGCTGGACGTCTTTGCATCCTCTTGTGTGTTTATGACTCATTTTCGCTGTGAGAGAAGGGCTCTTTAGGGTTTTTGATGTGGAGCCAGTGTTTGAGACATTGCATTCCAGGGGAGGTGTGGATGACTCTCAGTTCTCACAGATCACAGCAGAAGATGAAGATGCTCAGCACCTGCTCAGTTTGCGAATATCCCCCAGTGGAAGGCTAACCACAGCTTCTGCCTCCCGTCCCCCCCAGTTTTCGTTTGCAGTTGACATCTTTCTTGAGTCGACTAGACATGTAATACTGAATAACACATTTTAGCTTTGAGTTAGCTACTTTGAGGTGTGTCTAAAAAATGTATGAAGCACAGACGTGGGTCTTGGCTTCTTTGGTGAACCTCTGAAGTTGTAATCAGTGAGAAAGAGCTGGAGGAGGATGTAGTCCCAGAGGGAACGTGCCCCTCCCAGAAGGTGATCCTTAGGGAATACAACAACTCAACCTCTCCTATAAATATACCATTTCTCCTCATCTGAAGAGGGCAATGGGCTCTGCAGTATGCCCCGATGATCATCAGACATGCACAATTCCCTGACCAAAGGGGAAAAAGCAGTCTGAAATCAGAGGGGCTCATGGAGACTTCTCTTTCAGGTAATGGACTTTCACAGAAAGTGCCTCTGATGGCACTGCACAGGGGAGGCCGCCTTTCTCTAGCCCTCTTCAGGGTGGGTTCTGGGTTTTTTTGCACCATTTTTGCAATGCTGAGCTTCTGATCTAACGTCTTGAATTCCTCTGCCTGGTAATGCAGTGTGGTCCTTTGAGACCCCTGGGCCTATCTAATTTCATGCATGTATAAGATACCTTTTCCCTTTTGGCACCGTGATACCAGCTACAGTCACTTTAAACATTGCCAGTCATTCTTGGTTATCAGAATCTGTACAGGGGACAGGAGGAGAGAGGAGATAATGGATTTGCCTTGAGAGCTCATCTAGAAATCCATCCCTACACAGCAGACTGCCTATGTAATGTATTACTTTTTAATAATGTAAATATATTAACATTAGAGCAGTCTTCTCAATCTTCAGCACCTAAACATTACATCACTATCAGGAGCGGGTGTAATTAGATATCATAAATATGAAAAATATTGGGATATTAACATAAAGAGCACCAGCAAGTCGTTCTGCTTGTCACATAATTGGGAGGCATTCAGGGTGCACTCTGCTGCGAGCGTGGACGGCAAGCAGGGATCATGCCTAATGCGAAGGGACAGCTTTGGTGCACGGAGCCTCACCCGAAGTAACTGCATGGGGGACACCGCCAAGGGTTCTTTAGGTCCAAAAGTTAGCATTTCTGCAAAGTTGATTAATGCTCACAAACGTTCTGTGCTATTTTCTAGTCAGCAACCCTCAGTCTCTTGGTTATCTAATGGTATTAGTGGCAGCAAAAGTGGAACCATTTGTTTCAGCAATCATAATCCTGTTCACTCTGGATGCTGGTATTTAAATATGCGTAGGATGCTGTTTTCATCCTACATTCCTCTTCTGTAATATTTTCGCTTTGCAAAGTTTTCCAGTCTCTTGGTCTTCTGCTTAGCACCCTCCAGGTAAGCCTTCAATTGAAGAAATGTCAACCATTTTAAATAAGGTACAACGCCAAAATGACATATGAAGATTTTAAACTTCCAGAGCAAAAAGGAATTATTTAGCACTGGGAGTAGACTCACGCTGAGAAAAATGGGATGCTTTGAATTACTTTCTGGCAATGAAATCTGTGGAATAGCCCAAGAGGGAAATGTCAGGTCCTTGGTGCTGGGGTAGATTAGATCTTCAGTAGGAGATATCTAATCTTGGCTGGAAGACAGGTCACCGGTGCTTTCCCAACCAGTCATACAAAGTGCGTCTTAGGCTAGTGATAGGCTCTAAGTGTATTATTGGGGTGCAGAGGGAAGGCTCAGCTCAACGCTCGTGCAGCAAGGACAGGACTCCAAACTGAGAGAGGACATCCTCATGACACTGGGAAAAGACAGAGTGTTGCAGCACAACCAGGAGCAGCATCTGGCCTTCCAGTTGTCCTTCCTTTCCCCATGTGTTGTTTTTCTGGAGCACCCACCTACTTGCTGTGACACATGGGGACATGCCAGGTGTGTGGGCTGAGCCTAGCTTTGCAGGGAGCGCTGGCTGTGCTGGGCTGAGTAGGGTGGCCAGCGCTTCCCCAACAAAGGAAACCATGAGCTCCGGCCTTGTCCTGAGCTGCTGATTGCAAGCAAGCCCCAGCTGATGGAGTGTTCAATGGGCCTGAGCTTGTTTGAGTTTGTAGAGTTGCAGGTGGCCAGACAAGGGCTGCAGAACCCCTGCTGAGGCTGACAGTGGTGGCCAAGCCAGCTGCTCAGCATTTTTGCCTTGTTTTGTCTTCAAACCTCCTTCTTCCTGGAATGAGTCTCGTTCTACATTTTGATGCCAGATCATCTTTCACCTTCTTCTGTTTCTCTTTCTGTACACCCCTTGTTCTCTAATTAGTTGAATTTCAATCTCGGCTTTGCATCTTCCTTTGTCCTTTTCCCAGCTCTGCTCTTAGATTTCTCTTTTCTTTACTTTTTGTCTGCCCTCTCATGGCTGGATATTTATTTGCTTATTTTAACTTCTCCGGTGGGAAAGCCTTTCCGCCACCACATCTCGCAGACATCAGAAGATCTCTTCATCCCCTTCTTGTCCTCCCTGTCCCTGTGATGGCATTTTCCCCTCGTTCTCTTCTCCTCTGTGAGTTGTGCAGATGCTCTGCTCTCACTGCCATGGTAACTTCAAAAAGACATGACCATTTGATATACCAGGCGAAGAAGTCTGCAGGAGTGCATGCATGTCAGGAGAGGGAACGGGACATCCTTTTCCTTTCTCTTTTCATTTTGATGTTCAAAGCATTTCATTACAGCCACTGGGAAGATTCATTCCTGTTCACAGGTGCAGAGTGAGGTCAGGGGACAAGAGCTCATCCTGCCGGCCATCTCAGGGCATCAGATGCTCAGCTGCTCCCCAAGCTCAGCTCCTGGATCTGCAGCTACAGGGAGGGAAAAAAAATAAAGAGGTAGCAACACCTTTAAAGTCTAAAGCATAGGAAGGAATAGCTGTGCTCCTGAGGGGAAACATATGGGGCATTAGGAACACTTTCTCCAGCTTGCACATTTATACTTGAAAGTTAACAGTGAAAGAGAACAAATGCAACAGCTTCAAACCAAACAAGCTGTAGGGGATCATGGGCTGCAGCAGCTGCCAGGGTGAGACCAGTGGTGCATTATGGTGAGGACCTGCTGGAGAGGCTTGGTGGCACATCAGCCGCCCTCCTTGGCATGGGACAGGGTGTCATGGGGCTTTTGCTCAGCTTCTGGGCTGGAAGTGGAAGCAGTGAGGCCAGCCCTGCCCAAGCAGAGGTTCCTCAGGGGTCTGGTCCTTGCAGCCAAACCCTGGGACTGAGGAAGCAGTGGCAGAGGCCACAGCTTTCGTCCCCTTTCCCACAGCAATGGTAGCACCATTGGCACATCTCTGCCTGCCCTATAGCAAGCAGTAGTGCCCTGTGTACTGGTGTGCTCTTTGCCCATGGATGAAGAGCTGGAGGCAGGTTTTTCACGGGTCTGGCAGCAAAAGTCCCCTCCAGCCCTGGCAAACACAATTACTGTTTTGGACTCTTTGTATATTTTCTCCACAGTCTCATTTTGAAAGGGATAATGATCTTTTCCTCTCCCCTGGGTGCCGGGGAAGCAGATTGGGCAATTAGTTGCGGAGAGGGGCTGTGGGAACTGCTTATGCCTGGGAGCACAAGGGTGCCGGCAGCAAGGAGGGCACACCTCTGCTTCTGCCTCCTGTAGCTTGTTACCAAAAAAGTGAGGAAAAAATAATAACTGCAGCAATGTCTCTGCACTGAGGAGAGGTTTGCCTGTCTCGCCCAGCTGCTGGGCAGGAATCAGGCCCATGTGCTGGGGACGGAGTGGGGCAGACCCTAAGGTGCCTTCCCCTGAGAGGATGTGGGACTGTGAGAATCCCACGTGTCACTAACCACAGGGCTGGGACATGCCCAGGGTGGGGGCAATGCAGGCATGTCCTGGTCCCAGCTCAGGCAGGAATGGCTTCATCACAGCTGGAGATTGCAGAGCTGTATTTGCATGAGGGACATTTGAAAGCAGCTTTTCTGCCGCACAGAGCTGAGGAAGAACAAACCTGGTGCTCCACAGGGACCAAGCAGGGGATTCTCTGCAAAGATTTCCTCACATAAACACCCTTCTGTGGCTTTTAATATGGCTGAGGAGGAGGCAAGAACAATCTGGGCCAGCAAAGCTAAAACCCGACTTTCTAATCTGAGAAAACCAAGCAGGGAAAGAATAGAGGGAGGAAAGAGATAACAGTGGTGACCCTGCTGTGCATCTTGAAGGAGCAGGAACAGGGTCCTGGACGGATGCTATGCCCTGCTCACCCCATCTCTGTCCCCCTCACACATCTGTAGCTTTGTAGAGCAACTTTAATGATTGCATGAGGGATGGGGCAGCTGCTAATGAAGCAAGATGCAGTTGAAGCCTGCTCCCTAGTGCAGTGCCAGCTCACTCATATCCATTATCTTTACTGTAATAGCATTGTGGCAAAGCTATATTAATGCAGAACACTTTTTCATTTGCATGGCATTATTGCTGTTCATGGAAATGTCTGACCAGATGCACATGCTCCTTGGCTTGGTGATGGTGGTTGCCTTACTGTGTCCTCACCAAGAAGATGTTGCTTAAGACATGTTAAAAAAAATGCAGTCAATCTTCCTTCACCCAGACTAGTAGGGGCAGGTCAGCCCCAATACTAGCCATGCCACAGTGTTTTATGCATTGTCTGAGTTCAGGTGATGTGGCTGAGGCAAGAACAGGGCTGTGGAAACTCATTGGGCTTGGCTCTACACCCCTGGGCAGAGCCGCAGAGCAGCTGTGTCCTCGGCTCCCTGGAGAGAGTAGAGCTGGTGGGGGCAGTCTCGGGCAGGGGACTTTTGATGAAAAAAGAAATGAAAAGAGAAAAAAAGAAAATGCCATTTGGGTTAATTTTGCTTTGATTTTCACCTGAAAGCATTTAAAAATTGGAGGAAACTTCTAAATGAAATCATGTTCTGAGCTGAAGAGACCTGAAAGTCTACTATTGAAGGCTTTGACTTTTGTTTTTATTTTTCATAAGCAAATAGCAGAAATGTGCGGATATGTTTTGATGCTTAAGCTCCATTTATTTTTGTTGGAAAGGGTGTTTGGCTGTTTGGTTTTGTTTTCACTGGCTTTATATTGGAGAGAAAACATCCTGGATGCAAATGTGTGATCCAGGAGAGAATCTGTGAGTCTGCCACCAAAAGCATCTTTTCAGTACAAAATGTCTCCAGCACCAGTATCCTGGGTTAATTTGCCATTCTTCCAGGGCTACATACAAACTGTTTAGCTGATTAGAGATGTGCAAACACGCCCACCATAGCACAGGCTAGCGCTCATAAACTGATAAATAACAACAAGCCAGAAACTGTTTTTTTCTCCCCGGAGCCATTTAGTCTTCTTCACCTCCGCCCGGCTCCAGTGCCTGGTGTAAAATCCAGCCTGTCTTCCCCAAAACCGTCTTTAATTTTCATGGTCTCTTGCACTCACTTTATTTTCTTCTGCCTTCACCTTTCCCCTCTGGTCTGAGGGGGAACACCCCTATTCCTGCAGGCCCGAGTGATGCAGGCAACAGCCTTGGAGCTTCTCTCCAGCTGCTCCCAGGGAGCTGGAGGATGAGGTGCTATCAGCCCACTGGGGAGCTGGACCGGATTTGGGCATAAGGATAAAGGTGCTATCAGCCCACCTTGGAGGAGGAGACTGGAAATTATGGATTTGGTGTGCCCATCAGCATGGTTTGGTGGTGGAGAGGGGGAGCTGGTGCATGTGCTCCACCATGAGAAGCCGCAGGAGGATCTGCTCCCTCTGGGAAAGGATGGGCTGGATGCATTTCCTTCTGCTTCCCTTGTGGGCGTGAATATGTATGAAGAGCGCATGCCTGGCAGGAGGTGGAGAGACACTTGGGCTTTGAGCTGCCTGGAGGATCGACTCTTGGTCAGAGGTCCTTTTTTTTTTGGCCACCCCTTTTGTCCATGGCTGTGAGATCCCTGCAGGGTCATTCTTGCAAGGGAAAAATCTGTCTGGCTGTTCAGATGAGCTTCTTGTTGCTGGAGCAACGCAGAACAGCCCTGAGTACCTGGTTCCTAAAATACTGTTCCTTCGTTAAAGCCCTGTTGTATTTATGAGGAGGTGGCACAGGGAGAGGTATCCATATCCTGCTTTCAGTCCTGCCCATCACACACCCACCACACCCCAAACACGCAGAACCCACATTCTTCTCCTCCAGAAAACCAAACCCCATGTCTCTTTTCATACATCTGGGGGGAAGGGAGAAGGGGAAAAAAAGAAAGGGATTTTTTAAATTGAACTTGTCTTTTTCAAAACTTCCTTTCTCTTTGTCCTTGAAGAAAGTCTCTCGCTTTCAAGTGTCTGGTCCCTGAGAATGAAATTCCTAGCAGGGACACGTTGGCTTTTTTTCTTTTTGGGCTTGAACACAATGTTTCAAATGAAACACCTATTTAGTCTCACCTAATTCATCCACAAGAAGATGGGTGAAAGAATCTAATTTCTTTCTTTTTTATAAAAGAATTTTTATTTTTCCCTCTCAGTGGCCTTATGGCTCCTTTTAGGAAATTATATAACAAATTGAGGAAATCTGGAAAGGAGCTGGTGATTTGATTTCTTTAAGACTTTCCCTTCTGCCACTAAGACAAAGAAAGGCAGAGTAACATTCAGTAGGGGAAAAAAAAAAAAAAGAAAAAAAAAATCAAAGTTACCATTTGGCTTTTGAACAAGGTGCAAATTAGTGAGTATTTGTTAAAATTTGAGACAGCAATTGTCTAAGAAAAATATTTTCAAAGAGGAGAAAAGGTTTTTTTCTTCTTAAATAAAAAAGCCCCCAAACCTTCCTTTCTTTTAACTTCAAAAGGCAGCCAGATTGCAGAGGAAGAGAGAGAAAGCTTAAATCTCCTCTGAAGGGAAGCAAGTAACTTAGTCAAAGTGATCTTATTTGTGAGGGAATAATTTTCTGTTCCTTTTTTTTTTTTAAGATCATGATCAAGTGACTCATGAATTTTTAACTGAGCTGGTGAAACCTCTGCTCTACCTACAGCGATGTCGAATGGCCACTTATTAGAGGATGATTGGTTTAAGTTGAGACCTGAAGTTTCAGAGAACTTCTTCAACAGGCACCAAGCAGGAGTTTTCACTCTGCTTTGGGTTGCTGCTTCCAGCAGTAAAAGAGTGCACGAAAAATGCTTCCAGCATGGAATGATGGCGCTTTGTGCTTGCTTCTGCCCTGATGCAAGCGGCAGCCACACAAACATGCTGGAGGTCAGGCATGGCTCCAGTTCTTGGTGGCAGATAAGTGCTGCCCAACCTGCCTGGGGTCTCCCCCAGCTCCCGCATTTGCAAACAAATAGTAATGGTAAAGAGGGATTTTCAGACGTGACCAACAGGTACTCGATGTTTATGCAAGTGATGATCTCTGGAAAAAAAAGATACCCGCTAAGGGATGTTCTTGCAATTTATCTACGAAAGCTAGTGTCAGCCTTATCCAGAGTAATGCTAACCCTTGTGTGCATTTATATATGTGGCGTCTGCTGAGTCTTTGGCCAGGCTTGTAGATTTGACATTGAACTCCTCATTTCAATCTAAACTTCAATAATGTGAGAGTTTCCACAGCGCAACAGAGTGCCAATTCATCCCGTAGCCGGGTCTGCCAGTGGCCTGTGCCAGATGCTTCGGCAGAGATTGCGGAGCATCATCATCCAGCTAATTGGTGGGAACACATCCTCCTGCTGCCAGCTGGTGTTCATCAGCTATGTGTCCTGCAGCACCGGGGGCTGATGAAAATCACTGTGTGGAGCACTTCTCGCCTGCCTTCAATCAGAGGAGCACAAACACCAGTGAATGAAACCCCTCATACACTGGGTATTGTGTTGTCGCTGTCTGTTGATTGCCTGATATCAGGGGACTGCGAGCTGGTGTCCTTGATGGAGGTTCAGCGGCTGCAATCACTGGATAGCATCAACACAGGACCCAACACACCACGGGTTTTTGTTTGCTGGTGTTTGCACTTCTCCTAATTTCCCGTATGGTCAAGGGAGAAGTCAGGCAGCTCCTGCGAATACATGGAGAGCTGCCCCAGCAAGGGACTGGGACCATGCTGCAGGGCAAGTGGGAGACGATCCTGCACCTGCAAGTAGATTAAAAAACCCCAATAAAATGAAAACCAATAAGAGAACACAAAGCTGGGCAAAATGTGTCACGGGCTGGAGCCTGTGTGGGGGCAGAATTTTAAACCCTGGAGCTGGGCTCTGGCTGGACCTTGCTGTCTGCAGAAGATGAATGCTTCCTCCTCTTTTGTAGAGCAGCAGAAGCTATTGTAGCTGTTGAGTCCTTTTTTGAAACTTACTAAGCTTTTTTTTTTTCCTCAATAACCTACAGCAGAGAGTCCTACAGGCTAATTATATGTTTCATTTTAAATCCTTTAATTTTTTTGTAGTTCAAATAGATAACTGTGTTTTTCTCCCACATCTTTGATTCAGACGGATGATTTGCTTCATTAATTGATGTGTGGAGGAGGGGGTCTAGAAATGAGCTATATTTATGCTTCAAAAATAATCTTTTCCTGACTGTTTTTTTTTTTTCCTTCTGTGAACCCTCATATTTATTTCAAAATTATTCTGATGTGAATGTCATCAACCTTTGTCCAGGAGTCTTTCACTGGATTAATTAGTCTATAATGAATCTACTTCTCACCCTCTTTGATTTCCAACTTTCAGGTTGGCCCAGTGTCAGACTGCACCCAGAAATCTGCTGTGAGTGCTAGGAGAAGGGTAGGATGCTGGGGCTGCTTGCAAAAACCAACAGCTATGGAGAGCTGGGATTTCAGTTGTTGAGGTGAAAATCCATCTGGGAAGTGCTTCTTTCCTGAAGGAACTGTAGGAATCCAGTGAGCCCAGAACAGAGCTATCTTGGATCCCAGAGAGCTCTCTTGGGTGGCACAATCATCCCTGCATCAGTGATGGGTTTGCCTCCCAGAGTGGAATATTTTGTGTAGCCTTGTCACTTGGAGATGATTATTTCAGTTCTTCTTGACCAGATGGAAAAACTCGTGAAGCTCCCAGCCCTGAAAACCAAAGAAAATCACACAATCACACCATCATGCCACCAGGCAGGGTCTCATTCCCCCAGGGAGTTTTCCAGCACTGCTTGCTTGCTGCTTTCTCCTTGGCTCTTTTTTTTTTTTTTTGCTTTTGCTTTCAACACAGTTTGGTGAAAAACGGGTGTGAATCATTTTTTCATGAGAAGCTTCCATTGCAAAAAGTGCTTTTTTTAGGAACGCAGCATCTTTTTCAGTGAAATGCCAGAAATCTCACAAGCTGGAGCTGAAATGTGCTGGTTGCAACATTAGGTGCTAACAGTTGGCAAAGCTTGAGTCCCAGTGGCTAAAATACCAGAGAAAAATGGCAGACAGTTCCTTGGCTTTTAAATTCGGGCTGTCTCACTTGCGTGACAGGAGGAGAGAGGGTAGGGCTCGGCTCAGGCTGGCTGGCTGAGTGATTGACATATTTCATGGACAGCTTTTTATGGCACCCATCATGGTGATGCTTTGATTGCCTCCCCAGAACTGATGAAGACTTCCTGTAATGGGCCTACAAGGTTGGAAAATATTATTATCTCTGATTTTCAGATGAGCCTGATTGACATGGATCCACTTGACTGATGTCGCTGGCCTGTATGATGGTGGTGATGACGCACCCATACAGGTGGTGGTGGTGGCTCCCCCAGCCCCATGGTGCAGGGGGCTGGGGCTGGCCCCTACTGCAGTAACTGTCTCTGATGGATCTTCAAGAAACCCCTCAAGACCAGAGATGTTATTTGCTGAGAAATGTGGGAAAAATGTCATTCCCAAGAGTTGACCTTGTCTTGGAATCTTCAAATCAAACCAATTGGGAGGGTTGGGGGACAATGGTCAGTATTTTGGTTTAATATTGGTCTCTGAGATTTTGGATAGAAATGCTTGTGAAAAGGGTACATAATATTTTAGTAATAGTATCAAGATCATTGGAAGAGATTTAACAAAAATAACTCTTGTTTGGGAGTAGAAATGTTTGATGCTGGCACTTACTCGGGTCTCAAACCTGGCCACTTCCTTTTCTGCAGCCTGTTGGGCACCAGCCTCAGGCACAGGACCTCTGGCTATAGCCTCCTACCAGGTGCTGTTTGCTCTCTCTCACTTTCCCTGTTGTCAGTAAGAAGCAACAAGCTACAGGCACAAATGGTTTTTAGGCAGATTTGTTGAAAGATGCTTTTTGTAGGTCAAGTACCGCGACGATGATGGCTGCAGTGCCAGCTACTGAGATAAAGGATGAAGCTCTGTTTCCCTTTGACCTGAGTTGAGCAGCAAACTCAGCTCGTCCTCTGGGTGGGGAGGTGACACATATGGATTTTGATAACTTTATTCTGTTTAGAGGTCATTTTCTACTTTAAATATTCATGTTCTGAGGGACATTAAATAAATAATGCTGAACTTGTTAAGCTGAGTGGCTTGCAACTTTTGCATTTCGTGTCTTGTTTGCAATCAAGAAGTGATGCGAGGCTGCTAAATACAACCTGCTTGGTAATTAGGGAAGGTTTTGTTGTTCAGACCCTGTTATCTGCCAGCTGGGTTTGCAAAGCAGCACCGAAATGGTCTTCAAAAGGGGTATCTCTGATAGCTACAGGCTGGTTTCCTCTCTGGGGGGAAAAAAAGGGGGGAAAAAAAAGAAGAGTGTGCAAAATCAATGTTTTTATTCTAATAGACCAACTGCTCCCAGCCCAGATTGCTGGGCGTGGTGGGGGCATTCCCTGCGATGTGGGGACACACAGGACAGTCCTGCTGCTGTCCCCCTACTCCTCCATCGCTCCTGACAGGGGTGTTGGCGCTCTGCCAGGGCTTTTATTATGCGGATTCCAATGTATTACCTGTAGGATCTGCATTAAATGACAATTTGGGAGAAATCCCTGTGGTGTGAGATTGAAAATAAATGGCCAGTGCCTCTTACTTTATTTTTCCCTCTATTTGGTTGGTACCAGAATATCCCACAGCGTCTTGGGACCTGCAGTTCAATTCAGACACTCATATTTGCAAAAGATGTTTAATGAATATAAGGTTTCAAGGTAGGAGCCTTTCAGTGACATGAGATTTATGTAGAGATAGTTATTATAGGTTTTTCTCCCCCCTGTCTGCTTCAGAAGGAATATGAATCACCAGCTGAAGGCCTCCTGTATTTGTAAATCAGCTGAAACATAACAGTGATGTTGGGAAGTTGTACTGAGTTAACTGAGCTACTTCTCAATCTCAGAGCTTTACATAACCCCTTCTTAACGCACTGTTATTTCCTTTATAGATAGACTCATAAATTACTCCTGGTACACAAAATGCGTGGGAGGCTGCCTGCTTGCACAGCATGGGACCAAGACCTGCACATTCAAATATCGGCAGACAGCTGGAACGCAATCTGTGAAAAGGCACTCAGAGCCTCCAGGTCTATTAAATACAAACTTAGAACATCTACCGAGAATTTTATATCTTGAATTACATGGGTAATGCCAAAAAGAATAGGTGCAATACCCCTGGGACTTTGTCAATAAGTGTCACAGCAGAGCAGCCAAAAAATCTTCCTTCTGCGGGTAGGTGGGTCAGTCTGCACACAGGGGCTGTGGGGACATATATGTGGTTATACATGAATGTATATTTGTGTATAACTACATATGTGAGAAATATCAGCCTGTGATAGCTATATTTTGGTATCCCATTTTGTGCTGTACTCTACCCACATTGAGAGAATGGGGAAACGTATCTCTCTGGGTTCTGCAGTTGTTTTGCCGCAGTCCTACAAAAATTACAGTGTATACAGAACCCAAATCATCCTTTTCTGAAGTTACTTGCTTCCTAATGTTGGGAAAGCTTCCATTATGGACAAAGTGGCCAGATTTGCTTCCAGAAGGATCTCCAATTTACACAACAGTTTTTAGCAGACAAGTGAGGCGGTAAGAGGCAGACTGATGGGCACAACGGGAGGCAGGGTCAAGATTACAGAGCCCCACTAAACAACCTCTGGTTCAACTGCTACGTTACCTCTTTTTCAAATCTTATTGGCTCAATTCTTCAGTCTCTTATTTTTGAAATGTAGTGCGTGGGCCAACTCTTATCCCAAACCCTCCAGCAACTCATAGTATTTACAATGCTTTTACCTCATGTAGCTGTGCAGACTTTACTAATATATTTCAATTTCCTGTTACCCACAGCCAGTAATCAAAATTTGGATAAATATTGTACTTTGTCTTTAATCTAAAGGCCACCTCTTGATTAAGCTGTTTTTGAATATGAGCCAGATACGTTTCCAGCTGTGAATAAGGCCTAGGTATTCAGGCTAGTCATATGTCGGATTTGATTAGCAGCATAATCCATTGGACATGGAAATGATTCACTAACATTTCAAAGCATCTCTGGATGCTAATGGGTTGTGGTTGTCTGCCATGCAGGCGCTGGTTGCATACACCTGGTTTGTGGAAAGAGAGAATCTGATTATGAAAGAAGTAATGAATCCAAATGTTATCATAGGATCATAGAAGGGTTTGGGTTGGAAAGGACCCTTAAAGGTCCTCTAATCCAACACCCCTGCAATGAGCAGGCACACCTTCAACTAAGGTTGCTCAGAACCCCGGCCAAATTTAACTGGAATGTTTTCAGAGATGGAGCATCTACCACCTCTCTGGGCAACCTGGGGCTGTGTCTCACCACCCTCAATGTAAAAAATATATTCCTTATATCTACTCTGAATCCACCAGTTTTGCTGTTTCTTTTAGTTCCGTTAGTTATGTTGTAGTGTTGTCCAGAAGCTTATATTAAGGAGCCAGATTGGATGGGGCTTTGAGCACCCTGGTCTCATGGGAGGTATCCCTGTCCAGGCAGGGGGCTGGAACTGGGTGATCTTTAAGGTCCCTTCCAACCCGAATCATTTTGTGATTCTATGAAGAGGAGGAGACTGCAGTTTGGGAGCTGGGGGGCACAGCATCAGAGATTTGAAATATAGACAGCTGAGAAGTAAAGCAAAATCTCTGTACATTTTCCAATAAATCAGTAATTTCTGGGAAATCTCTGTTTCTTTTTAGGAATAAGGTGGGGGGAGGAGGGAAGAGGAGAGATGGAAAAACAACTAAGGCACTCTGCATGGTTCTGTTTCGAAGTAAAAAGCCTCTCGTGGGTTAGGTGAGTGCTGAGAGGAAAGCCTGGTCTCTCGCCAGGCTTGTTGCTTGCTCACGTATGACATAATTCAAGTTGCACCAAGTTTTTCTACCTTGGTGCATCCTTCAGTTGCATGGAGTTGAATGCTCTTGCCTACAAGGACTACTTACTTGATGTACAAAAAATGCTTTGGGATTTTTTGACTAAGAAATGGATAAAAACCCAGGCTAACTATTGCTCATTGTACTGCTAAGGAATTTTAGTAAAATTTGGTTCAAGAGGCAGGGATTAGGTACGGTACTGTGTAAAAACATCAATTAGCAGAAGAGCAACAAGCAGTCACACAGTTTGAGTTTATTAGCAGCTCCTGCTAGAAACATTTGGTGAAGTTTTTCAGGGGCAAAAGTTACCACAAGACCTACAATTCTCTTCTAGATTCTACTGGTAGCTTTCTATTTTTATAACCGGAGAGGGGAAAAAATATGATTAATGTGTCTGTTTTAAAACAGTCTATACAGGGTGGGAAAAAAAAACCTTCTTACACTTTGCCTTTCAGTTCTGCAATAATAAATTAACTATCACAGTTTAAGATGCAATTGTTGTTCTTTTCCATCTCCAGAATAATGCATTGTGACACCTCGATTACATGAAACATGGATGGCTCCTCCTGCCCCTCTCTTTGAAGTGAAAGCCTGTGACTGCATCAAGGAACTGCTTGCCAACCACCTAGGCTGGATATGAGATGTCCAAGGGCACCTGCGCCCAGGGTTCTCTGCTGTCCCTCTCACCGGTGACAGGGAGGACATGGGGTACCTGTCCCCACTCTGGTGTCAGATCTCCCCATCAACCTCTCTGAATGGGCCATGCTTCTATTTGTGCGCTTGGGTACCTGCTGCCCTTAACCATCTTTAAAGGTAATAAGAAGAGGGAAATTGCAATGCTGCTGGACCAGAACAGAGGGAGTACCATCAGCAGCTGGGGCGCACCATGTGTACTGCCATGGACGCCATGTAAGAGACCAGGAGCATACGATCAACAGAGTGAGGATAAAGGTATTTCAAAACAAGTGTGCAAGCACACTGGGAAAAAATATCTCTATTTATTTATCTTGATATCCCTTATAAAATTGCTTTGGGACTGACACTGCCTTGCCCAGTATCTGCAATAATCAAATCCTGGTAAGACAATTGAGCAAGTTGTGGATTTTTTCCAAGAAAACACAGTTACTTGTTCTTTTATTTCCACTTCCTGGCATCGCATCCCAACTGTTCCCCTCCTCTGCTGTACTATTTCCCAGCTGGGGTGTGCTCCTCAAGCCGTCTTCTCTCCCACGGCCAGGCTTGACCATTGGTGAAGCCACCCTGAGCCACGCGACTCCTCAGGTCTGGATTCGTGAGCAGAACTGCTAAGTTTGGACACTTCCAGACTAGGGAAAAATTCCTCAGCCCATCTCCATGAAGACGTGATTATTCTCATTAAATACACACTGTGATACACAATGTGTCTGCAATACTCCCCGATGAGCCCATGCACCGAACCTAACGACTCCTACCATAGCTAAATCCCATACTTGGCTATTAAGCCACCGCCACACGCTTGGCTCCCACCACTGATGAGTGCTCTACAAAGCAACCTAGTGATTTGCTAAAGGTTGGAGATCATGGTAACACCACGAGAGTCACAAAAAAAAAAAAAAAAAAAGAAAGAAAGATGTCTCTTTTCCCTCCCTCCCACTCCCTGCAAGGCTCGGTTTTGCAAACAGCAGCTGCTGGAAATGGAAAAGCCAGCACGAGTGACATTGCTACCATGGTGTCATGGGGTGGGATGCTGCAGCAGAAACCAGCAGGTGGAGGACAAACATGCTGGGCTCCCAAAGCACCACATTTTGGTGGGCTTGTGAGGCAAAGCATTGCCCAGGACACGTGTGGCCGTGGCTGCCACTCAGCAGCACCCAACCCTGGTTGGGCCCAAGCTCGGTTCCACACTGGGTGAGTAGCCGACTGCCCTGACCATAGGGTCAACATGCACATCCCCTCCTGCCCCTTCCAACCACTGCTGCCTCCTTTCGTTGTTTGGCCCCTCAGGAATCTTAACAGAGCCCATAATATTTAATGGGTTCGCTAGTGATAATGTCATTTTAAGTGACATAGCTGTGATGAATTGTTCCCACACGTCACTGAATTCTGTTTCTAAATTTTTATGTATTTTTGATAGGCCAATTTATCCCTGCTGCAGCTCCAGCCCGTGCAGTCAATGGCATTCCACTGGGGGTGAATTTTGTCTGCTATTTACAGAGTGTGCTTTTAAGCAGTGATTGGTGTGACAGTGTGATCTGTACAGCTGTCTCCCTGTATTTATTTTTTTGCCTATAAGGTTGATTTATACTAGCTCCAAAAAGGGAAAAAAAAAAGCTCATAGCTTTTCATGTGAATGACTTTAAATAACTGATTAATGGTTATTATTAGCATGACTATAATGGAATGGGGTTTGCAAAGTTTACAGGATTGGCTGCGCAATGGCACGTAAAGCTGTTGTGTGCCCCTCGCCAACTCTGAACCTTTTCTGAGGTTTTTCTTTATAATTGGACAGTGCCCTCTGGGTTCAATCTGGCATGACGTTCCTGACATGAAGCTAGCGGCGGAGCTGCCAATGTGGAGGATGTCTGGTGTTGGTGTGTGTGGGGATGGCGTCTCACCTGTACCCACCAGGAGTGAGGGGGGCTCTGCCCTATCCTTCTAAGGGGATGAAAAATCCACCCCACACACAGCCAACAGCGGTGAGTTGCATGCAGGGAGTGCTCAAGTGTTCTTCTTGAACATGTATAGTTCTCAACAACTTTGTTTGCATGAATTTTATGAGCTTAAAACACTGGCTCTCCAAGGCGGCATTCTTTCAGGCTTGTCTGACATGAAGAGCCCCTAAAGCTCTATTTATAAAGCTGGATCTGTCTCTGCTGCTATAGTGAGTGGTCCCCTGCCCCTCTGGGTGTTGAGCTGTGCCTCATCCATTCGGTGCCACCCCAGGAGTCTTCTGGAGACTTGTTTTGGAGAGTGCAGTGCTGGGTTAACCCCCCTCTGCTTGGCTTTGTGTTTCTTCTCTCCTTCTGGGCTGAGGAGAGCAGATTCCTGGTGACCAGAAAGACCCACAGGCAGCACAGCTCTCCTCCCATGTATCTGCATGTCCTGGGGAAGGCACAGGGACAGGGTCCTCTCTGCTGCCCTGTGGCAGAGAACAGCATCGCCAGCATCCCTTGCCCACCTTGCGCTAACCCTCCCACTCCTGGGGCATCAATCAACATCTCTCAAACCACAAAAATCCCTTCTGAGAGAGCAGTCACTACACAGTTAATATGTTCCAGGACCAAGCCTCCTGAGATGTTTATTCCAGCAGCAGCTACCACCTGTGGTACCAAATAGGAGGAAGGATGGCTACGTCATGAACGTGTTCATGCCCTGAAAGAAGAAGGAATTTGCAAGCCAGGAAATGCTGTGTGTGTTTTCCTGAAGGTTTAACTTGTGAATGTGTTTGTTTTGATGTGTTTGCAAAAGGGAACCCAGAAGCAGCCTGTTGAGTAACACCAGAGGGGTTCAATTTTCCCCAACGTTACACAGTGCAGCCATCCTGCTAGGAGCACCCTCGCTATTTAGTTGTCAGATTTGTCCCTGTCAAAGTCCTAGGAAGGGAATAGTAGGTTGGATTGTTTTTTATAAGATGGCACTGCTTCAAAAGTAGTACAGGGTAAGGCAAAATCTGGGAATAAAAAGTATTATTGTTGTTACTATTATTAATCCCAGCTCAAGTAAACCTGCCTGAGAACCGAGGTCTACTTTCCTCTGGTTTATGTTCCCTGAGCAGAGTTCAATTAAAAACTTTTGCATCTCATTTTGCTTGCGAGGGTTGATGTGCCCTGTTGCTGACACCCATCTGCACCCAAAATAGTATGACACATCATGGAAGTGGCTGAATACTTGCTAGTGGTTTTGATCTTCAAAATATCATTTTCACTTTGTGCAGCTAGAGAATAGCTGGCCTCCTGCCGTTCCCATTCACATCTTAGCCTTGAACAATGAGAAGAAAATCTGCCTGCAGTAAATGTTCAGTTTATGTTGGGGAATTTTTCCAATACAGAAAGAGCAAGGGAAATAAAGCAGCTTTATGAAATAATGGTGCCATTCTCAGATAAACATGGATATTTTTGCCGTTAACTTCCTGAATAAAGGGGAGTAAGGAGGTCAACTGCTGCTGAACTCGTGCCAGAACTGCTTGCCTATGCAAAGGTTTCGGGCTTTTTGAAATTTTTTAAGAAAGGCTTTTAACTCATGCAGGTTGCACTTTCCTATATGTACAAAGGGCAGCTTTTTTACAGATGTAACAAATAAGTGTGGGTTCCCGGGTGCTTGAGGGACAGGGTGTCCCTGCAATGAGGGGGACGTGCGAATGGCTGGTGGCAGGGTCAGCAGGGAGCCGGGGAAGGGGGACCTCATTGCTATGGAAGTGTTGGGTCTCGTTGCTGCCCAGAGAAACTCGCCGTGGAGCTGTTTGTCTTTTTCTAGCCCTGGAACCCTTTTCCATTCACCTGCTCGCTCTGGCAGTACTGATGTGCCAGCCCAGCCCTGGCTACATAGGCAGGAGGAGGTTGGTCACCAGGACTGTGGTTGTAGGAAACACACACATTTGCTAGCATGACTCTGCAACCCAACATCAGCTCAAATACTTTATATTATTAATTTCAAGCTCCAGCTGCCGCCTTGAAGCATTTTTTTTTTAGTCATTCTGAAAGTTGCTGCTCAAAACAAACAAAAGGGAAAGAAAAATGAAAGCAAAGTCCCTAAAACTCATTAGTAACATAAAGTCTAGCAAGGATGGCTAATGCTGTCTAATAATCCATCAAGGTGGCTCATCTGTCAGCTATGAAAGTATCATCCCTAGAAGTTTACTAAAGCTTTATAAGGTCTAGGCACAGTTTGCTGCTGGTGGCAGCAGCACTGGGATGTGCAGGAGGCATTGCCCAGCCAAGGCAAACAGAATGCAGTGCCCACACCATCCAGGAGCAGCACAGGCTCTGCCTGGCCAAAGCAGGGCAGCAAGCTGTGGGATGGCTCCACGGGAAACAGGGGTGAGCTGAGGGCAAGGTTGGTCCCACTGAGCCTGGGAACTGCCGAGGTCATTCCACCTGGAGTAACCTCATACTAAGGGCTCCACAAGCAGTACATGACCATTTGTCACCAGCAGGTATTCTCTCCGTGCCTCCTGCAATGTCTCAGTCACTTTCTCCACTCTCCTTCCAGTGACTTTTCTTTTGCCCTCAGATAATCCATCATCTAGTCCATCCCCTGGATACAGCCCATGGTATAGCTGCTGCTTTAAACTGCCGACCTTCAGGCTTTGCTCCTGCAACAGCTCCCAGTCCACACTGATCCCTTTTCCCTTTGGAGACTGCTGACACGTTCTGGTTTTGAAGCAGCTTCATATAAAACTGGAAGGAGGTCTCAAATCCAGATCAAGCTTAACATCTGCCAACGCTCACCCATGGACCCAGCCTCTTCCCTCCCGCAAGTTTTAAGCTATTCTTCTCCCTCAGCTGCTTTGTGGGACTAATGAGTTTACTGCTGCTATTCCCTCTGACGAGGGGATGGGGACAGTCACACAATGACTGCAAAAGGCTTAGAAATACATGTGAGTGGTTCGGGTATCTCTCTGAAATCTGAATTCAAATCTCTACTTTCAGTAAAAAAAATGTAAAAGGGAGAAACACTAGCCCCGAAGAGCAACAACTTTAAAAAAAAAATAAAAAAAAAATAAAAAAAAATGTTCATAAGGAGGCTGAAGCTTTGCTGCCTTTTTCTCCAGACGGGAATGTTGTAGCATTGCCTACGGAGCCTTTCTTCTCTGCATTAGGCGAGCGAGGAGATTTCATTTCATACATCATTTACAATGGAGTGCGTCAAGAGCAGAGTCAGTGCATATTAACACAGGGATGTGGGGAAAGAGTTGGGTTCTTTGAAAGTTTCAAAGCATTTCCACCGAGGAGGGGAGCCTGGGCTGCTGATTCCCTTTCACTCCATCATAGAGGCTGCATGAACCCAAAGCCCGTGAAATGGAAAGAGGGGAACAAAGGCAGTGAAAGGCCTGTAATGTGCCAGCATTAATGCGTGCTGCAGGAGTGCGGGGATGGTGTAGCAGCCAGTCCCATAAGTCTCGAGAAACTCTCCTCACTCTCCTGTCTGCCTCCTGCCTCCCTTTATATTTGCACTGGATCAAACACAGAGTCCTCTCTGTACTTAGAAATAATGGTCATGGGTTGGGGCAACATGAGGAAGACATCCTTCTCCTTCCTCCCCAGCCCATCTGGCCAGCAGCTTCCCATAATCCCACTTTCTTCATTACCCCACACTTTACTTTAAGACAGGTCTTCAGATCACTACAGTGTGGCTGTCCCGTGTATTGATTAAAAAATCTATTAGACAATGACTTGGTTTAAGAATCAATGTCCTTCTTTTTTTGATATATTTGGGTTGCTTTTGATTTCCTCCTGGAATTCACAGCCAGAAGATATACCTGAGAAAACTGGAAATCGTAACTCACTGTGAGCGCTAAAACTAAATCTAGGGAGGCTGATGTTGTCTCATCACAGGAGTCCAGGGGCTGGTGCTTTCTGGAAAACACTAGGCACCACAAAACTTGCTATAAAAATCATGAAACTGGCAGTGAAATGGCTATGTCTTCTCCCATCCCTTCTTACCAGTCTTTTCTTCCTTTGGCATGAACTACACAGACCACCTTGCAAAAGGGAACAGGAAAGTCCCCGATGCCTTGTGGTGATTGTGCCAACATCTCACCACCTTCCTCATGGCTGGAGAGAGCCAGTGGGCAGGGGTGCATGGGACCTCAAGCTTTTGTGTGTGAAAAATCCTCTTGGCATGATATCTCTTGCCTTCTTCTATGGAAAACCACCTAAGGGGTCTTGAATTTTGGATAGAAGTGTCTGGCAGAGAGCTTTAGGAATAATGCTAGTATCAAGGGCATCTTCCAGGACTGCTGCACTGGGAACAAAAAGATTATCTTTCCTGCCTGATATTGCTCTTCCACATACACAGTTGTAGGTCAAGGGATTGGGAAAAGATTTAAATAGGAGTTCCCATGGCTCCTGAAATTAATACAGCCTTTCTTGGCTGATATTAATATAAAGCCTTTCTTTGCTGTTACAAAATTCACCACATCCCATTTTGGGGGCGGGGAGGGCGTTATGTCACCTTTGTGCTATTGCATCCGAGGGAGCACTGAAGCAGCAGCAAAAATGCCAACCATATCTGGGAATGTCTATCTGAATTTCAACACTTTCGGGTTTGCTCAGTAATTGGTGTTGAACAGAGATGCTTCCCTGGATTTACAAAGTTTATTTTCAATTAAACTGTTCACTGGGACTTGCTCCGAGTCTCTTTCAGAACTGGTGATGGATTTAAGTCACTCAGGAGACACTCAGCTTGCTCCAGGTGACATCTACAAGGTTACAGGAGCAAAAAATGCATGCACGGTTTCTGTCAGCTGCAAGTACTGCCCTGCTAGAGTGAGGAAATGGAAACTTTTCCCATCCCTCCCCCATGACTGCACTCATAAGTCCACAATCTATTTTCTCTCACTCTTCACCTCTTCTCCTCTATATTGGCTGCTTTGCACCAAAAGCCCCATAGTTACATGCACTTTGACACTTGCATTTCAAAATGCCTGATTGTGGAGTTCTGCCAATACCAGCAATTGATCTGGTGCCACAGACCAGCTTAATTATTCAAGGTCAGTCTCTCTCTGTCTCTTCTTGTCCAGGGAGCAGCAGCTATGGGGAATAAAACTTGAACAGTCTTTAAATTTTAATCATAAACTTTAGTAAGTCACAGATTTGTTTTGCTATATGTGGGATTTTTTTTCTATTGTACTTCCTGCAACTTTTCCAGCCTCACCACTCAGAGCACGTCTTTATTGCTCAGTACAACAGTGTGCTTTTGTAAAGCATGGTATTTTACACTGCTATTTAAAATGCATAAGTTGTGTGATCTAAGCAGTTTCCAGTTCACTTTTGAGCTCCTGTAAAACGTATCCCTTAAGGCATTTCAGCTGAGCAACTAAGAAGGTGAGGGTATTAGAGGTTGTGAAATGGCTTGTCTGCTAATTCTTTCTGTGTGCATCTCTTCAGATAAATCTCCTGTGACCTCCTACTACAAGCAGAACATTAGTTAAGTATCTCCTTGGTAATGGAGTGTCCTGGATCTGATCTTATATTATATTAAAGACTCTTCATACTATCTGGGAACGTGTAGGCCTTCAGGGAAGGTGGGAAAGGTGTCTCTGAAAGCACACAAGGTGCAAGTAGCTTCACTGAACAGTGCTGGGCTGACCCAAAGATCCTGGTTCAGCCTGACTGCTGGTCACTGAGTCAGGCTGGAGACTTAGAGGGCTGCACTGCTCTCTGCCAGCTCATGCAAGAGCTAACAAGGAACAGGAACCATTTACAGCAGCCTTGGGGATGCTCTGATTTTCATCTGTCCCAGCCTATGGGAAAACAAAGCCTTTGAAGACTTCAGCCCATCCCTGAAGCAACAAAGAGCTTCAGGAGAGAGAGAGCGAGCTTCTGAGAGCTGACAGAGGCAGAGACAAGGAATTATTATGGTTTTAAGAATAAATCCTGGAAGTAATTATTCTATATTCATAGCATCATAGAATGGTTTGGGTTGGAAGGAACCTTAAAGATCATCTCGTTCCAACCCTAATGCGATGAGCAGGGACACCTCCCACCAGACCAGGTTACTCCAAGCCCCATCAAGCCTGGCCTTAAACCCCTACAGGGATGGGGCAGCCACAGCTTCTCTGGGCAACCTGGACCAGTGTCTTACCACCCTTGCAGTAAAGAATTTCTTCCTAATATCTAATCTAAATCTCCTCTCTTTCAGTTTTAAACCGTTGCCCCTCATTCTTTGGCTACATGCCCTTGCAGAAAGTCCTTCCTCATCTCTCCTTCAGGTCTCCCTGGAGCTTTCTCTCCTCCAGGCTGAACAACCCCAACTCTCACAGCCTGTCCTCACAACAGAGGGGCTCCAGCCCTCGGAGCACCTTTGTGGCCTCTTCTGGACTCTCTCCAACAGGTTCATGTCCTTCTTGTGCTGAGGACTCCAAAGCTGGATGCAGTATATCATGTAGATATATTATATGTAGTATATTATCTAATTATCATATATTGTAGAATAATTTTACAAAGATTAATAATAAATACTGAAAAAGGAGACCAAAATGGCTTTTCAAATTAGTAAGAAATCTTAATGGGGTGGTGAGGCAATATTGCAATGATACACAAGGTACAGTTACCTCCGTCTCACTGGGATCGTGGGAAGGAGAGGTGTGGGAAAGTGAGGGAGCTTGTGTGGTTGAAGAAGGGACAGCACGCTGCGGCAATGGGAAAAGAAACCTCCTGCAGAAGGTTGTGAACAAAGGCACCGGTGAGGGGCTGGCCTGGGCTTGGTGCACTGGGAAGCCCCAGCCTGCCACACGATGCTGCCAGCTGGCAGGGCCTGAGAGGTGGCACTTCTTACATATTTTTTTCAGGGGAAAATAAAGCCCAGCAATCTTTGGTAATTTTCAAACTCTCAGCATGATTACAGTATCTCTGTTTTACAGCACCCAGCCATTAGTGAAAAGCACTATGCAAGTCAATTAATGATAATGTCTCTTTCCTTGAGATAAAATAGTTCATTCTTACAAACCGGCCAGGATGCACAGAAAGGCGAGCTGCGTGTTGCCCTTGATGGTACAGGATGAATAGAAGCGCAGATTTGCTTTCTTCCTGTGCAGTTGCTGGCTTTGTTGCAGATTTAAAGCAGCACTGTTTGAAGCTCTGCCTCTATAGCTGTGTTATGCTGTCCTCCTTTGTAATGAAAACTTCTCCTTTTTCATCATTTTTAATTTCAAAGCCTTCAAGGGTTAGCTTGCTCAAGGCTACATCTCAGTCTGTGAAGAACGGAGTGTCTAGCTATGCTCTTCCTCACCAACCCAATGGCCAAGGCTAGTTGGCTTTGACCTTCTATAACAATAGTTTATAGATTTTGGCTGGTGTTTACCCAGAACCTTGTCTCGCTTTAAAACATATTTCTAGATAGGAAGTCATTTGTTCCTGAGCTGAAGCTCTCGCTGCTAGTTTGGGGGAGGTTTGTTTACTGCAGTAACCAGCTTGCTCCATATGTATTCCCATCACTCTCCCTTGCTATAACCTACAAATCTCTCCAACTTATCCAGCGCAGTGCTGGAGACGGTTTTTGAAGTCTTCTTTAAAGTATAGTGAGTGCCCTTAAAAATTTTCCCTGCTTTGAAAGATTCTACCTGTTCTAATGCAATTCCCTATTTTAAAGATAGGGAATAAATATCTTGGGGATGGTTGGCTCACGTACAGCTCCTATCTCTTAAAACATTAATGGTCCATGCTGTTTGATTCTTTTTGAAAGTGCTGTATTCCTGCTTAGTTTATTTAATTTCTTTTCTCTGCAACGGAACTTGCCAAATGGAGTCGTGTCCCTCCCTACCCCCTCACCACCACCCTTTCATTCACAGAAATCGGTGGGACGTAAATACAGCTCATTTAGTTTTAGCATTGCCAACTTTTGTTTCAAAAATAACATAAATAAGGGACATAAGGTCCCTTGAATTTTGAAATGGGTTTCAAAAACCCAATTCTGAATAATTTCTGGGTTTGCTTTCCGTGTTTTGTGCCTTTGAAGGTTCACACTTCCAAGCCTTCATGTACAATCATAAGAGACTGAAACTTGTTTAACTGTTAATAACTGCTGCATCCCCTGCAATCACACACTTTCTAGAGGGAGCCAGTGTATGAAATGAGCCAAGTCAAATACTGCAGCTTAATAAACTCCAAAGACTTGACAACAACAAATTTTGCTCCTGAAAATTGCCCATCAGTTTGTCTATAGCAGCAACAAACTCTGAGAAAACACCATGGGAATAGAGAGCACCATGGCTGCGCTCAGGGCTATGCAATAAAATACATTTCTTTACCAAGGCTTTGCTAACTCATTTTAAAAGGTGAAGGTTGGCTTGGCCACAGCCCCAGGCCCCTCTGCCAGATGGGTACATTGCCCCCCATACAGTGTATTTGGGAGCCCTCCTCCAGCCGTTGCTCCCTGGTTTGGGGGTTACAGAAATCAGATTTACAGACAGTAATGAATGTGTGCCCTGAAGGGTGCATTGACCCTAAGGTGTTTACCAAAGCTCAGCACAACTTTCTGTAAGAGCTGGTCTCTCAGCCCCAGGGCCCAGCTTGGGGCTGTTTGACACCCCCTGCCCCCAGCAACACCTCTCTGCTTCACCCGCCACTCCACTGAGCTGCAAATCACTGGGCTTATTAGTTGGAGCCATCTCTCCTCTGTTAGTGTCATCTGAGCTTGTCCTGTCCTGTGGCAGGTATCCACGGCTTTGGCTGGGTATGACTGATGTCTCCTCTAATTCATGTCAAACGCAGAGAAGAGAAGAGCTGGGGGAAAAGGGAACTGCCAGCACAGGGAGAGTGAGCAGAGGGGCTTGAGCTGGGGTTGGGGACCCCACTAAAACCACAGGCTGGAGAAAGCAGGGCTGGGACCAAACCAATGCTCCTTCCAAGTGAACACAGGAGTAAAAACTCCTTTTGGTCACATATTGCCACTGTAGTTTTGTGGTGGGTTTTGTTTTGTGCAGAAGGTGAGCGAGGGCTGAGCGAGGGATGAAGCTGATTCAGTGTGTCAGAAATCTGGACTGTTTTTTCGCTGGTATGGCTGCTGTTGGGACACGTTGACGACACCACACAGATGGTGAGGAGATGAAGCTGGGGATGACAGGGGCTGGTCATCTCTGGTCCACGTCTGGGTACAAGAGCTTGCCCAGTGAAATCTTCCCCAACGTGCGGTCCGTTCCTGACACCATCAAGCGAGGGAGACCAAAAGCATATGTGCGGAGACTTGGCAGTCAGCAACAGAAGTGTGTACAGGCGAGGGCTTAATTAATCAGACACGTTATCTGGGCAGCCAGGGCTGGCAGGCGGGTCACCTAACCCCCCCAAACTTCAGTCAGCACGTGTAAATCCCCTTTTCTTTTCTGCCTTTTATCTTTCCTGTCTGCGAGATGCGAGATAGTGGCATAGGCTTGCTGCTTTTCTCCTTTTTTCCTCACACACAGGCTTCATATAAAATATATATATAATTCATACATAACGTATACATAAAATAATATTCTGTCTGAACACACACAGACACACACGAAGCATGTTGCAGAGCCTGTGGCAAATACTGTCTGTAATGGAGCTTGCTAATTATAGCAACTCTAATGGCAGCTTCCCCCCACCCTTCCCAACAGCAACAGAGATCAAAACCTTTTTTGTTTAAAATATTTACTGTACAGCTTGCAAAGCTTTAATCAACGTAACATGACGTTTCCTTGCAGCAACCGAGTAATAAATATGCAATTAATAGGGAACTGAAATATAACCATTAGCTGTTTGCAGAGTCTCCACTTCCCCAGTGTAAAAGCACTTTCCGAGTGTTTAATGCTCTGCCTACAGCTGAAGTGGCAAGGGGAGTGAGGAGATCCCCCAGCCTTTTGGCAGGGAGAGGGACGAAGTGTTTCAGAGAAGCTTTGAGAAGTTTTGCAAGTGGAAATCTGCCTTGCTCCTTCTTCAGTGGCCGGGAGAAGCCTGGGTGATGCGTCGGGCGGTGGGGTGACAACTCCATCCATGATTTGTATCTTGCTCACCCGGGAATTGGGCTTTTGAGACTGTTGATTTTGCTTCACTAAGCACGACTCTGCACAGCTTAAGAGGTCCAGTGGTTTCGTATTTGCACAGTGCAGGGCCAGCAATAGGGATCTAGGCTCCAAATGTTCCTGGCTCTCATGAAACTAGGGTCACAGCAGGCTCCTCCTGAGCTTGGGCAGCCCAGCACCCACTGGAGGGGATACAGCGATGTTGGATTTGTCCCACAGTGGCCCACAGGCCAAGTTAGCATATCCTTCCTGTAATTTTTAAGCTACTTTATAAAAAGTTTGTTTCCCACCATAGCTGTGGCACCCACCCTGGCTCTGTCTTGAGTACCAGGAGGCAGCAAGAAGGTGGCTTGAAGACCCTTGATAACCAAGTGGTAAAATACACCCAGCACAACCACCCACTTCAGAGCCTTCTCCAAACCCTTGTCCCGCAAACTGTGTGATAAACTGAAGCCACAAAGTGCGACAAGAGCCTGAGGGGATGCAGCAGCCCTGGCAACTTGTCCAGCAGCCAAGAAGCTCCTCATCAGCAGGGCTGACCACATTCCCTGAAGCCACCCCAACTGAAAATTGAGTTGAGCAATGCCTGGGCAGATGATGGGGCTCTGGAGCTCATGGAGCCACTCTGTGAGCAGCCAGAGAACCATCCAAATGCTGCTTCTCCCCAGAAACCTTCCCATTGCACAGGGAAGTAGCGGTGCAGATCCCTGTGCCTCCCAGCTAAGCATTAGTGAAGGTTTTTAATCTCTCATTCTTTTTGCTTCAGCATCATGCTATAAAGTATTTCAGACAAGGTGACATTTTCCATCTGCATAAAGTGCTTGCAAACAGTGTGAATTTAACTTTTATTTGCCTGATTTAGGGGCATGGGACCGTGCATAAGTCTTGGTCTCTCAACCTATAGTCCTGCACTTTAAGTGATGAATTAGTCAGTAAAATAAACAGGGTATTACCTAGTTGTACACACGTCTGCATCTTCCAAAGAAAATTAAACCTCTTTTGAACGTACAAAAGCTAATGATGGTGAAATCAGCTTCGCCATAAATTACCCAAAACTCAAAACTAACTTTCTGAGAGCTTGAGAGCACTCTGTCAGCTGAAGCTGAAAGCCTATCACGCAGGATGGCAGTGTGCGACCATGCCACACCACTGCATGGCACTCTCTGCATCGTTCTGTCCATCTGTCCGTCTATCTGGGTGCTGACCACCCCCTTGAGCTTTGAGCAGTGGACAGGGCAAGACAGTGGCATTACCACAGCTCCCATTCCCTTTCCCACATGCTGAGGGAAAGAGCGATCCACCAGCTGCCAGCTGCAGCCATCGAAAAATGTTGATGTCTTAATGGCAACCACTATACCTGCAGCTGCAGCGTGATGGAATAATGATGGAGCCATTAGTACCCGGGCTGGTGATGCAATTTTATATTTCATTTAACCCAGAACACAATGTACTGCAATGTATATATTTGTAACTGCTCCCTTGATGGTCTCTCTGGAGTATTATAAAGATTTATCATGTAGTGTTTGGTCAATACTAAATACCGTGAAATGTCAGCAGAGCAGTTCTTGGGATTGCTTGAGCAGTAAATAACAGAATCCTAGGATATCCAAAAAGAAATGAGCAGGTGAGCAAGTAACCTTAAAGGAACAAACCCAACCCAACCCAATACCTAACCTTTAGAAAAGAACAACAAAGCAGCAAGGATTTTATCATTGTCCCCATGACTTTTAATGAGGTCTATGAATACTTGTCATTTGAAAAGGATAGTCATTTAGATCTGGAAATGCTGTGCCAGGGATTTTTGGTGCCAGGTACCCCGTCACGTTTCCTCTCTTTTACATGCACGAAACCCTTGCTTTGCCTGCTCTGTGACCCTGCGGCAGCAGCCGTCCTAGGGCTAGAGAGACAGCACGAACGTCATCCCCTGCTTCTCCTCTCCAGAAACCCGCCTGAGAAACAGCAGCTGCTTCGTGGGAAGTGGGATGGACACCCCCCTCCCAGTGCTGACATGTTCCCTCCTAATCACTTCTCAGCTAATGGCGGGGATTGCTCTGAGAAAACCCTCCAGGTTTTTTTTTACAGGTCAGAAGTTGGCTACTGTTTAAACATATGTTCCTCTTTCCCTGTCTCTGACTTGCAGAATAGCTGCTAACTAACCAAAAGACAACATGGTGAGCCGAGGCTATTAGTGAATAATAATGCCATTTGCAGGCAGCAAAGGCTGAAAGGCTTCCAGAGCAGTTAGCAGTCTGCAGGCATCTCCCAGAAATGCATGAGCAGAGCTCCTGTGCATCAGCCAAAGAGCAATTATTCTTGGAAAGCACGTCTGCCTCACACTTTAAAACCCTTTCTACTGTCTTGAGCTTAAAAAAAAAAAAAAGAAAACGTGCAGGAAGAAAGCAAAGAAACTGGAGCAAAAGACTTTACATGCTGAGAATGAAGATGACTGCAGGTGTGTGCACCCCTCGGCACCCTGCTGGCTGGGTGCCCCATGGCAGTGACAGTCCCTGCTGTGACACGGGGGTGACAGGAGCCTGAGCCCAGCCTTGGCAAGGAGCTGTGGGGAGAGCCCGTCCCTAGCCTTCCCAGGAGCAGAGGTACAGCCAGGGCACAGAACTCCTCAAAAATTGCATTTTTAGGGTGCACTGCAGTCAAGCAGCCTTGGTTTGTTATATTTTCTTTTGACTTTCCTGTGGGTTTTTTTCCCCCAAAACATCTCATTTGTAGCAGAAGATTATATTCCTAACGGGATCGTTTTGAGTGCAGTATTGTACACAGTTCTGCTCTTTAAAGAACTAGTATGGATCCTAACAGCTCTCCAGGCAGGAAATCTGGTGGGAACTCTGCTTTCCTGCTTACTGATCTAAGGCTGGATCCAGCGATCCCACTGAGCCCATCAGTGCAGCGTCTTGGTAGCAAATAATGATGCAGGGAGCCACCAAAGCACTGTTTTATGGTCCAAACTTGTTAACTGCAGAGAAGAGGGTTTTTCTGCAACATTATTATATTTTTTGGCAAATCACTGAGATGCTTGTGATGCTAGTTTGTGCCTTGTCTTTGTTTAACCACTCTGGTGCTTCCCCCCGACCCACCTCCCCACCC
>VXBW01002142.1:39591-218947 GCA_013400375.1 Thinocorus orbignyianus
CCCCTTTAATTGCATATTTCAGCTCCTACACAAGACCTGTTGTCAAGATTTGTGTGTGTGTGCTTTTTTTTTTCTGTATACTGCTGCATCTTTTTTTGGCTGGGTTATTTTAATTATGCATTTTATTTTAAGTACAATGTTTTATGACATCACTTGTTAATTGTTCAATTACCACTCCGTTCCTCTGCTGCTCTGCAGTGCGCAGTGGCCTTGAAGTGCTGTAGGAGTGTGCCACAGACAGGGGGAAAAAAAAAATAAATGGCCTAAAGACCCAAAGATGCATTGCAGACAGTTCTGCACCATTTAATTACATGTTATTTGGCAAATAATTAGTAAGAAATTAGCTTCTTTCTCAGTATTGTAAAAGCTTTTGCAATTTGCCACCAGGCCCCTTCCTAGGGGATGCCTGCTGCTCCCGACTGGGCTGCAGGGCCACGCTCAGGGCACGGCCACCAGCCTGGGTGTGGGTGAAGCTGTGATTTGCAAGGGTCGGGGCTGACGTGCCACTCTCAGGACTAACAGCATCTCATGGCACCACAGACATCAGCGTGGGGACGGTGCCAGGCCGGTGCCTAATAGGGCGCAGGTTAACAGGAGGAGCGTTTAGCTGTCACCTCTTGGGTCCCTCAGCTCATTTGCCCCTACAAGACCATGCTCCTACTCTTTAATTTACTCCCACACCAGCCCGCTCACCGCATCATGCCACCCACCTCACCCTTGCTTTAGGATGCCAGCTCCCTGTTACCCTTTGCATCTTCAAAAAGGGGAGAGAGCCAATGGGCTGTGGCTCCCTGCCATCAGCCCTGCCTGCATTTCACTAGAAGTAATTAAAAACAGACCGAGCCCCCAAGTGATGCAGCTGCACAATTAGTTATAGGTGTTATGCTGAGTGCTCCGTGGACTCCAAAGCAGTCAGGGAAATGGATGGAAGGAGAGTTTCAGTCTATAGACATAGATCTATTGAGGGGCTCGCTTTCGGCTCACCAAGATAAAGGTTCACTTCCTCCCTGACAAAGGAAGGACCAATATCAGCCTCAGGCTGCCTGAGCAGTTGGCCGGTGGAGATGAAGGAGCCCTGTCCTGGCAGTGTGCAGGCTGGTGTTACGGCAGCAGGGTTATGGCTAATTTGAGCTTGGATTTGGGAGACAAAACCCACTAGTTATGAAGTACCCAGTTCCTTTCAAGTGCCCAGCCCAGAGTTACGTGCGTCTTACCCTCCACCCAGCTGTGGACACGTCCCATCATCTGTTCTGTCAAACAAAGCCCCAGGACAGTCTGGAAGCTGGTTTACAACTCTGAACTCTTCATAACACAGCTCAGACCAAACATGTCAGGTGCTCCACAGCATGTCTGGGTACAAAACACTTTCATTTGCAAATCCATACTGTATATTAATTTGGAAGAGCCGTGTGAGTTGATGGCTCGTGTTTCTGTTAGGAATGCAACAGTTTGTGACCCATTTAAAATAAAAACCTGGAAGAGAACTGAAGATGCTGAGATTTACCATATATCGCTGCAGTATCTTACTTGTTTTACAGTAATTTGATGCTGCCTGAACACAGTAGTCGACCTTTCTTTACTCCTGCTTGCAGGGTAGAACAGCAGGGATGATAAACCTTATGCTTTAGTTCAGAAATAGCACACATCAGTGAGAGCGACCAGGGTTGCACCACGGGAGAGAGTGGGCTGTGGCAGCTCAGAGCAATACTGATTACTGAGGTTTATTATATCTACAAGAAAACCATATTGCCTAGCAGAGAAATTGCACAATGGCCTAAAAGTCTGTTTAGGGGTTGTTTGATTTTTAAACCCAATGTCATAGCTAGTTTTATGTCTTTCCTCTCCTGGAAAGTGTGTTCGTTCTAGAGCCTGAATGGCTCATAGTCCTGATAACCTGAAATGGAGACTCCTGCTCCACCTCAGTCTGGCCGTGGCTGGAGCCCTCATCAGCAGGACCCACATTCAGGTTGTTGTTCTCTCCTAAAGGCAAAGTTGTCATCCTACAATACCCCAGCTTAAAAGAAACCCGTGAAATACCTGCTTGAGGTAAAAAAGGAAGCATGATGTGTGCATAGGGGGGAAATCGCACTCTGGCCACTTGAAAATTGTCTTTGTGCCCTAAACTGGAGAGCAAAACATCAAGAATAGGAGTGACCTTGCATCCTGTGCAGCTTGGCTATGCCTGATCTGCAGAGCTTTGTTCTTGGGGCAATGTAGTCATGGGGAAAGGTAAACTTCAGCACAAAGAGCACGGGAAAAAAAATAATAAAGCAAGACTAGCACAGGATGAGAGCAGCACTCGGGGTCACCTGGGTGCTGGATAGCATCTGCTTTTGTGTATACAGAAAGAAACATAGCATGAGTAATGGCTCTGAAGCAGCTACACTGGATGTTTATTGCAAAGAGATGACTGGGGCAAATGAGAACATTTCCAGTTTTTCAGCAGGCAGTGCACAATGTGCGCGACTCTCACGGTGACCACAGACCTCAAGAACAGTGGGCAAGCGCCTTCCTTCTAGTAAACCATATAATCTCTTTCCAAAACCGTGAAGCCCATCCTCAGCGATCACAGGGATTTTGCCTGAATAAAGACCAAAATACATTTTGGGGCCAGGTTGTCTGGCTGTTGTAGCAGCAAATGTGGGAAGAAGGGCCTCAGGCTATTTTCCTTGACATGGAAAACTTACATGACACCTCATTTGATGTGTTGATTCTATTTTTCAAACATTGCCTAGCAGGGGAATGGGAGCTGGCTGCAGCTCAGCTCTGCCCCGCGCAGTCCAACGCTTCTGCCTTCCAGGGCAGGAGCCGTGCCCAGCCCCCATCTCTGTGCTGACAACCAGTGGGCTCCCATCCCAGCACCAGCATCTTCTCTCAGGTGCTTGCCTCACCTCCAGCACAAGCTCATCATAACCCCCATGTTCCTCCGTGAACTATTTACACGATCACAGACAGCCTTTGGCACGATTCCTCACTAACACTGGAACAGTAATGGCACACTGAGCTGCCACCAGCTAAAACTCCACTGCAGATTATCTCACCTCAGAGTCTGCAACTTGGCTACATGAGGTTCAGCTGGGTGGACGGTCCTGCAAGATGGGTGGCCTCAGATGAACCCAGACTCTGCGGGACATGTTCCAGAAGCAGCATGGCCCAGAAATTGCATCCCATGCCTTTTTGCTAGTTGCAGAAAAGGGCAAATTCCACCAGAACATCACGGGCTCTGGGGCTCTTCTTCATTGGTGACAACTTGGGAGGAAAGCTTTCATCCTGAGGAACTTGCCGAGCACTTCTTACATGTCATGTGCATGAAGGGAGTTGTTCTGAGGAATGAATTGCTTGGGAGGCATGAAGTGGCGTTTGCCTGGTGGGATCTCTTACTGGTGCTACTGTGTGAGAAGGACAAAAATGAGCCTGTCAGGTCCTGTAAAAAGCATGCAGCTCAGAAAAAAAGATAAAACTATACTTTCTGCTTTGCTGTTGATTTTTATTTTTTTTACATAGTTTTAAAAGAAAAATCAATCCTAAGTCTTGAAAGGTTGAATCTTTGTCTTTGTCAGATTTGCATTTCAGTACTAGCATTTCAGAGCTTGTGGACAGACCTTTAAAGATTACACGAAAGGATAGTGTTGAAGTGCAGAGACAGCTGAGAGTCTTCCAGTTGGAAGAATTCTCCAGCCCGCACTCCCTGGCGGAGGCAATGGGAGATGGCAGATGGTAGGTGGCATCTTGTTTATCAAAACAAAAACTGTGGGATCTCTTGAGGTGCTGGAAAGACTATACAGCTGAAGTGAGAAGTTGTCTGTGTGCACTTAGAAGCCATTTCCTCTGAACTAAAAAAATGCTACTGTTCAGTATGGCTTGCAGAAAAATTAATTTAGCCAAGGAGAATTAATAGGGAGGATATGGGTCCCGTGCTGGCTTGGGAGGTAAGGTCACAAGGGCTGCCATACTTTTTACCATAGCCAGGAAGCCCAGAGACTTGAGCCCAGAGACCATCACTGAGGGTTGGAAGGGCATCCACACCAGCAGCAGCGTGAACCCCACTGAGAACCTCAGTTCTGGCCATTTCACACCACACTTCATGTGCTTTCCTTAGGACCACACAAAGATGCTCCAAGGGCTGGAGCACCTCTCCTACAAAGACAGGCTGAGAGAGCTGGGATGTTCAGCCTGGAGAGACCTTCAGCTCTCCCTTCAGCTCTGGGGAGACCTTACAGTGGCTTTCCAGTATCTGAAGGGGTACCACAGGAGAGGTGGGGAGGGACTGTTTGCAAGGGCGTGTAGTGTTAGGACAAGGGGCAATGGTTTTAAACCAGAGCAGGGTAGATTTAGATTAGACATTAGCAAGAAGTTCTTTACAATCAGGGTGGTGAGAGGCTGCAAGAGGTCGTGGGGGCCCCACCCCTGGAAACATTCAAGGTCAGGCTTGAGGAGGCTCTGAGCAATCTGATCTAGTTAAACAGGTCCCTGCTTACTACAGTGGGTTGGATTAGACCACCTTTAAAGGGCCCTTACAGCCCAACACATTCTATGATTCTTGTGTTCAGGTCTGTATCATCCAGAAAGTGATCGATATGGTATCACATTCTCTCTTTAATATCTGAAATATTCAGAGATTATTTGACCAGAGAGGCTGTAGGCCTCTTATATTTTCCACACATGAACATTGCCAGATACTATAAGAAACACACCTTTTTCAGCATTTCTAAATGCCTAACACTATCCTGGTTTTGGCCTAGAAAGGATGATTAATCAAATTTATTCCTTGCATACTCTAAACTCCCAAATAACCAGTGTAGCCACGGCAGAAAGATGAGATGCTCAAGATGTAACGCAACCACAGGATCCTCATAGGAGATACCCAAAAAAGCAGAGTTAAATGCCTCCCAGAAGGAATAGTGGGAATTAGCAGGGGCTGCCTCTACAGCCATGCAATCTATGACTGCTTCCCCAGTGGGAAACACTGATGGGTAGGTAGCTAATTCCTCTGTGTCCCAAAGCAGATGTGTACCCAACCACATGTGGTCATTCTGCCACTGGGGCAAAGCCAGAGCAGCTTTATGGGTGAGAATAGAGATAAATTGGAATCAAAAAAGGTATGGGAAGAGAACTGGAACCCTAATGTTGCTTTTTCTTTCAAACTGATCTGTACACATGTCACACAGTTGGATGTATGAATAGTAAATTATTCTATTCATTTCTTACTCTTGATGAACAGTAAATTAGTCTAATAACATTTACTGTTCAATTCATTGATTGTCAGAGGGAGATTAGAGGCAAATAGCTTTTAAGTCTTTCCAGCTGCAAACATTAGAGTTGTCTAAAGTTATGATTTTTGACTGTAATTAGCTACAGCTCTCCAGCATCCCCCCAGTCTCCCACCCCGGCTCCAGCTCCATGGCACAGGCACATCCCTGACCCCTGCCCAGGTCTCTGCCCCTTCACTGGTGGCAGTGATCCCAAAGCAAGGTGAGCTCCTTGCAGTTCCCTCAACAAAGCAGGTAACAAAATTAACAGCTTTTTTTTTTTTACAAAAAACAAAACAAACCCAAACATTTACACCAATGGCTTAATGGTTCTGCACAGCCAGAATGACAGAGCGGAGAATAAACCTGAGATGTGTGATGCTGGGGGTGAAAGGGTGGGGAATGAAGTCAGGCTCCACCATGGCATGAAAAGCCTTTCTATTCTGTGTCTGGAGGGCCTGAAGTGCTCTTACGCAGGAGGACTTCACTGAAGTCGCTGTACCGACACCGGTGGAATACAAGTGCATGAGCAGGGAGAACAAGGCCCATAAAACAGCAGAGGAGTCAAGTGAATTTAAGAGGGATGCCTGCCTTGTACCTGGTGTGCCTCCTGTTTGTCATCCTTCTGCCTGTGGCTTCTGCTCCATGCTGGCATTCGCTCCTATCAGCTGGAATGCCCTATCGGCTATTTAACAGACAGGATTACTCGTAGCCAAAAGAAACTACAAACAGCAGAATAATTTCAAATGCTAGCAGAGCTTGGAGTTGTTTATTACCTTTATCTGCACCCTCACCCCCTCCTTTTCTTTCACAAGACTACAGCAGTAAATAAAAGTAGCCTTCTCTTGATATGCTAGTCAGGTTTTATCTCTGCTAGAGACATGTTGTGCTTGCTGCAAGCTGCAGGTGGGCTGAAATGCAGGTGTTTTGTGGAAATCAAGCTTCCTGCCAGCACCAGCACAGCTGAAACCCCACACTAGCCCGGCCAGGCCAGCAGTGGCCACCTCCAGGGCAGCCCTGCCATCAGAGCAGTCTTGGCCAGGGCTGGCAGCATTTTTTAGGTGGTGATGCTCAGTCTCCGGAGGGAAAGGAGCGGAGACAAGGCTTTGGCCATGGAGCATTGGGAGCTGAGTATGGCAATGAGCCTGATACCCTTCACTGCTGCTGCAGTGGGGGAAGAAATCCAGCTGAAGCACTTGGCAGTGCAGGGCCAGCATTGGGTGGCCAGCCAGCCCTGGAGTGGCTAACGATACTCAGTGCAGGGCAAGCAGAGGGGCACAGGCAGCCACTCGGACAGATGGGCCTGGTTCAGCTGTTGGAGATGCAACTTCTGCTTTCAAAGTGTGTGGGCTGTATGCAGACGGAAAATGCCACTCACCATATTTCAGGGAAATTCTTTTCCATCAGAAAATGGAAATCTGCTAAACTCTCTGTGTGCAAACAGTTGATTTTTGGTGGAATAGTCCGCTGGCGAACCAGAAAATGTATTTTATTGACTGGGAACACATTTGGTTTAGCCTATGGTTAGTTTTGCACTCACTTGGGCTGTTGGCATTTCTGTGAGCAGCTCTATATTTTCAGGGCATGTCACTGGTTTCACTGAGGCTGACTCCTCTCCGGGGTCTGGAGCATGACAGAACGAGAGCAAGAGGTGCAGAAGTTGAGGGGAAGAAAGGGACAACTCCTGCAAAGGCCAGTGATCCCTCAGCTGCAGACAAGGATTAATATCAAAGCAAGATCTTACTAAAGAAAAGACTTCCAATTTAAATTTCTCTGCATATTTGCTCATTTTGGGTTTTTGCTTCGCTTTCTCTCCCATATAATGACCCATAGTAGTGTCAAAATGTAGAAATTTGGGGGAAGTGGAGTTGTGATTGTTTGAAGGGGGTTGGTATTAAAAGCTTTGCTCTTTTGTGCCTTTCTTATGCTAAGGTTTTCAAATAGAAATATACACACACCTTAACAACAAAAGGCTATAATGATCGCATTGTCACCAGATAAAACTGTACTAAAAATAAATAAATGCTGCAGTTTAACATGATTCAGTAGGCAGGGTCCTTATTATTCTTCCACCATTCAAAGGAAGATTCAGCTTCAGCATAATACACTCTATATCTCTGTAGCATCCCTCATCTGACTGGTGCTTCTTCCGAAGCTTCTGTCTGCTGATGAATGCAGAAGGTTAAGGATAACCACAGGCGCAAGTGTTGTGGTCACTGATGCATATTTTTAAGTGGTAGGACACAGTGAAGAATCTTGGTTTAAGTGTAATAAAAGTGAGGTCCTGATTTGTTAATAAGGAGCATTGTCTGCTGCAGACACTAATTTCACTACAGGGTGCAGTCTTCAAACTTTTCATTCTAATTAGAATGCATTTCCATATTCTTTATCAATTTCTTCTCTTACTGAAATCTTCTCAAATGACCTTTTTTTCTTCACTTATGACTCATCCAAAGATTTTTATTTTTCCCAAAACAATCATTCAGATGCAACTGCATTTTTCCAGTAAACACGTTCAAAAATAAATGACCTTGCCAGCTCATGCCTACACAGTGGGAGAAGGGCATTAGCAGTGCAGAGGCAGCTACTAATAATACACAGGAAAATTAAGTATGGGAGAAGACCATCTTCTTCTAATTCCTCAAGCATTTAATTTCCAAATGCCCTGCAGTGGAATGTGTCTCAAGCACGAGTTTAATGGCTATCAATGGAGTTCCAGCAGTGGGGAAACAAGTCCTGACAGAACAAGGAGCATTTTGTGCATGGAGGAAAATAGGTTATCTGGTAAGGAGGCATTTTTTTTCCATTCCTTCAGTACTCCACAGCTGCGTCCAGTTCCAATTTTTATAATAAAGTAAATTATTAACTCAAGTTGACGGATTGGTTGGTGTTGGTAATAGGCTTTCAAAATGATTAGTGATATATACTCATTACCCAAATTAAAAAGCCATATTAAAAATAAGGAGAGGAAATGTAGCAGCATTATCAAAGTAATAATTTCTACTTAGTGCATATCTTTCCTGAACTTTGGCAAATGTTGAATTATACACGACAAACACTAATCTGAAAACATTCTAATTAATGATGGTATTCCTTTACTATCAAATTAAAACCAACACATTCACAGTGCAACTGACTTAAACGTTATTGCAACTTCTTCACAGTTTGAGGAAAATTGTTGATGTGTTTTAAAATATTATGCCTATATGCAAGTTACCAGGCTTCAGCCATATTCTTCTCTTGCAGAATAATTATTAATGGGAAAGACTTATATAACTCAAAGTTCACCCAAATATATGTTTTGTTATTCAGTACTTCAACTGTCTCATTAAAAAAAAAAAAAAAGAAAAACCAAGATGAGTATCTTGACATCAATTAATCACAGTGCTTTGTTATCCAAGGTTTGCTAGTTTTCACCAACTAAGAGAATCAAACAGTTGCTTTCACTTTAAAGATGCTTTATATATGAAAACACATTTGCAAAACTTCTTTCAGAATAAAACAATAATCAGGCAGCTAATTAAGCACATTGTAAGTACTGAGCTTTTGAGCTAAAGACCTGTCCAGGCTGTAACAGCATTTTTACTTTGTTATTATATGCAGGAAGCTAATAAAAATATAATTTTGGAAAAATCACATTAGTGATTTGCCAGAGTGAATGTAGATGTCAAAAATGCTAATCTAGAGAAGCTGTCAGGAGTTTAAATAGATTTTTCACTGACTTGCCATTCTTAATTATAGCTCAGCACCCTGTACAGGTTAAAAATGCTGGGTTCCTGTGAAACAAACCATGAGCTCCTTACCTTCTCATCAAATTCTCCTTCTCTTCCTTTCAAATGGATCAATCAGATGCCAACACATAACATTTTTCATTTACATTTTTTCTTAAGCTTCCTTATCCACTGCAATTATATTTTTACCCAAACCTATCCTGAAGGGGATAGAAGAGATTTCATGGAAGAAGTATAATTGGCAAATGAGCTTGTTCTTTCGTGGGCTTCTTTTATGAGAAAAGATAGAATTTTGTGTTGTAGAAATTCAGTACTTAAATTAGGGGGCATGCCGGCTACTTAGTTAAATAATCTAGAATAATCAGGTCAGGAGGGAATAGCACATAGCTTTCACTTAATGTTTTGTATTAATTTTTCAGATAATGTAATTCTACATACTATCCAAGTATTCAAGAGAGCATCAAAAAAGCTGCAAACCAGAGGATTGACAAGTTGCTCATCCAATCCTCTGACTGTCACAGGGTGCCATGTAGAAAGGGTCTTTTGTCCTTTAAGAGCTGATTGAGTTCCATTAGTATCCATATTCAGAGCTCTGGGCACAATATTAATGCTAATACCGTTGTTACGGAGATGGAAAGCCGTTAAGAATGAACAATAATCAGCTCACAATATCATTGGACATATTCATGCAGCTTGTAGTGTGGTGAGATCCGATAGCTCTGAACCTTTCTAAAGAGAAAACGAAAATCCAATTAACATCTTCTGTGTAAACCTCCTCAGCTACTTTCACTAGAGATGACCTTGGGCAGCTGTGCTGCAATTTTGCCAAAACCTCAATTATGTCTTTAATGCAGCAGCGTTGCTGGGTTTTGCCCAAACAGAAGGCCTGGCTTTTCAGCCCACTCCTCATGCTGGGTAATAGTTGCTCACTCAAGTTTCCTCCGCAGCCACTGGCATGCTCTGCGCCGAGCTGTAAGGCAGACGGGCGGCAACCAGGCTTTGGGCTTTATGAGTCCATGTGTACAGTGCAAGCCAACCAGCAAGAGAACTCCTTTCCTCTCCCCAGGTCTTGGATGCACTCTTCCATCGTGACTAGGGTAGTGCCCCACTTTCAGTGACAGATGGCTGGTATGACCTGGCGAGTGGCTACCTGTCTCCTGTGATGAAGAAGGTGGTGAGGGGAGGAGAGACTCCTTGTGAGAGGACAGACACAGACCTTCCAGCCTGGCTCCCATGACTCAGGATCATCCAGCTTATGTTCAAAGGAAAATCTGCTCATTTAGAACAAATGTTCCTTGCAAACAGTTTGAATTGGACCTAGATAAACTCTAATTATGAGCAAAATTTAGCCTGATGGAAAAATAAAAGGGGTATTTTTCTTTCGGGCAGGATATGAATTTACCTGCAATAGTTGCCCAATGTAGGGTAAGGAAGGAACTGCCATGAAAGAACTCACGAAGAAAGTAATTTTGAAGTATTTTACTGTACTGTCCACTTGATATTTTCAATTAAGCCAGAACATAAAATCCTAAGTTTTCACAGCCACATCTCTTTTTTTTTGATAAGCAGCCTGCAATTATACCAGCAGATGTTGCATGACAGGGAGCACTCATCCTGGTGGGCACACGCTCCAGGACTCTTCCACTAGGCAACATCATCTACAACAAGGACTGTTCCTTGACTAGGTGTCTTAGAGGAGTGAGGATGTTGATGGGAAGAAGCACATTCATTTCCAGCCAGCGTGGACAGCTTCTGGACACAAAGCTTTTCCCTCTTGCCACTGTAGAATTCATAGGAAAATAGTCGAAAGCCTTGTTACTGACTGTGCTAATGCCACTGAGATGTTCAACATGAATTGTAAGTTGTTCTCAACCTGAAACTTTGTTACAGTTGCTGTCAACACCACAAGTGAAGGATCCCAAGATATAAAGCATTTTGAACTCCTTCTTTTCATTTCCTTTTCATTATATCAGGACGATACTACCTTATCTCAAACACACACTTGCATATTTGCACTCTATAATGGAGAAACAGCACTACATACAGGTCCCTAAAAGTAAACACCAAACTCTGCAAATTTTGTGTATAATTAGGAAGATTCTTCTGGATTTATTATTTTTTTCCCCCAAAGCTGTTACTGCTTGATTTGGCTGTCATCTATGTCACTTCTATGGAAAGATTTTCTCTGTGTTAGAAAAGGAAAATCAGAACAGCAAGCTAATAACTTGCTACAAAAGTGAGATTTAAGGAACCAGATAATGAAGCAGAGCTGCTGACAGCCCTATGGTTCTCATAGCTCTTCCTTAAATGAAACAGGTCAGGATCACCTTTTGCTTTAGGGAAGGACCAGCACAGACCCTGCATCTGATGGACACAAATACCCTTTGAGTACTTGTGCCTTTTTCTGGACAGGTGCACGTGCTTTGAGCTGAATACTGGCTGCCACTTCAGACCGAGAAGAAAACAGCTTCCCCTTAAATATCCCCAGCTCAAGGCCAACAAAACAAATTCAGTTCCAACTTTATCCTTTTGATTTAATTTCCTAGTGTATTAATTTTCGCCATTCAATCTCATTGATCTATTGAGTCCATCTCAGCTGTGACCTTGATTTGATTGCTTAATTGGCTTAGCAAAGCCTGGATGCATTAGCTCTGTAACGCGCTTGCTTGATTGCTGTACGTGCTTGCTTATTCTTCTTTTTTTTTTNTATAAAAAGTAAACAGAACAACTTATTTTACATAAAATGGCAGTCAAGCTTAGAAATTGCAGGGCAAAGATGATCTCAGGTGTACGCACACCACTTCTCTGAGTGTAAGCAAAATAGTTTCATCTTGCCTTGTTCAGATCTGGAGATGTTTGAACATTGACATGTGCCCTCCAGTAAAATCTTCTAGTTTAAGAGAACACTGTCCAGTAACAGTTTGGCTGAGGCATGAGTTCTCATTTTCTTCAGATGACTGCTGTGGGGATTGTTTCGCTGGTAGAAGAGTAAGGAGCAGACGGTGGCAATATCTTCTGCAGATACAGTAAAACTTTCTCATATGTTTTACTCAGGATCCCATCATAGTTATACCTGAATGAACCAAATCATTGCTGCTGCTCTGATTTTAAGCATGCTGATGCCATGCACTGGCATTTCTGTGTTTGCTTCATTTACATTTAAACAATCAAGATTTTTAATTAAAATGCATAAATGAATCATCCACTAAAATTCCTATCTCCCATGTTATTTATTTTTTATATTAAACCTTCAATTTGATGGATAAGCACTGTCATTGGTCATTTCTGCTAAAATGATCCCATCAGCAGTGAAATATTTGACAAATCTGATGTTGAATTTTTCATCCCTAGCTCTCAGCACTTATGGTCCATTAAGATAAATAGTGCGTCTCACATTTCTGATCTATTCTTTGAAGCTTTCTGGCACCAGTTCTCTGTTAAAGAGGGAGAGCTGTGGGTCAAAAGGATGGCTTGTGATCCAAACAGTGCTCTCCTTATGGCTTTCTTTATATAGTCCAGCACATCCAGGCAGCAAGTATCCTTTGCTTCTTCAGTGTCTTCTGCTGGCGACAACTATCACTCCTTTCCAGAATCTGGAGGTTTGGTACCAACCTGTTGATGGAAGAGAAGGTAACAAGGACCTTCTCCTAAGTGAAACACGTTTTCCTTATGCTTCCCTCCCCTGTAACAGTGGTATCTGCAGTCATCACAAAAGTTCTTACCACTTCCAGTATTAGTTTCCAGCCGGGCACTGAAGTTTAACCCCAAGGAAAGTAATTTGTCCCAAGAACTGCATCCTAATACAGAGAATAAAGCAGATAACACACTCCGCTGCTAGCTTCTCTCAGAGGATTACTGTAAAACTGAACTAATAACAATGCAGCATTCCTTCAAAAACTGAAATCTTGCTCACATGCTAAGAAGCTGTAAGGGTAACAGCATCATCTGGTGGCTTCTGCCACAAAGAATGGATTAATTGATTTTTTTTGTTCTACTTTCATTTGAATTTCTCATCTCTCAGGTGAGGCCAGGTCCTGAAGGAATGTGAGAGAGGAAAAACAGACAGAAAATGATAAAAATGAGAGAAAGTAGTGATGAAATCCTCAGCTATACTGAAACATTAAACTGCATCTGAATATTTTAGATCTTTTTAAAATAGTTTTTAAAAGCACATTGAAAAACACCATCCTGATTGAAGTCAAGCTTCATTTCAGGAAATGCCAGATGTGGTTGGGATTTTCACAGCATACATTTAGAACAGGAATGATGCTGCTAAACACCTTGAACCTTAGATAAGGGCTGGTGTAAAAGTCAGCAAAATCTTACGACAATTCCTTTCCACCACTGCTTTTGTAAGTGCCAAATCAAATCCTTTCAACTCCTCCTGCATCTTCCTTCTGGAATTCTTAATATTGATCCTCTTAACTTTTGGAGAGGTGGTATGTAAAAATGAGGTGTTTCAGCTGTGATCAAGTGCTATTATGATTATGATTGTAAAACAAGCTAATCCACCACAGCTTACAGGTATGGTTAGTGTAGTACTAGAGGTTGAATCAGACAGCTTTAGGCATTAAACCTCCCTGACCTAAATGGGCTGAAGTATTCCCAGAAGCATCCAGGGTCCCCGGTAAGAAGTTTACTGCAATCCAGATGAAGCAGAAGGGCCACACAAGCCTACAGAACCCAAAGTCTTCAAGATTTGTTGTTGCAAAAGCTTGTTAACAAGGCAATAAAGTGAAAATTATTCCTCCTGGCTTTATTGGTGCACAATGTCTGTTTTACATTCATACAGTTTCTGTCCTATCCTTGGCAGTTGTCTTCTTTGTTGTATTCTTACAAAGCGAGAAATATCAAAACATTAATTTAAGCTGTCACAATGCAAAGGGCTGACAGTCATATAAAGAATTATCATTATGGCAGAGAATGGAGACAAGTTAGCGAAGGAAAATTAAAGTGACTAGCTAAACAGAACCGAACTTCCTGAAAAATCTAGGATATTGCCATGACAATTCGAATTGCTTCAACTTTTTCTTTTTGTGTTTTTTAGCACTTTCCTACACAGCCTGTTATCAATCTGATGGGGAAAAAGAAAGAAAAAGAAATTACTTCATATATATACTAGTGTTGGTAAAATACATATTTCAAAAGAGAGAATTCATCCTGTACAAGGTTGTGCAATAAGATAAATTGCAACTAACATCAATCTTTGTAATTTTCCATAATTGAAGTCAGACTGACCAAGATTACAGCCTGTCTAATCCTTCTTACCAATACATACAATATAGAAATGTTTCTTTGTCCTCTTTAGGGATTTTCTGAAAACAAAAATTATTTCTAACAAGCAATTCTTGCAGGTGGTGGTCAGGGTCTCGAAATGCTTTGTATATTCCAAAAAATCATTTAAATTATTTTACAAATACAGTAAGGAAGAGAGGGGTTAAAAGAAAAAAAAAAAAACAAAAAAAAAAAAACCAACAAAAAACCCCAACCACTTCAGTCTTGCATTATGCTTATCAACAATAGCTCTTGGAACATTTTACTATGGCTCTGAAGAACACGAAAGCACGAGTCTGAAGGTGCACGTCCTTGCCCAGCATGCTAGACCACTGCAGCCAGAGTAGCTTTTTTTCTCTGGTAAAGTAAAGCAAAAGATTCTCTGTCATAAAACAAATTTTCAGGAGAGAAGACAATGCCTAGTCTTGCCCTGTATCCCTTCTTCATGTGCTACCTGGGTAAGAGGAGGACGCTAAGAATTTAATGCAAGGAGTTGGTGAAACTGCATCCAGTCTTCCACACAAATGTCCACTGCCTTCTCACTTGAGTGTCTGCAGCGCAAATTAAGTCAGTGAGCGTTGCAGTGGCTAACTGATCAGAATACTAATGAAGCATGCATCCACAAGATTGCTTTATATAGTCAAAATTCATAATTAATTCTCATACACATAAGCAATCATTGAGTTAGTTCAGCTAGCACATCAAAAAACAGATGAAAACACCAAAGGCTGAGCAAATCAGTCTTCCCAAGATACGCGAATGAGAGGCTTACATGACTAATGCCAACAGGACAGAGGCACAAGACTCCCTGTGGATGTAAGGACATAAGATCCTTTCCTCTTGTTCATCATTCTCATGTGCCTTTAAGCACTGTAATCCTGGAATTAGAAAAGCAGACTGTTTAGAAACACCACAGTAGGTAGCCTTGAGGTTGTGTGTATATTCAGCAGCAGTAGGCACTCAATTCAATAAGCGCCAAGACCAAGCTGCCAGCATTGCCAGCCAGAGCTGCTGGGCCAAGGCCTGGTGCTTCCCCAGAGAAGTCACCCTCTGCACGGTGAAGTCACACCTGAAACGTCTGCATAGATCGTAAGACAAAAAAAGGAACAGGGAAGGGCTGCAAATCATTATTATTCTCCAAATAAATCAGATGTACATTATGACTTGGGAAAGCAGAGAAGAAAACACTTAGAAATGTAATAAATGTGAATTGCTGCAGTCACACCAAATGTAGCTTCAGCCCCCTAATTGCATAAATTATTTTTTATGATTGTGATCTCAAAGATGTGAAGTTTTGCTAAGAAGATGTATTTGCAAATCACTTTGATTACTATCTGTGAATAGTGTGAACGTGTTTAAGAGCTTCTGCCTATTTGCTGTGGCCCTCTGACCCCTCTTTGCAGTGTCCTGAATCAGCTGGCAGAACATCAGGCACTTTAGACACTCCTACTTGAAGCATTCAGACAGTCCTGGAATTATTGGTGTTACTCAAATGGAGAGTCTTTGTACAAGCTGTCCTTTTACTGAGCTCAGGGCTCTTGCAACTGACTTGGCTTTCCACATTTTTCTCTCTCTCCCTCTTTCATTTTTCAATCAGATATGTTTTACTGTGAGGAAGAATTTGACCAGTTACCATTGTATTCTAAGAAATAAGCCTACTAGACTAAGCATTCAAGGTAATTTCATTTTTGCAATAGGAGGTATAATTGAAGAATCACATTTTCAATGTAAGACACTATCTAAAACTAGTCCCTGGTATGAACCCTGGTCAACTATATACAATCCTCTTTAATATGGTCTTTGATAGTATTCGTTTAGCACTGTAGCGCAAAAAAGGGCACTGAATGAAATTAGTTTCCAAAAGAACTGGAATAGTAACAGAAGTCTCTTTCTCTAAATTAATGACAATCTTAAAATCTCAACTGTGTTTGAAACAGCACATTAATCCACAATGAAAATGTTTGCATAGCATTTAAAAATACAAACAGGATTAAAAAGGAACTTTCCAAGGACAAGACATACTTGATTTGATTTTAAGACTGAAAGTTCAGTGCCTTAAACTTTTTCTAAGAGGTTTAGAGAGAGAGGCTACATTTAAGATGAGGGGGAAAAAAACCCTCCTCTCCCCCAAACACTAATTTGAATATTGTGAAGTTTATTTAGTAACCATTGTAAATATAAATCTAACTGCTGATTGGTGTAGCATGGTTGGCAATAGGTTTGTAACAGCATTGCCCATAATCACTCTTTTCAGCCACTGCTGTAAGAGCCTCCTGTACCCCAGAGCTCTCCAGTGCTCATACCAAGATCGATAACAGCAACTTAACTGTTGCCCAACCAGTAGGATCTGTAAGCAATTGCTTTTGGATCTCTTTACTTATGCAGCTCTACAGCCTATAAATGGAAGCACCTGGCTCATCATGTTCATTGAGAAGCTGGAGAGTGTCTAGAGAAGGGCAACGAGCTGCTGAGGGGTCTGGAGCACAAGTCTTGTGAGGAGCAGCTGAGGGAGCTGGGGCTGTTCAGCTGGAGAAAAGGAGGCTGAGGGGAGACCTTATCGCTCTCTACAACTGCCTGAAAGGAGAGTGTAACCAGGGGGAATAGGTCTCTTCCCCCATGGAACAGGCAATAGGACAAGAGGAGAAGGCCTCAAGCCGCCCCAGGGGAGGTTTAGGATGGATAATAAGAAATTCACCAAAATGGTGGTCAAGCCTTGGAACAGGCTGCCCAGGGAAGTGGTTGAGTCACAGCCCCTGAAGGTATTTAAAATTGGGCAGATGTAATGGTTGTTAAGGGACATGGTTTAGTGGTGAACAATTCTATGATGCTATGACTCTATCACCTAAACAGTTTTGTGCCAAAGGAAGGGGAGGTACTTTTAGGGCAGGAAGCCATCCATTCTATCTCAGACCTCTATTTTATGATGGAATTAATCAACTCTTCTCCTTGTTGACTGCAGGAGAAGCTTAAGAAATAAACTCAGACCACATAAGCTTCAGAAGGCTAAAATTAGATTGGGGCAATTCTACCGAAAACATTTTTGGGTCCAGTCTTCAGCTAACCTAAGTACACTTACACCTTTGCCCTTGATGGAGTGTGAGCCAGTTTCCCGCCCCCCAGCAGAAGTTTTGGCCTTTAAAATACACACAGCATTCCGGATCCAGAAAGCAGTGAGAGAAAATCTTCTGTAGGACAGAAAGCCAAAGGCAGCCAAAAGAGAAATAACAACTGCCTTGACTGCACCTCCATGAAGAGGCTGGTCCTACCTGGAGAACACATTTCTCCCTGAGGCCTTTCGCCAGCTTCTCATTTCTCCTTCCCATTCCCTTTTGGGCTGAGCAGAGCCATAGCAGCAGATCTGAACTTGCTATCACTGTTCAAAGAGAAATCGCCATGCTGCAAAGCACAAGGAAAGGACAAAGGCAGGCTGGAGTAAAGGTCAGCCCCGGAAAGATGAAACAGAGCATCATCTACAAATTGTCATGTCTGAAAGGTAGAGGCTCAAGAAAGCTCATCCTCACACAGAAGAAGCAATTTCTTACCCCACAGCAGTCACTGGCTTAATTTCTGTGGCAAGCCAGGGCTGGCCTGACGACCATGCTGCTGAATGCCAGATGAAGTCTTCCTGCCCTCGTGGTCCCGTCCCTCACTTTTAAACTTGCACATCTGCACGCATGTCTCAGAACTGGCACCAAGGGACCCTGTTTCTTAAAGTGAATTTAGAATGAGATGAGCAGGGATTGTTTTGGGAGCAAAGCGCAAACCTCTGCTAAGCCTTAAAACCTTAGTCTTAGCAGACTTTTTGATTGCTCCAGGGGTGTATACGCTCTTATGTATGTACTTCTGCAATAAAAAAAAGTGCAGCAAAAGTGATTAAACACATGAGGAAAGAGGCTTCCATCTAAAAGGTGATTAAAAAGACAAGCATTGTTTAGTTTGCAAAACACAAGAGTAAAAGACAATATAACAGAAGCAGGGAGAAGGGGCTATTTATTCTGTTTTCTCTCATGAACAAATATGCATGGAAAGGTGAAAGAAAAATGCTGAAAATATTTGTGCGGTGTATAATCAACCCTGCAACTCATTGCTGCAGGATATTAGCCAAATTTTTCAGAAATTTCTAAATGTATTAGATGCTACAAACAATAAACATCAGTTACCTCGGTGAAGGAAAAGCAAAACCAACCAATCCTCCCAAACCGTAAGGATGTTTAGGTTATCCACTCTCCTTGTGCTTAGATTGGTCAGAGATAGAATTTTTCTCTCCAAAGAGATGGCATTACTTATTTATTGAGTGCGTGATAGGGGAAAGCTTGCTTCCTTCAAGCAGGAGGGTTCTGTAGAAGGCAATTAAAAGGGTCAGTAAATGCAGCTGTAGGAAGTCATTGCCAACAGATTTCTCCCACAATGCATAAACTTAGTAATGGTCAAGTGGCTCAGGTGCAGTTATTTTGTTCTGAGCTGGTTATTTTCCCCAGTGAACTTCAGCTACAGCTAGGTAACAGTCAAGGCTGTGAATGGAAATGGAATTAAATATATTCATGTCCTTGTGAAGTTCTTTGCTAATCCTGCCTGTTTCTATGCACTTGTAAATGCCAAGTAAACATTAACTGTGGATATAGCCTATTTGGAGCATAAAAGAGAAACTGTTGTAGCTCCAACATTACTCCAAGTTAGAAGTGAGTGGAATCTGAATTTTACCAGTCCCCTCTGCATCAAGAAGTGCTGGAAGTAGCCTGGGAGCGAGAGGATGCGGGCACTGATGCGACGTGGCATTCCTGAGCATGCTGCTGGAGGCTGCAGCTTCACTTTGTGCTGTCACAGACGAGAAGGTGCTGCTGTGAACAGAATTAGTACCTGCTTAAAACGTACGTGTATATCAAGAACAAACTGTCTTTCTAAAAGAATTTTAAATGCTACTTTTGGCTTGTGAATAGTTTTCTTGCAACTGTCAGGCCATCTGCTCAGAGAGGGGTCTGTACAGTCATGAAAAGGATCTCAAAATATACTCGCCTCATAAACATCTTTTGTTTGGAAAATCCACATGCATCACATAATGCAGTAAATGGCAGCACAAGCTGAACTGAAACATTTTTAAATACCGAGGATGCAACCTTGGATACAGCTCTGCCACCCTCACCCCCCTCCCCCGCCTCCCCTCTATTAATAAGGTTGCTTTAAATGCACCCTTAGACACATTCTCGCACAGGCTGGGACTGGCAGCACCCACCTGCTGGGAAACATGCTATGAGAACTTCTTTGGGTACATCCAAAACACCAAACTGGGTTGTGGGCAGAAAAGAAACAGGCTTCTGCAAAGCAGCTCTCACAGAGATTACATCATTCTCCCAGCCAATTTTCTGCCTACACTGCACCATTTTGTACGGGGTGTGCGTGCGTGGGGAAAAAAAAATAGCACACGGCCGTGTGTATACAATCAAAAAGGCCAAATTAAGGGTGTGCAAGCACATCTAATTCTAGCATTTCCTAACTTTTGGGAGCATAGCTTTTCGGAACTGCTCGGTACGTGAATATATACAATGCATACATATGCACATAAACAGTTACATTGTTTGCATGCTTAGAATATAAAATTGTGTGTACGAGAACAGTGTGAGGCTTTCCTCATTTTTTTTTTTTCTGTTTATTTTCATCATTCTTTGGTCATTTTCTGTTTACCTGCTTTTTCTTATTCTAATGTAAGTTCAAAATGCTAATTTACTTTTACATAAAAATGTAATAAAACTTTCTGGCTTTCTTTATAAACAAATTTCAGTAGGAATGTTGATGGGATGCCATATAACAAGTAAAGAAGAAATACTGTTTAATTATCTTCCATATAAAATCCAATAAAACGTTCTGGCTTTTCTTATTTTTCTGTACTGGGGATTAACATCAGTGTCTTTGTGACGAGAAATCTGCATTCATGGCTCCTCCATTTAGATTTAAATAGGAATTATAGTTCTTGGCAGAAAGGGATCTGTCAAATATCACAGCACTTGTGGCAGGTGGTCACTGCATTGCTTAGTACAGACAGCGCCTACTTAACCATAGCCTGGAGTAAGCATCAAAAGTCAATTATTCCCTTTGTAAATATTTTATTTATATTTTGCAGGCTAACGAATGTCTTTTCAGTGCTTGGCTGAGACCTTCCTCCGTGGATGAAAATCCTACTGAACCTGCATTTGGGTGGTTAAAAATGTGTTCAGCAATCCAGGGATACCAATGGAGCTACTACCAGTGTGTATTAGGCTTCATAACACAACCCTCTGCTTGGAAACCTTTAATGACTTGGCTGGGTTGAAGTGGACAGAGCTAAAACTTGTCATGGTTGTTATCATTGCAGCTGCCAATTAGTACGACAACCATGTATTATTTTGCCAAAATCCCTTTCCTCAGTTAAACTGTATTTTGAATATAAATACTGCAAAAGAAAAAAAAAAAAAAAAAAAAAAAGTGTCTGTTTCCTTGGGTTTAACATATTGGGGGTGGGAAAGCAGGAGGTCTGGTTTAGTAACAAGATGAATGTGGGCAGAGTGGCCCTACAGAGGTAGCTTGAACACACATTGAGTATCAAATGCAGAACAAGAGCTGAGCTCTGAGGGTCAAATGCCTTGAAGAAGTGTCTTGTTGCTGGGTAAACCTGCTAAAACAAAATGACAGTATCCGGCAACATTTACACGTGCAGGGCAGAATCTGTCCCAAAACCACTAATGAGGGGAAAAGATCTAAAGATGCTGTAGCACATTTTAGATCCTTATTTGAACCCTATCTGAACTCTTTGGGCCATTAGCTAGTTAGATCATCTCATTTAAACAACGTTAACAAAAATAATCAAGTCCTGGCTACATAAATATATGTTGAATATGTTTACCTTAAAGAACTGTGATTTTCTTGGGTATTCAATCCTGACATTCAGGAAACAGAAGGAGTACAAAACTTTAAGGAGCAGCAGAATTCTCCGAGATGGGGCTGCGGGTAATTTTCCCTGCAAAGCCTGTTTGGTGGTAAGTTAATTGACTCCCACATTACTGAAACTGCAATGTACTAAAGCACTGGGTGCTCGTTTTCCTTCGCTATTTGACTGGCAAAGGCCATCTGTTCTACCCCATCCATCCACATACACAGCCTCTATTGTTGTCAACAGGATTCACACATACGTGGATCAAGGCAAGCATGTGCCTCTAACTGTTTTCATCCTAGAACATGGATTTTTCATTTTCTTTGTTTCTTTGTGCTCACCCAGTAATACTTGTCATCCGAGAATTCATATTGATCCTGTCATTGCCTTAAAATTGGATGACAATTACTATCTTCGTCAAAATTCGATCTGATGAAATGGCTCCAATTAGGAAGGAAAAAGAAGGAATCCATCACAGCAGGGAGCGCTGCATTTGGCTGTAAAGTAGGGAAGCTTCTCTTAAAGAGGTACCGTTGGAACAAGCAAATGGGAACAAGCGTAACACATTAGGATGTGAGCCTCAAAATACACAGAAATTAGGTGTATGTCTGAAGTGAAAAGCCATTTCATTTTTGCGGTCCCTGTCTGTCTGCAGGACAGCGCTGGAGCTCCTCTGACAATAAACGCCAGTAACTGTTGTTTTTGTTTTCTGATCTGGTCAGACATGCAGTGGAAGTTGACACCAGCCTTCGTGCATTTTCAAATCCAGTTCTGATCACCAGGATAATTATAATACATTATGAAGAGTAGATTTGCTGAAGTTCATGAGATGATAACAGCATAAATTGCATCATGTTTCCAGATACTGATCTCACCTTGGAACTAAATGTAAGAAGGCAGTGAAAGAGATTAAAAACAAAAGAGCAAGGGCACTCCCATTGCTACTAGATTTCCATTTGCCCTAAATCACACAACTCATCCTTTCTAATTACAAATAAAATTGCGCTAGTTAGAGATTTTTTTAGTTCATGAATGTCCTGGTTTGGGGTGGTGCAGAGCCAGCTTTCTGCTCAGAGGAGGCTCTTGCTTACGCTTGTTACTGTTGTACCAGTGTCAGCTGACTTAGTTCTTTACCCCATGGAAGGGTGATACCTGGGGGGAGACATGGCCAGATCGGGTGACCCAAACTGACCAACAGGGTGTTCCATCCCATTTGCCATGTTCAGTGTTAAAGTTGAGAGAGCAGAGGGGTCAGGTTGGCTCCTCTTCTTTGGCTCTTCTTCAATGAGGAGGACCCTGGGAGTTTATCTACCTTTGATCCCCATCAGAGTGTTCTGGAATCCAGTTCCTGTTGGTCCGAGACCACTGGAACTTTCCTAGTGCCTGCCGGTGACATCTCTCTGGCAGCTTGATATGGTTTTGTGTATATATTTATTGTATCTGTTTCATTATTTCCTTTTTATTTTAGCATTATTATTTCAACGAAGTAGTTTAGTTTTTTTCCTAAACTCATAAATCTCTTCCTCTCTCTTCTTCCTCTCCTTGGAGTGAGAGGTGGGGAGAGTATCTGTTGCCTACACAGAATCATGACATTATCAGAGTTGGAAGGGACATTTAGAGATCATCCAGTCCAACTCCCCCTAAACCATGACAATAAATCAGCCCTAAAAATGAACGTGTACATTTGTGCACAGGGGTAAGAGTACCTTTTTCTAGAACAGAGGAATTTGCTTCATGTTGGGTGAATGTTTTGTTCAATAAAACAGTTGTCAGTGTTTTGCTTCCAAGCAGGAAATGAAAAGTCAGACTTGCTGCTGGTCTGCAATTCTGGTGGGACCTGAGCTGAGAGATGGGAGTTGTGTTGCTCAGCTTGCCCTGAAGGACTGGAAGCCTCCACCCATGCAACAGATCTGGGGCTTTTGGAGTTGCACAATTAGGTGAGCTCCTGAACAGGAGACTACACAGCTTATCTCCCTGAAACATCACTATTCCTTAACTACATGGAAAAGCTCCATAAGAGACTGAGGGAACCCAACCAAACACACCACGCTTTTAGCAGGTGGTTACTTTCTGAGCTAAAATTGTAGCACTAGAATGATGCAAAGATGAGTCACCACACCTCATACAGCAGCCAGCTCTTTGGTAAAGGTGGTGGGTGAGCTAGTGCTAACAGCTCTTCCTCAAGCAAACTGGGTGAACATAACTTCTCTTTCCCAAAATCTTTCTTTCTCCCTCTCCAACCCTCATTTTCATTAGCTAAGCCTACTTGCTAAGTCTGACCTACATTTGCAATAGTTCCAGAATGCAACACAACTGTGTTTCTGGGGAATTTTAGCTATTTGCTAAAAATTTTTATCTGAGCCATTTGAATATGTTACGTGCTAAGTGAGCACACACAGCAATCAGAAAAGTATACAAAACCCATGCAATTGTCCTGGACTTATTTGCAACATGCTGCTATTAATGAGCATCTGGGATGACACCATATCTTGCACTATGGATCTCATGATCTGTACAATAATGGCTGATTTTAATTGACTTTTGCTTCGTATACCAAATCCCAATTGGAGAAGTTCCAGGATGCCGCTAGTGAAGAACTGTGGGCGGGTGCATGTTTTGAAGTGATGGTAAACATTGTGACATATACTGTGTGTACCACATATTCTCATATGCACATTTTGACTTTTGTTGCCTTGGCTTTCACACAGCATCTCTAACATAGACATTCCTATTTGCCAGTTTGAGTGGAAATCTGTTGATATGTGAATACTGCTCGCCAGCATGTACCACCATCACTGGACTTTCAGTACTTCTCCCATGAAGCAGCCAGCCCTGCCTGCTCAGAGACACCCCACAAGACCATGTCATCTCTGAGAGGCAGACTGGTGGAAATGGGCAAATGGGGAATGATGACAGTTGCTATGAGAAACCATAACTTTGAGAACTTGTAACTCGCAGCTCAATGTGATCCACCAATTTCCAATGTAAGTAAACATCACCAAGAAGGCTTTGCTCTCTTACTGCCATGAATACTTTTCTCCTTTCAAGAGATGCTGGTAACTAATGCCAAATTTGGTCAAGCCATTTTAGCACTTAAAGTATTATGGGTATTAAAATAATTTTAAAGGTCTGAGCCTAGGAGCCAGATTACCTGTATGATGTCTTTTATTGATTAGCCAACCTTTCTGCTTGAACCAAAATTTGTCCCAAACTCATAGTGGCTCTTTGGGAACCTGGACTCAGCCAAGATTTGTACAGGTTTGTTTTATTTTTAATTTGATGCATTCAAACTTCCCCTGCTACATATTCTATCCTGCCTGGCTGTAATATTGTGTGGCCAATACTAGACAAACAATTTGCTTTCAGGCTCTTCCTAGAAAAACACTTGCATCATGTCCAGCAAAGTTACGAGGTTATAGGCACTGGAGCTATGTGCATCCTCTCCCCAGCAATAAGGTGCCCAGAGCACAAGCAGGCTGCTCCGGGGCTTCCCATGCTCCCCAGGGAGCCTCTGATACCATTGCAGCACTGCCTCCACTTTGCTACAGAAATATTCTTTTTAAAAAAAGGAAAGCAAAGAAAAGAAAAGGATACGCTTTTCTCTCTCTGCAGCATAACCACTTCTCACAGAGACCACCTGGTTGCAGACAGCTGTTAGGCAAGAGTCATGCAAGAGAGATTTGTATGTGAGCGCAGTGCAAGGAAGGCAGTGCCAGTGCAAAGTAGCTGCTCAAATCTACTGTGCACAATGAAATAAATGCTTGTGAATGGGTGTCTCTGTGAGGTAATACTTCCATCACATCCAATTCTAATGTTATCCGGCAAACTGCCTTGCCAGGAGCCTTCTTTGTATTGCAGGAAGCCATCTGTGGTGGTAACTAAAATGAGAACAGCACAGGACTCACTCAAACGCGCATCAGAAGTACTCTCCTCAATCACACGTTCTGCAGTTCCCATGTTGCCAGCAGCAGCATCCCTCCCAAGGTTAGGAAGCAGACCCCCACAAGCCCCAGAACCACCCCAAGTAGATGTTGTGCTTCTCACCTGCTGCCTTTCACAGGGGGGTCTGTACAATCTCCTCAACTTGAACGATAATTTGTCCTTGGTTGGGACCATTAATTGCTATGGAGATGGTGGGTGGAACAATGGATCATTCTGAACACGTTTTCTAAAGCCTCAGTTTCAGTCTTTTTAACATATCTCCTAGCAAAAAGTGCTGATTGTTTTCATTGATCTCCGCTGCTTTGGGTTTAATTTTTCTTTCTCTATCTCCAAGTCTCTCTCTTTGCCAAACTATTCATTTGTTGTCAGATAATCATGGGTTTGTGTTTCAGATAGCTTCCGATTTTGTCCATCTTTCCGTTCTATTGTCCACAAATTTTTTTTCTCTGCAAATATTGCCTTATTGTGCAGTGGCAAGTGGCTATCTGCTAATGCCAATATTACTCCTCGAGAATTATTTTTTCTTGCATCATCAAGGGTTTAAGTAGAAAGCCTTCAGCACAGTGCAAATTTCACTCCTGAGAATATCCATCTTTTGAGGTAGCTGATTTTAATTAAAGAACACTCTCTCTCCCCCTCTCTCTCTGGATTATACTTTAATTTGAGTCTCTATCACAACAGTAGATACTTCCTAGATAAAATGTATTTTTGTCTCTTTTCATCCACGATTATCTGTAGTTCTTAAACACTTGGGGTCAGCAGCTGGTCCCCAGTTGATGTAGTTCAGGAATAATTCTATTCGAAGGAATTAATTCAGAATAAAATTGGCATTAAGTTCAAAACAAGGAAAATGTTCATAATATTTTGCTCTCGTTATATACGTGAGAGTGAAACTCACAGAAATAGCAGTAATAACAAGTGTGGCAATAAACAATAATCTCTGAAATGTATGGCACCTTTCGCCTGAACATTTTTGACATAAATGCATTAAACTGGTGTCATATGAAGAAATGTCATTATCCTAATTTTACACAAGGGAAAAAATAAAAGATTGTGGCAGGAAATTAAGAACTGAAGCTACATCTCATGATCTCCTGTTTCTAATCCCCTAAGAACAGGGAGAATATGTTCCCAAGGGATATAAAATTGAGGTCTTGAGAGTTAATAGTTATGAAAGAATCAACACTATTAAAACACAAGTACAGTTTGAGTTTCTGCCTCCATCGTCTCACCAAATTATGATTGAAATAATACTGGTATTGTATCTTAAATTGTTTATGCATGATTAATTTGCCCAGTCAAGCCATTTCCATATTTTTCACAGGAGTGGTTGAGGTATAGTCCTGGGCAGAGAAAGCCGAACTACAGATTTAGAGCTCTGCTGCTGCAAAGGAAGCTGGGGTGAAGCCTTGCCACTTTGAGGGCAAAACTTCTCATTCTGATAGAAAAAGGATCCCGGCCAGGGTCCCTGTGGCCATGAGGACTCCAACAGCCAACTGATGCTTCTTCCTACGAAACAGTAATAGGGGTATATGTTTATATACGTACATGAATGTGTGTGTGATGGAGGTACAGATCCATATATGCCCACACAGAGCTCGCAGGATGAGTTCAAGCTGGCAAGATGGGGCTGTTCTATTTTCTGTGTACTGAGCCACATGAAGCAAGTCGCTAAGTCATTGCACCAGTCATTTTAGATTTTCTTTTCCCATTTCTTTTGTCTGCATTTTTTTTTTTTCATCATTTGTTTTAATGCCCACTCCAGCCTACACATCTCTGCTTGGTCATGCACTTCTGAACTAAACAGAATTACAAAAAAAAGCCTATGTAGAATAAGTGTAGGACTAATATGTGCTTTGGCAAAGTGCTTTAAACTGCCTTTCTGCCAGTAATCCATTAATTTGTGCTTCTTTGTTTTCTCCAAGCTCAGAATAATTCCCATCTGCCTTGACTCACTATCTAGCGCATAAAGGAAGAGGTCCGTTTTCTAAGCATGGATGAAATAGGAAACTTTGTGTATTATTGAAGAATGGAGCTTGGAATTCAGGGGTTTCTACCAGAGGGACCTAAAATAACTTGAGGTCCTGCTATTTTAATTAACTTCATTATGATGAGTCTGCCTCTTCTGTTCGTGTGTTTTTCCAGCTTTTGTGTTCCTGGCCTGCCTGTAATACATATGTATTCCCCTTTTTTCCTCTCGCTGAAGATGCAATCACATCTTTGAACCATCTGTTTTTTAATTTATTATTTTCCCCCATTGCATTGATGGGCTTTCTTGCTTTTCTGTCAGGCTAACAGTTTGGCTCCTGTTTATCTAAGATATGTTAACATGCTGTTCCTCTTCTGGGCACTCAGTCAGTCTATTGTATTTTTTGAAATTAAACACCAGGGATTTTTTTAATATTATTTTCTTCATCAGCCCAGGGAATATCCTCTGACTTTACAGCCTCTCTTCCTCCTTTTGTTGTTCCAGTGCACATTTTATGACTCTTGCTAAATTTAGGCTAATATCTTATTTTTCTGTCCTCTCCAGACCATTCCTTACCAGAGCCTCCCTGGGAATATTCCTGTACCAGGGCTAGGATTCCCCTAAGAAGCCCTGCAGAGTTCCTTGGGCGTCCCCACGGGGCAGGACGCGGGGTGGCAGGAGCCCAGGACAAGTACAGCAAGGTCCCTGGCCTACTCCCATTGCTCTTTTCTGTTCCTCACCCTTGAGCTTGAGCAGAAAATCCCTTCCAGCTGTGGCTTTTGCCAGCCACGAAATGAGGAGACACGTGCAGTGAAGCCCCTGGCACTGTCACAGCCGGGTGAGCTGAGCCACTTGTCATCCTGAGCCACTGTAGGGAGCTATACGTCCCCAAAATGGCTAGGAAGTTCCATCACAGGATGGAGCATAGCATGGATTTATATTTGTTACCTTACTTTTCTATAGCACCTCCCAAGAGTTTTCCGAGGCATTCCATTCTTTAATAAGCAGAAAGTGCTCTGAGATTTTGTCTAATGAAAATGATATAGGAGCACACAGTATTATTATTAAAACCTCTCCCTTTTTCTCTAGGAACTGCTAAAATACATTTACAGTTTATATCCTTTTTGGTGAGCATTAAACTTTCTAATTTAAAATAATAAAGCCTGGTTTGCTTTCTTTCTCTCCTGTCTATTTCAAAAAATATAAAAAAAAACCTGCCAGTTTTTTAACTACTCTTATTTCACTGAGTGATTTTTGGATTTCAATAAAAGTAACACTGCGGTTACAACACTTTGTGAGATAAGCAAAGAGATTTTTTTTTACAGCACAATTATGGAAATTTCAAAGAACCTTATAAATATCCCGCTATTTGCATATATGAGATAAGCATATTTTAGTAGTGGTTATGACAGGCTAGCAAGGAAAATGTGTGGGACAGCTATATGGCAAATACATGCAAACATAGACACGGAGAGGGGGTGTGTGTGCACTTTTCCAGAGAAACCCATGCTTGGTGGGCACGGGATCCCCAGGAATGCACGGGCCTCCCCAAGGAGAGGGACCACCCCTTTCCTGGGACTCAGTTTCCCCACTTGCAGTTGCAAAAGTAGCATTATTTTTCCAATGTAACACGGCATTTTGGTAGGTCCAGATGGTGCGTGGTAGATAAGAGTTAATAACCTGGCTTTTGGTTTTGTTTCCAGTTACCAGGGCACAAGAACTGGGTCTGGCCGGGCCCTCGGGGTGCAGCTGTGCCGTATCTCAGCTGGCCAGGCACAGGGCTGGGGGACACGGGGAGATTTGCAGTGTTCACTGCTCATCCCACATGCTCTGCCTAAGCATGGCCATCACACCTTGGGGTGGTGAGGGCTCAGAGTCTCCCAAAAGCACATCACTGGTGCCAAGGCTGGGAGGCAGCCTGCCCAGCTGCACAGTGGGCTGATGGTTACTGCAGGCTGGTGGTCACTCCAGACTCCACCAAAGATTAACACAGCCCTAAGTGTCCTCGAAAAACCCATGGAGCAGCCAAGGCTTGGTGTTCAGCACAGGCCCAAGTCTCCACTCAAAATGCAACAAGAATGTAGCTGCCTAAAGTTTTCAAGGAGTCTTTCTGAACTGAACTGTTTTTTGAGTGCTTTTATTCTTTTGTTTGCGTTTGCGTTTTTAAGTTGGAAATCGCTCTTCTGGTTATGCTTGAGAGCTGCTAGGAAGCTCAGAGAATTAGTGTGGCAATTTCTCAGTCCTTTGTTGAAAAGGAAGAGTCCACACAAAAAAATGCACAGGTATTTCAGTTGCATAAATACCATAAATTGCTGTCAAACAAAAAGGTGATTTAACTAAAAGAAACTCCAAACACACAACCCCATCCACACACACTTTTCTGTCCCCATTAGAACTGCAGGTTTCCATTCCATAGATCGCCCAGCCATCTGCTTGGCCCTTGAAAGAGTCCTTGAGAAACCAAAAAATGAAAACCACTTACTTTTTAATCTCTAATCTTGGCTTCCCGGTGCCTTGCTTTCAGGGGAGTTCCACTCGAGGCTTGATTTCTGTACGTGCAGATACTCAGTATGTCCTGAACAATTAGATGCCTTTGAGGATGTTGGAAGCTAGACATAAAAAAACAAATCAATCAAGAGTCTTGTTTGACAACTGACACTATTTCTAATGCAAAAAACACAACCACCAGCAAATAATATATTAAAAACTCCACAATAAAAAAACAGAAAGCTCAAAACTTAACAGAAAATCTATCAAACAAACTCTTTTCTCTTTAGATTTTAAGCCAGACATTTTTCCTACATGGTTTTTGTTAGCCCATTTAGAAAAAAATTACATATCCATCTTTCTCCTTCCTTGCTGAGGGAGATGACCTTTACCAGCAGCCAAAGTCCCCTGGCTTGTGCAGCACAGCCAGGAGCCCTCTGGGGGATGCTTGTGGGTTACTAATGGATTTTTTCTGGTCCCCGGTGCTTGCAGAAGCTCCTTTCTCTCGAGGAAACTGGGAGGAGACGGGGTGCCAGCAGCACCCAGCCCCTATGGGCTCTCAGGAACCCTTCAATGTAGCCTCTGGGCAGAAGACGAGTGCTGCCATGAGGACTCCGAAGGCAGCAAGCGGGATTGCGAGCTGCCCAAACTGCAATTTGTAATTTTTTCCCAAGCTCTCGTAGAAACCTGTACCTTCTGTAACAGAGACAGGAAGGATTACAAGCAATCACTGCCTCCCAAGCAGTTTATATTCACAAGAAAAATAGAAGAGCAAGGGAAGGGGCAGTTTTGTCTCGTCAGCTAATGATCCTTGACTCTATTACTTTGTGTTTTTGGTAGCAACCACAGAGAGGTCACACATGAAACTGTGGAAGTGTGAGGTGTCTTTATTAAATATATCAATGGAGTTTATTAAATGGAATACATGGTACTGGGTAGTGTCAGCCACCGCTGGATGGGCTTGGGGTCATGCAGGCCTCCTGCCTTGATGTCACCGGCTGCTGGATTAATACCATGAGCTCACAGCATGGGCCTGATTAGAAGGCCGGGTCCCAGTTGGTTTTACCTCTGCCCTCTGCTAAGTCTTTGTTTGCAACGTGAGCAACAAGCTTTTCAGCTCATCACCGAGGTGCCACGTTCAGAGCCGAGGAGGATCACTTAGGTCTTTCACCACCTCTGGCAGAAGCAGGGTTTAAAATTCCCGTCCAGCAGGAGGAGGGCACAGAGGTGGAATCATTATATCCTATTGTCCGATTGATTGTTTGGGCTCTGGAAAAGTCTTCCTTTTTGAAGATTTCTGCTTTTTTTTTTCTTTTTTAATCTTTCCCCACCTTTTTCCTCTCATTTTCAACCTGCATCGGGAGGGCAGCACAGAAAAGGCTGCTGAAAGACTTTTTTAGCTTGCTTTCTCTCAAGGGATTGTAGTTCATTGCAGAAAAAACTAGTCTCTCTGAGAGAAAAAAGGTGGTGAGTTAGCGACCCTCCACTGGAACGAGGCAGGTTCCCAGTTTGGAGCCCCTGTATTGCTTGCACAGGCTGAGGAGGTCCAAAGACAGAGAAAGCAAAGAGAAGCTGGTGCAGCCCTGAGGGATGAGGGAGTATTTCATGTAACTGGGAGGAAGGCAGCTGGGAGGAAGGGATTTAGCATGATGGTGATCACTGCATGATTAGAGGTGACAAGAACAATAGTGCATGATATGTCTACATCATGTGTTAGCTGCATGGTGGCCTCCCAGGAAAGAGGGATGTCTCCCATTAAATACAATACTTTTAAATTAAAGCAGATAGGACTCTGTAAAATGGAGGAAAGAGCAAAGGAAACCAAATGTGGAGACTTTCAACCTTTTGGGTGAGACTGTTTTGCTAACAGCCACAGCAAAGTTTGACTATCTCTGGAAAAGTGAGACAAATACAGCTTTAAGCCACCCCTACATGCACCCAATTCTGGACGATCAGGGAACACGGACGTCTCAGAGGCAGAGGCCAGAGAGCACAGGCTGAAGACCACGCTGCTGCCCACCATCTAGTGTGCCAAGACTTTATACAATGGTTTTATCACACTGACTGTAGAAAGTGCTCTGCTCAGAAGGGTGCAAATGAGCAAGGAGGAGGATGCAGCTATCTCAGATAGCGTCCTTGACGGCTCTGCTCCTTCCAGTCCTCATCTCCCTGCTGCAAAATGCAGGCAACACCATGCTGCATGGCAGATCCTGCCCTGGCAGAGTAGGCAGAGTGACCCTGACACTGTTCAACAGTATTCCAAATGTCAGTAACACTGATGCCCAATATAAGAGCTAGAAGATCTTACACACCATGACAAATCCAAATCCGTGTTTCTACACTGATCCAGGTCTGGTGACCGGTTAACACTCACTCCTTTATGTGATCTTGCAAAATAAAGACAATTTTTCATATAGCTTAGTCTTTTTCTCCTCTCTAAAGCTTTGGCTGTGATTTATGAAATTGCCTCACTTTGTCAGAACTTACTTGAGCTAATAAACAATGAAAATGACTTTATCTGTGCTAGTGCCAGATCCATCCCACTTGCAGCTCAAGTTGTGCTTTTTCCAGGAAACCCATGATATACTACTTGACCCTCTACTTGCTATTCTTCATGTTGGTTATTTACCGTTTGCTACCTTTTATCCATTCTATGAACATTTTGCCCTAATTGCTCAGCTATTTGTTGATGATGATGCTGCTGCAGCTGTTTGTCAAATACTTTTATCCATTAATCTGTGAGACCTTTCAGTTGCCATTAATCTGATACAGAAATTTTCAACCACTGATACTGTCAGAGTCACATCTCCCTTTGTGGCATGCTCTTAAAAGGAGTATAATCATGCCTGGCTGTAGTCATTTGTTGACCCATATAGATGGGAACACTACATCCTAATTTTTTGTGATTTACCTGTACTAATTTCCTTAAAGCTTCCTTTGGAAGCCAAATTCTTTGTCACCCTGAGGTTTGTGGGTAATCTGCTATGTGTAGCTGCTGCTTTACACCTAGCTGGGCAAAAAACTTGTTCAGTAAAATGAAATGCTTCACCCTTGCTTGCTCATGCCACTGGAATGCCCACCTGACAATGCAGCTGGGATTTGTGCCACTTGTAGACCTGCTCTACAGCCTCCTGCTCTTCTCTACATGGACTGGAGCAAATTTCGTACAAGCCTCATCCTATGGGAACCTGAACCTCTTGTAACGCAGATTCCTGTGGATGTATTTTGACAGAGGCAATTAAACCTGCACAGGCCACTGCACATCAGGATGCTGCAATACCTGACACTCGTGTTCAGTGCCCTGTACCACCAAGGTGTGGAGATGCTTGTGCCACGTGTCCTTTTCCAGGTTTAACTCCCTGAATCAGTACTGTGAGGGCCCATTTTGCCAACCTGGAGCTACATATGTACCATCCTGTACTTTTCAAGGCAGCATAACTGGTATGTTGTACCATTGGCCTTCCTCTGACGATATAACCCAATTTTTCTGATTTCCAGACTAAAGATACTCATTCTTTTTGACAAGGAGTTGTGGTGTCAATAAGATTTGAGATGCACAGACAATTTCCTGAAACATGGCATCTTTCTTTTTGTACTGGTAAGTACAAAAAGTACTGGTACTTTCTTTCTGGCTAACAGAGGCAAAACTCACATGAAGAGGTTTCCTGGGTCTGTCTGTCCACCACTGCAGCCTGGGCTAGGGCTTCAGCTCAACCCAGCTGCCTGCTTTTCTGCAACCTGCTCCTGCTGCCTAGTTTTCTCTAAAAGCTTAGCTGGAGGACGACTCACTTCAGTGAACATCAGAATAAAATCCTGCATACAATTAAACGTGCCTCACAGTGATCTTGGCAAAGCAGAGCAGTGGGGTTGGGTAGCTTTTGAATTAATTCCACACTCTGTTTATCAGAAGTCTGGCCTTCAATACCTAGTATTGCTCCTAAATATTTTACCTCTTGTTGCGCTAATTGAACCTTTTGTCTGTTGACTTTCAATCCTTCCTCCTGGATTGCAGCCAAAACTGCCTGTCTGCTGACACACTCGTTCTTCAGAATTTCCCCCAATTCAGGTGTGATCCTCGTATGATGTTACGTGCTTCCTGGACCTGCAGGCTAATTTCTCCCACATTGGGGTGATGTGTACGTGGCAGATCACAGGAGCTGGTGAAATCCTTGAGGACCTCATGTGAAACAGTTTTGTTTCTCCTGAAACGTAAAAGCAAACTTTTACCAACACTCCTCTGCTAAGAGGCTAAAGAAAAACGCATTTGCTAGATCTATGACTTAAAACCACTTAGCTCTTGTACTATTGCAGCCGTAATTTCTGGCATTTTAACAAGAAGAGGTGATGTTTGGGGAGTTACAGCATTTAATGCTCTGAAGTCCACAGTCAGATGCATCTTTCTATCTCCCTTTAATACCAGCCCCACAGGGGAATTTCACACACTGGGTCATTGCACTGGCACTCCTTGATCCACCAGGCTATTAATAGTGGACGACAATCCTTTCTGGGCTTCGCTTGGGTACTTATAACATTTCTGGAGTCTTGGATCGGCCCTGCTATTAAAGCAAAGGCATTAATCTTTCCATATTCTAACTTATCTCAAGCTTATACTTGCAGAAAGGTAACTCACCCTTATCCTGAGGTGTTCTGGCCATTTCAGAAGCCTTTATAGGAAAGAGCACATCATTGTGTAGGTAAGATAATTATGAGTCCACTTCTGTATTATCCTTCCACAGTTAGTAAGATCTAGAGTAACCTATTTTGCTTAAGGAATAGACTGCTGAAAAGTCCTTTTTTTTATCCTGCACATGATGCTGAATGCAAGAAAACTCAACCACACTCTCCAGTAAGCAGTTTGCACTGGGAGTAGGTATAGGAGCAGACCTGTTACACACCCCACAGCATAGAAGACACTGCTCTTGCAAAACAGTAATTGCAATAGTCACTGAGGTACCAGAATCTAATAACAGTTTGGGCTCCCAGCATCTTGTTTTTCATTGCTATTGTAGAGTTCTGCCAATTTATGCATTAAGGCACTAATGGGTTTTATATTCCACCTAGCCATATCTTCTCCCAGGCTCTCTTGTTCCTTCCAAGCCCTGTTTCACGTCTACTTCAAATGTCATTTCCAAGACTTCCTCAGTCCAGACAGAACACCGTGTGCCCTCCTGCAGGCAGAGTGCCACATACTGCAGGACTCTGAAGTCCCTCTCATCCTCCAGAGCTTTAAGTTTGTTTGTCCTCAGGACTCTGATTAGTGAAAGTGATTATTACTGGTACCAATTGCTTTGACTAGATTTGTTTCTAGTTCCTTTTCTTTCCAGAGAATCCTTCTAGCCTTCCTGCCATGTCCCTTCCACCCCTGACCTCATTTATCTTACCAGAGTTCCCAAGTCCTGCAGCCATGTCTAACATCTAACGTCGCAATTCTGAATCTCAGCTTGTTGTCAACAGGAACTCAGTCTCCCCCAGTAATAAAGCAACAGCTACCCCAGGAGTCATTGCCTAGCCATCACAGAATCACAGAATGTTTAGAGTTGCAAGGGACCTTAAAGAAGACACCTGCCACCAGACCAGGTTGCTCAAAGCCTCATCCAGCCTGGCCTTGAACATGTCGAGGGATGGGGCAGCCACAGCTTCTCTGGGCAGCCTGGGCCACAATCTCACCACACTCCCAATAAAGAATTTCCTCCTAATACATGACTCCAGCAATATTATTGGCAGCAATACATGACTCCAATCTCTCATCAGATTTTTCCTTATTCTTCCAGCTTAGACGCCAAACCAGTTCAAAATCTCGACACTCATTACAGCAGCAGCCTGTTTGCTCTCCCGACTGCAGGCTCATGGAGCTCAGTGTCGAGCACCATCCAGGCAGTAGGCATTCAGCCAGCTTCAGCTCCAGGATTTTCATCAGAATTGGTCTAACTGGGCTGTTCGCCTAAAACCACAATCCACTCCACAAAAATATCCCTATTTAAAGTCCTGATTCCACAGTGAAAGCTCATCCTTGAGTGGCAATCAACTCCATTTAACAGTGAGTCTTTTAGTGGTCTCTCTCTCATGCTGGTCCCTGTCTCCCTGAATTAACAGTATTCTTCACCACGATGGGATCCTCCTTGCCTGTATGCCTGTTGCTTGTTACGCAAAATAGCATAAGTTTCGTTACAAATGTCTCCATCCATACCATCAGAGTCAGTAGTCCTTCCCCAATTTGTACTGCAGTCAATACAGCCAGATCGGCTGACAACTTCTGTTTATTTTTCTCACTGACTTGCTTACCAAAGTCTCAGAATTCAAGTGTTCTCCTTCGCCCTGTGCGGCAATGATTTGATTTCTATTCCTGCTCTGCTCAGGCTCTCACAGGCTCTTTCTCATGGAGTTGACTGCCGGGTTACCACCAATCTGCCACAAGCAAAACACAAACCGATGATGCATTCCGACACCTCCTCCCCTGATAGCAAACAGCAGAATAAAAATGGCTCAGCTAACATCTCTTTTACTAAAGAAAATTGGAGATACTGACACCTGCCCTTATATCAGACAATATGGGGGCGTTTCCATGTATGTTAACGTGCCCAAATGCCAAAACCAAGGGAAGACCAAGCCTGACAATAGTGAGTCCTTGTTCAGATCTCTGAGTGGGAGATGTCATCTTCTGGCTACTGGGGAGGACTGTGGTGCCCATACACTATTCCATTCTCAGGATTTCACAGCCTAGTTGCAAAGGAAAACACTCCTGATCTGCCAGTCAAAACCACTATTTTCAAGGGCCTGATTTGCAAATACAGCAGTGGGTTTGTGACTGTAATTATCATAGAACTGCCCATGTTGGAAGGTACCTTTCAGATCACTGAATCCAACCATCAACCTTACACTGACAAAAACCATCACTGAACCATGTCCCTCAGCACCACAGCTGCCCACCAGCAGTGGTGACTCAACCACTTCCCTGGGCAAGCTGTTTCAATACTTGATAACCCTTCAGTGTAGAAATTTTTCCTAATGTCCATCCTAAACCTTCTCTGGCACAACTTGAAGCCATTTCCTCTTGTCCTATTGCCTGTTACTTGAGAGAAGGGACTGACCCCCTGCTTGCTTCCCCCTCCTTTCAGGGAGTTGTAGTGAGCTGTTTCATCAAAGATGATTTAGATACAGAGAGACGATCACTGCCTTACCCCTGCACACCACACTGTTCCTGATTATGTGCAACTAAATGATCTTTGAGGAAGCAGCCCTTAGTTTCCAAGTCTTAGAGCCCACTCACTTCAGATCTACCAAGTTACTTTGGGCTGGCAAGACACCCATTGTGTGACTAAAACATTCACAATAAATAAAGCCATAGCCAATTTCATTCTCCGCATCATAATGACTCTCCCACAAAAGACCTCCTTGCCTGGTTTCTGCAAACCTTCCTTGCTCATTCAAGCTCCTTTAAAAACATGTTGCAGAAGATGGGAAATATGCAGAAAATAGCTCTTCAGGCCCTTCAGTGGCACAGCTCAAGGACCACATTGCCTTTATTCATCTGTCAAACAGGGTCTGGTGGCTGAAGGATCATGTTGAGGAGCCGCTGTCTGAGAGGACTTGCCTGCCCCATGGTGATGCCCTTGCAGTTTGAGTGTTCTTAGTGGCATCAATTCCTCTGCAAGCCTGCACGTGAAAGCTGTCATCTGCCACGCTACACTGTGGCAGCAATGCTGCTTGTACAGTGAAAGACCCGGTGATTTGTGGTGCTATAAAAGCCAAAAAACTCCATCATTGCCTTTTACATATAATTGAAAACACAATAATTGACTGCAGTGTCAACTAAAGAAGGCAGGCAGCACCCCTGGAAATACACACACCCATTCGTGCGCACACACACACAGAGCCTCCTACTGCCAGCCAGGCACTGCTGCGTGACCTGTCTTAATAGAAGGCTTAAAATAAATCAGAATTATTTCCAGATTAGAGGGAGAAAAAAAAAATCCTGTGAAAACATTTCAGTCTAAGCACAAAGAACACAAAGAGTGCAGTCACTTTCCCAGTCAGCACAGCATTCTCTTTCCTCTGGTCCTTTGCTCTCCGCCCTCCTGCTCCCCCAACCTGACTTAACCTTCTTTTTTTTTCCTGTCTGAGGCAGGTGAACATACAACATTGTAAAGCTACTGCATCCACACCGACGTGTCTGTGAACAACTTACATGTCTCCTAGATTTTTCCTCTTCATTTTCTTGACACAGATCTCAGCCAGGGTCCCCAGACCAACGTGTTCCTTTATGAACTCAGTTTCAGCAGTTTAAAATACCCATCTACAGCCGCAGTATCCAAGACCATGAACTCTGTTCCTCCTGGTATCACTTGACCGGGCTCTAACCTGGCAGAGCTCACAGTGGGGTAGCTGGAACATATGGAAGCACTGTCTGTATCTTTGCCAGCTCACGGGTCCCAAATGCATCACCACATCTGATGGAGCTGGTACTCCCATCTCTGTTTTACTGCAGACCACTGGTATTTTGGAGTGATATGAAAAGGTTTCCTCTTCTCTTCTTTTCCAAAGGTTGCCAGTGTGGGGGCAATACACTAATTCCAGTGTCAAAGCACATGGGGATCTTGCATGACTTCCTTGATGCTTTCACTGGAAGACATGATCCATGGTAGCAGCTAGCACAGCATGTGAGCAACAGGGCATAGAAGGAGATGAAGGATGGAGGAAGATGGACAAAGGCTGAAAGAGAAGCAAAAAACCTCTCCCAAAACCTTATCAACGCCCCCTACTTACATTTGGGATAATTTTTCTTTTTTGACTGCTCAAGTGGGCCACTTTGTTTACCTCGGGTGCATTTAGGGCAAAATACAGAAACAGGCCAGTTTACTTCACTCTCATTTTCAGACAGTTTCACTTTCAGGATCTTCTGCACAAACAACATGCTACAATTTGGGGGTTGCAAAGGCTGCAGGGAAATATTGATTTCCTCACAATAGCACTAAAACAGTTCGACCCAACATCTTCTGAAGGCTTTTACAAAACATACATTTTGAAGGACAAGTTTGACTTGACAGACTTCTTTTAAAGAGAGCTGCCTTTTCTTTGCAGCTGCAGTAGAGCTGTTATTTACTACTTTTTATTACAGAAAAAGAATTGTTGATGCTAGAAATTTCTTTTACTCAGGTAAATAGCTCTGAAGTTTCAGATTGTCAGGCTATGTGAAAAGCTGCACTGTAATGCAAGAAAAATTCTAATTATTCAGCTAATTAAAAAAGTCTTAATTATAATATAGAATAATTAATTTCTTTTGATACTTACAACTCAGACACTCCCTTGTATACCTCAGGGATCCAGAAGTCTTAGCAAATGTAACAGTGGGAATTGCTTCTTAGAAAAGCCAGCTTTCTCTAAGGCTTTTCTTCAGCTGGCAATAGTTCTGTACACAAGAATAGGGACCGATGGCCAATAGTAGTGCTGGAGATTCCTGAGCCATCAGCTCTCTAATGCAGAAGGTCATATGCCACCTCTACTATCAAAAGCATTCCAAAAAAAGACACCAAAGTGCCATGAACTGTGATACTACTACTGCACTACTACACTAGGCGAACTGCGGCTCATATCATCTTGCCATCACAGCCCCAGTCACAGCCCCCCATGAGCTACCACTGGACTAGGAACTCCAGAAACAGTCTTTCTTTAAACCCCTCTGTCCCGCGGCCTCATCACACACTTCCAAGTCTATTCCTGCCTTGTGAAACTGCTCCGTGTCATCCCGCCAAGCAACACTCCAGGAGCAGTGTAGTTCCTCTGTCGTACACTACTAGCTTTAATGTGCCAGAGCTTCACTCACAGGGACACTGGGGACCACAGCTCACCCCCGCAGAGATGAGTAGAGGAGAGGACACACAGGGTCAAGAGATGCCAAGATGGGAAGGAGGCGTGTGCTTCCAGCCAGAGCTGCTGCAGCAACCTTTTTCCTCATTTTATGATATTTGCCTCAACTACAGAGACTGAATCATTTCAATTCAAGGAAACAGATCTTAGTTCCTGTGCCCCCTGTCCAATTTAGCCCAGTAAGTCGGGTGGTGACTGCTATCACCAGCTGCTCCTCTTCACCAGAAAATCTGTTCAGCTATGAAAGACACAGGATTTATTTGCACCCTGGTTCCTCACATCCAAAAGCATAAGGAGTATCAATTTTTTTTTTTTTTNCATTAAGTATACTCAGATGTTACAAACTGTGAGAGTAAGGGGCGGGAGACGGCAGTGCATGGACTTCTGGAGCTGCCAAGAAAAGAGTTATTTCCTGGGACATTTGCATTTTTCCAAAGTCAGCTCCTAGAAAGGACTTGATTTGGTGAAGGCCTCCAAAAAAGTGCTGTGTGAGATCAATATCCATTAACGTGTTAACTCCAGCCCTCAATACACCCTCGCTCTCATGTGTTCTGCCTTTCAAGATCCAAAAAGCAGATGCCAGGATGTGTAGCATGCACAGGGAGAGCCCTTCTGAAGCCAGCAGATACTGAAGGTTCATACTATGCTGACACTTTTCTTCCAAAAAGCATTTAAAAAGGATAGATTTCTGAAAGTTTTTGAGGGTCTCAGGTAGAGTAGCTTCGCCTTAGACTTTGTGACTCCTTTGTCTTTCTACGTTTCTTCCAGTACATCATTCAGTAGGATCCTTCCTCATCTCTTCCTCCTCTTGGAGGCTTCTGGAGGTCAATGCAACACACAGCTGTGCATACTGATAGGCACCCAGTGGAACTGGTAGTTAATATTACCCATAAAGAACAATATGTTTGCCCCATTTCTGCTCCTGCTGGAACACTAATTCCCTGTGAAAGCAATTGTGGCATCTTATTTCTTGCTCAAGGCTCTAAATCTCCTCTCCACCCATTCATGTGTCATAGATAAGAGCTGCATTTACATCCCGTCAGTCACACCCTGCTGCACAAGGAGGTGAAGCCACTTTACGCAGGTTAGTTAGTAATGCAAGACCCTTTCCCAGAACAGTAAACTTCTTTCTGACATCTTTGATGGCAAAATAGGAAGGGGAAAATTCAATTACATTTCAAACCCTAATAAAATTCACTTATCTTTCCCCTTTTCTATTTTTATAATATACCAGCATTTGCTACTTTTACTGGATCTTCTCCCTCTTAAAATTCAGCAAACCTTGTGTGTGTCCTCACTCATCTCCTTCTCTGTGAAGAATTAGAAAGAATTAATAAGATGGGATATTTGAATAGAATCCTTTTTATTTCATGGCCTGATTTTACTTCCATAAACTCTGCATTTATAGCAACCTCATAAATTACCGACATATATGGAAAAATAAATACTCCTTGCCTCCCCTACTAAGCCTGCAGACTTAGCCAACAGATCTCAAAATCACAGGAATAGGAAAGGATATTTTCTTTTCGACTCATTCAACTGGAAATACAATTTTGAGAAAAGCAAAGCAGTGTTTCCCTTTCACTGTTTCCATTTCATTTGGGCTGATAAATGCCTCTGGGACATAGCATTTCTGGTTTCACCTCTTCTCAGCCATCTGTCTGTCTCTCTCTCCTTCTCTTTTTCTTCTTCTCTCTCTCTTCACCCCTTTTTCAATTGGCCTAAAAATAAGCAGCACCTGGTAGCAGCGCCGTGTTGGCTGTCACAAGGATTGTTGGTATATGACCTTCTGTCTGTCACAGAAGAGGACTGGTTTCTTTTAGTTGGATGTTGAGCAAGTTGAGAAGTGGTTTGACTACCTTCACTGACGACAATAACCAAAAGATCTTCAGAAGATGTCAAAGTCCTGCGGTTAGGTAGGCAGCCAGATGTGAATGATGAGGTTTTATAACAAACCATCCCATAAAAGCATGTTAAGACTTTGAGAGCAAAGAAAGCCACTGTGAATTCATGTCCTTCTTTGTGCTTCTGCTGGCAGCAAGGCACTGAATTAGTGTGAAAATTGAGCAAAAATTAATCTTTGCCTCATAATCCATTATTTAAAAGGGAGCACTCACTCACGATAATTTTGAAGTCACTGCTACAGCAATGTCATTCTGAAATCTGTAAGTTTGCCATAGGGGAAAAATAGCAACATAAGACTAGGTCTTGAGATTTGCCAGAGTGCCAGACTCTTAATCTCCTTACTGCATTTACCATTTGCAATTTTGCGTTGTAGTTAGAAGTTCCCCAAGGTCACCCCAAACATCTCAAAGCTCTTAACCATCTGTCTCTGATTCCTAAAAATTAACATGGAGATGGAGAGAGAAAGAATGACTGACTCATCAGGGTCACTCTCATCTACCAGAAAAAAGCATCTGTGCCAGCCGCACCAGGAACAGAGCCCTAGGCAGCCACAGGAGCAAACCAAAAGCCTTCAGTCCTCACAGCTAAGCCCATGGCCATACCACACCTCTGTCACCAAAGTGTCTGGATGCACAGTCCCTGCTGACACCTGTAAGGAAATGACAGGCAAGCTGTGATCATGCACACCAGCTTCAACAGTACTCACCTCTGATAGGCCCAAGTCCTGTTGTGGATAGAGATGTGGAACCCAGATTGCCCAGAGAAGTTGTGGATGTCCCACGCCTGGAGGTGTTCAAAACCAGGCTGGACGGGGTTTTGAGCAACCTGGTCTAGTGGAAGGTGTCCCTGCCCAGGGCAGGAGGCTGGAACTGGTTCGTCTTTAAGGTCTCTTCCAACCCAAATCATTCTGCAATTCATGCCTGCTGCAGCTTGAGCAGTCTTCAAGTAGAAGAACCTCAGGCACCAAGTTTGGTTAGTCAGGGTTTCCCTTCAGCACAGCTGTCACTTAAACTCCAGTTTCTTAGTCTATACCGTGCTTAAAGTGAGCAGATTTGTATAAGAGACAAACTACACAGCTGTGTTTCATTTGTCATATGATTGCCTGCTGTCATCCAGCTTTTGATGTGATTTTGGAGAGCAGAAACAAGGTTGGGAGGATAAATCAGAGACACAGTCTCACGGCTGTGGGAACCAATCCCAGATCTTCAGGAAGGCTTGAACCAGGTCACCGAATCTCTCTGCATCTGCTTTCCCTTCCTGAAACATGGCAGTAAAACACATTTCTAGCTCACAAATGTAATTGTTTGGTCTGCAGGTAGCAGTCTTGCAACCTGGTATGCCAGTCTCTGTTGGGGTCCCTAAAATTTAACCTTATAAAACAACAAAATACCACACACACACAAATCTAGCTCCTGCTATGATACAAGAAAGAACTAGCAGGGAAATTTGTATTTTGTTTCTCCTTTTAGGAAAAAAATAAGGAAACAAACAAACAATAATGGTAGACTATAAAACAGCAATAAAAAGAATGGAGATTAAACTGCAGCATGCAGTCACTTTAAAAGAAATAAATAGCAAAAATAGTCTAAGTTTGTTTTCACTAGGTCTGAAAAACAAATCCAGGACAAAAAAGAAAGCAAAAAAACCCCAAAAAACAAACCCAAAACAAAAAAAAACCAAAACAACAGGCTGCCTAAAAATAGTTACTACGGAAGGAAAAGACTGATGAATAGTTGGAGAATGTGTTAACTTTTAAACAGCTTGAATATTCAAATTGGAATAAAAATATTCCTTCAATTAAAAATTATTAAAATTAGCTCAAAGTATTTTTTGGTGTGTTCACTGCAAGAATTTAATAGGATCTAGTTCTCAGCAAAGCTTTGAAGCAAAAATAACGTCTCAGGAGCTCATTACACATTAAATCCTATCAAAAAGCAGGATCCCACTATGAAATTAACACAATTTGCAAATCATTATTGCAGGCTACTCCTTCCCCTGCTCTGTTGGTCATTTTTAACTTGAATCTGAGATGCTGTCAAAACCACCACCACCAACAAAGAACCACTCACAGAAAAATGAGCATTGTATCTTTGAGCTGCAAACAGCACGGTACGATAGTCACACACAGAACAATATTCACAGGAGAAGCTGTCAGGGAAGACGAGAAGTAGAAAGTGAAGTGAAGTGAAGTGAAATGAACCAAGGGATGTGGATCAAAATCTTGTTTGGGAACTTTTTATAAGGTAGGAAATTCTGAACCTTGTGCCTTCCTGAGCTTCTGTAACTGTGGAGGTGTAGCTTCCAGTTTGCAGCCTGACTCTTAACATGGCTGAATTAATTGGTTATTTTATAGGACATGTTCCCTCACAAGTATTCATGAAATATGAATCACTGGACAAAGTCTCCTTTTAATGAAATGCTGCTTCTTGTTTCCTCTTGTCTGAATTGGAGGAAGAGGAAAAAAAGGACAATCGATACAGTCTGAAACAGCTACAGCTCATTAAAATTCTAGGCTGTCAATACGGTGTATGTCTATCACTTTGGAGGCTACTGAAGTGTTGGTGGTAATGGCACTTTACCACTGTATTTGTTAAAGTACTTGTGGTGTCTGCTAAAACTTAGCAGGTGTTGGTTGCTGTCAGTGTTTCTGGGGGCCAAAAGGAGGTGACAATTAAGGCAGAGTCATCAGTCTCCTTCACTGTCCTTAGCTAATGCGAAAACCAGTGTAGTTGAGGTAGGGGATTCGTCTCCACAGAGCCCAGCTGTTATTTTTAATGCAGTATGTGGAATATTAAACTGTTTATCTTGTTATTGAAGCCATAAGAAGGCTCTTTCATGTCATCATTTCTATTTTATTCTGTTTAGAGTCTTTCATTAACTTTTCATATGAAAGATCTGTAATTTACATCTTCAAAGAACTTTCAAAATGTAAGTTTTAGGGACGACAAGTGCTGTATGTGTGCAGTTCTATTCTGATGGCAAAGTCAAATTGCAAAAATACCATCATGAATGTTTCTTCCTTTTCTTTTTTATTTATGAGTAAAACACAGGGGATTTCTTTGGGGAAAAAAGAATTATTCTGACTCGATACTAATCAGCACAAACAGAAGGCTAAGCCAGTGCTGTCTCTGAAAGGCTAAAGAAGGCGTTATGATCTATGGTCCAGGGTGAAAAGCCCAAAATTAATTACAAGTAGTTTCAGACCAGGAATGTTCTGCATGTAAGTGTTGTTTTTGCTTTGCAACCCTAATTCAAAGCAGTCAAAACCCAAATCCAACACCCTCCAACCTGCAGGAGATTTCATTCCTCCCTGTTAGGTCAGGGAACATGGCCTGATTTTCAGGCACCTGGGAGCAGAAAGAAACCCTGGCCAGCTGTTAAGCTTTATTTCTCTGTTATAGTGTTCCGTCCTGATAAGTAGTGCTGCTTGGAAGACCATTTCATTGAGACATTTCATCTGCTACCACAGCAGCGTTCAGAAGCTGCACACCAAATCCTCGCCCCACAGAAGTCAGCACCAACATCCTGACCATCCAGAAGGGTTTCTATTACTGCATCGAAGGGTGACAACCCCTCTCAGGACAAGTCCCTTATTATAAATCAGTCAATCAATCCCCAAGACTGCTAAAGCCTTCCGTTTGGCATTGTGATGGCAAAGCAATTAAAAGCTCATCCCTAAACAAATTACATTCTGTACGTTTGGTTTTACAAAAGCCCAGAAAGGGGTCAGATCTTTTATCACTGTTGTCAAGGGAGAGGAAGTGAATTTCATCAAGTCACACAACTAATTTACTCCACTGGGTGATAAAAATTGGAGCTATAAACGGTAATCCAAGTAGAAGGGTTTCTTTGGGTACAGACATGCCCCAGACCCTGTAGAAGGCTGACAGATGATGAGTTGGTACTAGCTGAGGAATCAAAAGAATTAGGGACACACAGGAGAAAAGGGACCTCTAGCAACGACTGGAAAACTCACGGAGTATGGGGTTGTCTGGCCACGCTGTATATGTAATCTGCCATCTCAAGGTAGTATTTCCTTATTGTGCCCTAGAGCTACACCCTCAGGGCTGCACCTCCCTGCATGGTGCAGGCAGATGTGCCTGTTAGTGATTGCCTGGCACCTCCCTTGGGTGGCCACAGTCCCACAGCGCTCAGTTCCCTTACCTTTGATCCCATCCTGCTGTCTCTCTTGCCTGTTGAGTGCTGAGACAAAAGAAGTATCACACTGAGACGGGGTGGTGCTGATGGGGAAGGCAGGACTGGGAATAGAAAAGACTGTACCCAACCTTGGGTGATGTGGGTCTGGGTTAAACTATTAAATACTCCCAGCAAGTCCACACTGGCTTAAGAGTGCAAACTGCTCGGAATAAGGACTATCATTCATTGTGCCCTTACTCATCAAGGCACATGCTTAATGCCTTATCTTTAATGAAAGTCTCCGCATGTTCCTGTACTATAAATAATAATTTAAATATTGTATGTCTGAGCTCCAGTGGCTGAGGTTGAAGTGATCATTTTGGAAAGATGGAACAGCTCTCATCTAAAAATACGTATCTGAAAAACTATTCTGGAAGAAGCGAGACTTATAAATTGATAAATGGGTTGAAGCTGGGATGGAGACTGTGATGAGAGGAAAAATTCAGCTCTCAGAAGGAAGGAACTAAAAAAAAGGCAAGAACCATTCCAAGACTTTTTATTGTTTAAAATTAAGGATTTGAGGCGTAGCAATATAACAACTGGAAAACTGGCATTCTGAAAATGCTGACCTAGATGAGGAGGTTTTGAATCCAAAAAAACCCCCAACATCATTAAGGAGACTTTCCACTTAATGAAAATAAGCAGGAAAAATGGAAATGTTTTTTATGGAAATGTAACTTTGTAGGAGATTAGAGAAGCATGACAGAAACCCAAAATGAGGATTCAGAGGAAGCATATCTCAGCCAGCTAAGTAGCTTTGATCCTAATTGATAGGAAGCACAGATACAATTACTCTCTTTCCAGTTCCCCTGGTCTGTCCCTCCACTGCCTCATACCGGATTTACGCTGTCACACTCAGCTGTGTCGCTGGTGCCAGGCCACCGCAACAACCACTTCATGAACGGCTTTGGGTTGTACAAGATTATACACTTCTCACAAACAGTATTATTAAACCTTTAAACTACTCTTTTAAAATGGAAAAATGTAATATTTTGCATTTTTCTGAGACTAAGTAGCACTGAGTAAGAATACTGCCCCCTCCACATATTTCCTTTAATAATTCTAATCCAGTAAAATTCTAGCACATTTTTTTTCACATTCCACGCGGAGAGCAGAAACCATTTCTCATTTCCATTTGAATTTTATCACTTCAGTAATACAAAAGACATGTACTTCTAAGCATGACCTACCAAAGGTCTTCAAATTTTATAGCACACAAACCAAATTAATGGCTTTATTAACGAGTTTTACTTTCTACTTATGAAAGTCTATTTTTCTGAGAGCCTTTAAAACGTAAACACACAAAGGCTCTGAGGTGAATGCAGCCAGGGATACTGGCACTTGGGTCAGTGAGACCGGGGAGAGGCAGGAAGCAGAGGTTCAAAGGCAAAGACGACAAGAACACACCACGGACCACAGTAGAACATGGAGCAGAACCCACTTCTGTGATCATAATGAATGGACAACTTTTGTTTTCAAGGAGCACAACAACCTCCCCACAGTCTTACCTGAAACCAGCTATATCAACGGAGGACATACTCATAGGGTGGTGACTTCTTTGACAAAGATTTATTTGAAGCCTACAGAAATCGGGGAGAAGCTACAGTACTGCAGCAGGTTTTGCTTTAGCCCTGAAAACTTATAGCATCTACTGAAATCTCAATGAAACATGGAACATCATTGGGGGAGAAGAGCAAAAACTGCAGGACACCATTTTATTGACTGAGAAATCCCATTCTGGTAAATGGAGAGTAAGAGTGAGCAGTTGATGGAGAGCTCAAAGAGCTTAAGCTGAAATAGGGAGATAGAAAATTAATTGCTGTGTTAGCATTAAGCTGTAGAGGGCTGAGAGCTCACGGCAAGGGTTAAAAGCCTGTGTTTAGCCTGGACTGCAATTCAAGGCAGGAGACTTTTACGCTGACAGAAAGCAGGCTGGAGAGGGAGCGGAAAGCTGATTGATAGGAGAGAATCAAGCTAGTGAAAGTGAGTAATAGAGGAGTAGACAGTAATTGTTGAAGGAGATTTGATAAACTGTTTCAGAGCAAGACAAGGAGCAGAGAGTCAAATATTGTGCTGCCACAAAAGCCAAAAGTCAGAAAAAAAAAGGCTAAAAACAATGTTACTCCCCCCCCAACCCGAAAACACCAAGAGGGGCCACAGGATGAGAGAATCAATAGGGCTGATGTAAAGTGTGCTAAACATTATTTAAAAAAAAAAAACAAAAACCCAAACTATTCTTCTCAATGTGATTGGTGAATCAGCAAGATCTATCTCATAATATTTGAGACCAAGGTGAGGGATTATGAAATGAAGCACAGAGAAAGAACAGTTTCCCCATAGGAACCCTTTGTAAAAAGAAGGGCTGAAAAAGAAAAGATTGAGGTTTGAGCAAGAGGTTTTCAGCATGCTCTAAAATCATGGCCAAAAAGTCAGCCTTGAGGAGATCACAAAATAGTGAAGAAAGGGGAGACAAAGGGAAACGATAGCTTAATGGGCCCAGACTGGACAAAGATACCTTTGTTAGCTGGATGCCACAGCAGGAGGAACACCAAGAAGGAGGGGTTGGTTTGCTGGATTCCATGACTTTCAGAGACTATCCGTGGTCGATGGATGCCGCTACAATTGCAGCAGCAGGGCTGGAAGATCGGTAGGTTGTATCAACACTGTCTTCTTGCCATGGAGAGGGTAACTGAGGAATGAATGAGGACTTGGGCAGTCTAGATTCTGAAGGGTTAGGTCAGCAAGAGCACTGATTTTTATCTTTTTTTAGTTTAACAGCTAGAAAGTTGTTTGACCTAATGTTTGTAGCCCTTCTGCGTACTCTTCTGAGAAAGAACACAAAGCGAAGAGTGTGCTCTGCAGTCTCAAAGGCCCTGGTCCACAAAGCACGCACATCTGCATTCCCATTCCCAGTGCTTACATGTTAATGCTCCAAGAGAGCTGAAAGTTTGCCATGGTGTGTGATTGTGGGTTCAGTTTGCATTTGCACTTTACCAGTTGCTGAACCGTAGTCTAGAACCACAGCTAGCCACATGTCCAGACATCGTGCTGGTGGGCTGGCACCAAGTGGGGGTCATGGAGGCTGCCTTTGAAGGACCACTGTTGGCCTCCCCAACAACACTGAACTCATGTCCATAGATTAAGCAAGATCTCAGTGCTGGAATGAGCTCAAATGTAAAACACTGCAGCTGCCCCCTTCCCAGAGAAAGCTGCATCTCTTTACGGCTGGCTTTAAAGCTAAGCACGGCTGTCCTGCCTTCTCCCCCATCCCAAATGCTCTCCGCTGGGAAGGTCCAACCACACACAGCCCACACAAAGGTAAACAAAGGTAGAGGAACACCAGCAAGAAAGACAGGATTAAGAAAGAGCTATTTTCTCCTTCAGAGTGCAGATCACCTTTAAAAGGAGAAAACCAGCTGCAAAAAGAATCTCAGGAATGTAATGAAGCAGCACACTGGGAAAGCACATGCAGGAGCCTTGCACCTCCCAGCATGTGTGAAACACAAGCAAGTGTAAAAGCAATTGCAGATTAAAGTTTGTCTCTTCTCAGTTCGACTGGCCTAAGGGAGACAATAGCAGGATTAAAAAGAATAATAACAACAATAAGCCTATGGGAGTAATTTTTAATAAAAATACTATTCTGGCCTGCACCTGTCTGTGTGGAGGCTCCCAGAAGGGCAGCAGCTCTGCTCTGTAATCAAAACAAGCTGTGGTAGGGACACAGGAGTGCACAATGTCAGGGCTGTAAAAGTGTGGGAAGGGGATGGAATATCTCAGCCACAAATGCACTACGTGAGAGTGAAGACACAGACTGTGATTTCAATGGGGAAACACTTCAAGTGCATGGGGGGCTGATAAAAGCCCTGACAACATAAGACACTAATGAAGGCACGAACTGCGTGGCAGGGCTTTTTTTTAAGCACTGCTTAATGAACCCTGCTTCTAGATACATCAAGTAAAATATGTAAAATATTCACTCCAGGGGTGAATCTCTGAGAGATCAGGCACAGATGCCACTGGGAAAAAACAGCTGCACCTGAGACTGCAAAACCACCGAAAGGGGCTGTCAGTGACCCTGCAGTTGCCTTACTGGGCTGTGGCAGGTTCACATGACAGAAGAAGAGCATCAAGTCCACACCAGGGGTACAGATGCCACAGTGGGGGAATCCTATCACCTCAGTGTCTCATTTTGCCAGTCTGTTTATTGATCTAATCGTATTTACCCACCTTTACCATAGTGTAGTAAAAGTTAATGGGGTGCTTTCAATTCTTGGACAATACACCCTATAGAATTACAAAATTATAACAGACTCCTTCTCAAAGATCCTACAGTGTTTTATCTTACTGCAACTGCCATGGTAACTCACTGGCCAGAAATGCTTTGATAAAAATCTCAGTTGTCTGTTGCACATCTGCTTCCAAATCAGCAGTAGCCCGGAGTGTCTGTTACTGTGATCAGACAGAGCATTTATGTGATGCTTTTTGATGAATGCCCTAATAGAGCTCCTATCAGATTCCTGTCTATGGGCATTTCAGAGCAGCAAATAAATTTATGTCCCCAAATCCCAACTGATGAATTACTGTGAGTCCAGGGCTGATGGACAAAGAAAACTTAAGTGACATAAATGGGCAACTGGAAAAACACCCCAAAATTAAGTATCATATTTAGGGAATGTTATTTCCCTTTCCTAAGCAGGAAAAATTAGCCAAGCAGTTGTTGCAATGGAACAATATTGCAAGTAAGCTTTCCTCTTTACAGCTGTTGAATAGGTCATGGCAAACACTATCCTACCTTTGAAATTTTGTTTTTAATACTTATTTTTTCAGACACTCAACCAGTGCATGCCAACACCTCCGTGGACTTAACCTTCCTTAAAGCTAAATAGTGATAGAATGGTAGAAACAGGAAAACCTGACCCTTTGTGTATAACTCCTGCAATTCTGAACATGCCATCAATCAGTTTATTCCTCACAGAAAGATGGCAAAAGTACAAATGAAACGTACCTTAACTCTGTTCTGGAACAAGAAAGATAACCTCGAAGTCCATAATCTGTTTTTTGGAGGAAGAGGTTCTCCTATAGTGTTAGCCCCTTCAAAAGGGGTTGAAAATAGAGCAGATTGAAGCACTTGCCTAAAATTCAGCAGAAAAAGGGAAGGACCTTAATCAGCACAAAGCTGATCCCAGCTCTGGGTAGAGTGGCCACCAGACAGACAAACCCGTTGCACTGAGGATTAAATAGCCTCCTTAAGATGGGAAATGAGTGTGGAGGTTAGGGCAGATAGGGATGGCAGCCACCTCAGCAATGACAACCTACTCAAACCCTGTATTTGAGTGTGCACTGTGATGGTTGGGGCAGTGGTGGTGATGGAGGGGGAGACTTCAGTAGGGGTAACATCAACAGAAGAGGAAGAGAAGGCTCTTCACTGGCCACACAACAGGCTCTTCACAGAAACTGCATCTTCTTCCCACATAAAAGCTGCTACTGCTCTCCACCGAAACACATTCCAGGATAAACTAGCAAAAAGCTCTATTTAAGATAAAGCCAGTAAAGTTTTTTTTCAAGTACTTGCAGAAATCTGGAGAAATCTGAAAAACCACCTTCCCCAATCTCCAGCGCAGCCATGCAGGCTAATGCAAAGAGACCTCTGCAAGATGGCACCGCAGCTCAGTGCCTTGATGGCAAGAGGGCTTCGGTGTGGTCCTTGGCGTCACCCTATTCTCCATCCCAGGCAACAGGACTGCTCCTGGAAATCCTGCTTAGCACGAGCGAAGGGCTGTGGCATCTGGGCCTTGGCCTTCAGCAGAGAGGCTGGCACACAGGATTAAAAACCCTGGCTGGCTGAGCTGACAACACCTGCTCCTGCGTCCTGATAAGCTGGGATACACAAGGACAATTATAAATGTCTCCAAGACATGTTAGAATACATGTTTTAATTTAGTCAGAGAGAACAAAAAAAAAACACATTAATCACTGCTCTCTTAACAGCAAAGATGTCCAGATATTTGCCAAGATATCAGCATTTTTTCCCGAATGAGTCAGGTACAAAAGGACAACAACAACAAAAAATTACAGCCTTACAGGATAAGTACAAGGCCAACTTCCACCTTGTGTTACGCTGAGCAGTTGCCAGCACAGACAGCTGGGGGAAGGGAGATGCCTGGCAAGGCTGCTGGAAGGGTGAGGGATGAAGGATGAAGGTCTTGGACAAAGACCTTTAGCTTTGTCCATCACAAAACGACCAAGTCCTGTGATGCTTCTTTACACTAATATGCCTGACCTCAGAGGACTTTTGCAGTAAATGTTGGGTCTCGGATTCTTCTGTATGGTAAAATGAAAATTAACAAGAAAACATTCACAGAAATGACAATTCAACACTGATGTACCAATCACAGGGCTGATCAAGGAGCTTTCTGATGCGTGATGGAATGATCAAGGAGCTCTCTGATGTCAGAGCTGAGATATGTCCTTTTCTTACCATGCACAGGAGAGAAAAAAGCTCTCATCGTAATAACTTAATTTTTTTGCTTTCTGTGCTGTGCTTTAATCACTAGTTGCCCCTTTATGGCACCCACCACTTGTTTTTAATGAGGCCACATTCAGGTTTGTTCTTGATTCTGGTGATGAGCTTTTACAGGGGAAATTGAGCCTGTAGCTGCCTGTTTGCCTTCAGCAGACACATTTAGGTTGGAAGCTAAACTGTGTTCTCCCTGGAAGTGCATCAGCGGGTGCTAGCATCCAGGGACAGCCAGGGTGCTGTGTATTAATTCCTGAGTGTGTCGCATCTTCTCAGGTCTTCAATAAAATAAAGAAGCAATAATTAAAAGGCACGACAATGGTAACACAGCTGAAGAGCCGCTTTCCCAAAGGGAATGCTGATCCCCCTTTCTACCCCATGCAGAAAGAAGCAAGTTCAGCTATTGTTTTTAAACCCTAAAAAACATCTCTGAAAATTGCATTGGTGGGTCCTCCAAGAAACAATCTTTAAGTAAGTCTGGTCTATTATCTCCAGGTGCTAATGTCTCTTCTGCCAGCTACAGTGTCATGGTTCTTGCAAGACCTGGATGGCTTGACCACATGATGTAAAACCAGGCACCTGCAAGAACATGCTGAGTTTAGCATCGTAGGCGAGCATCTAGACAGTTTTTTGCTGCACAACTCTCGGCAGGAAGTTAAACTCCTCAAATTAAGCTTCTTATGACATGAGGTCTTCTTTCTTCTTACTGTTTTTATTTTCCCTCTTTTAAATTAACGCATGCAACTGAGATTGGAGGAGTGAGTAAAGAGACACTAAGTAATAATCACCTTCCCTATCTGTCAAAGGGCTGTTTTTGTTAATGCAAAATGCAGACAATTTATTGACAGAGACACACTGCAGAGGGATGATTTTGCTTTACTTTCATAGGCAAAATAAGTACACAGAGAAGCTAGATGGATGGACTGGTTTGATCTCAAATGGACAGCACGTCACAAGGATACGTTCAGCTGAGAGGCTCAACAGGATTGACAACCGAGAATGGTTGGCAGTACAAGATAAGTGATAATGATCTCCATCAGGCATTTCTACAGCACCCTTTCATGCCATACCAATCCTAATATAACAAGAGGTTCTTTCCTTTTCACTTCTTACTCTGGGCTACACTTCATGTGGGGAAAGGGGGAGGAGAGGGATGTACCTGTTTAAAACAGTTGTGGAAGAAGAAGCGCTGAGCAGCAGATGAAGGTGCAAGAGGCTGTGCTTTGGGAGGTACAGGCAGATCACACTCCTGAACCAAGGCCTGGGAGAAGTCCAACTAAAGTCAGTGAGACTGTTCATGTGAGAAATGATGAGAAGGATTAGGTATAGCTGGAACACACTTAAAGCACAGTGTTTCTGAAGCATTTCCCTGAGCCTTGCAGTTGGGGATCCCTTGCTTGCGAGATTTAACAGAATTACTAGAAATGCAAATTCTAAGAGGTACAAGATCACCCTCTGCTTCCTTCAGGTTGACTTCAGAAATTTAATAAGTGGGTTTTATTCTTCTGACCACCTTCATGTAGCCTTGAGAAATAAAGAAGTACCTCCACATGGGTTTATTTGGAGGCACTGCTTTACAAGAATTCAGCACATGTGATGCAGTGGTGTTGTGGCACATGTTAGCACTATCCAAGTTCAGCTGACAGGAACTAGAAATGGTATTTCTCATTTGAAGCCACAAGGGAATTTAAAGAAGGAAAGGAAAAAGTAGAGAAGAAAGTGGAGAGAGTACAAAATCAATTTATCCATGGGATTTTGACAATCCAAAATAACCTTATTTAATGCATTCTTATTCATTAATTTTCACAGAATCACGGAATTGTCAGATTTGGAAGGGACCTCTAGAGATCATTTAGTCCAACTCCCCTGAGCACATCACTCAGGACTCCATTCATGTGGGTCTTGAAGGTCTCCAGAGAAGGGGACTCCACAACCTCCCTGGGCAGCCTGGTCCAGTGCTCTGGCACCCTCACTGTAAAGCAGTTTTTCCTCATATACAAATGGAACTTCCTATGTTCCAGCTGTGCCCATTGCCCCTCGTCCTGTCACTGGGAACCACTGAAAAGAGTCCAGCTCCATTCTCCTTCAACCCACCCTTCACATAGTGACAAGCATCAATAAGGTCTCCCCTCAGCCTTCTCTTTCTCCAGGCTAAAGAGCCCCAGCTCTCTCAGCCTTTCCTCATCAGGGAGATGCTCCAATCCCTTAATCATCTTTGCTGCCCTGTGCCAGACTCTCTCCAGTAGTTCCTTGTCTCTCTTGAACTGGGGAGCCCAGAACTGGATGCAGTATTTCAGCTGTGAGCTCACCAGTGCCTACTCTATAGGTTGGCAAATGAATGAGCTAAATGAATGATTATTGTTTAGTCATAGCTGATCAAATAAGCTACTATTGCTTCCATTCCACTTCCTACAAAAGACTGAGGAAAACCAGTAAATACAAACAGGTAAGAAACACACTGGAAACATGATCACACAAAAAACCTGATGTATGGTTTTTTTAATATTTCTTTTACTGAATCATACTTCACAGGAGATTACCTTAATGGGAATTTATTGGAAAAAAACTCTTTCAAAAGTGCAGTCAGGTATCTAATGACACTATGTGCTCAGAAGCTTGTTTTCCATGTTGTTTGAAAGACTGCATCTTTAGTAGCACAGGGAAAAATGTCATCTATCGAATCACATGGAAATTATTATTCAGCAGCCAGCCCAGCTCTTTCTTAGAAGCCACACATCTGAGTAACCTGGACTAATCTTCCTTACCTCATGTATGGCAAAATCATAGTGGAAGGTGGCTGCAGGATATAGAAAAGTTCTGGGAGAAAATGTTTCTTTATTAGGAAGGAGATGAAATGGCCGCACAGCTTTTTGGTCTCTTTGGCCTTTGCTTCTGCAAAAAAAGTGAAACTGGTAGCTCATGACAAATATCACTGCCTTAAGATGAATATTAAATTACTGGAGAGTACAGAACAGTACTTGATCATTTATTGAAGAGCCTTGTAAAACGAATAGAAACTAGCATCCAGAGGCTTTTGCAAGTCATATCAGTATGTCTGGAGGCTGTGCAGTGCTGTGCCAGCTACTGGCTCACTCCAGTGATGTGCTGGCACACCTTGACACAGCCTCCAGAGGCAGCTGGGTTCCAGGTTTGTAACTAGGCTTCCTCATTTGCCAGTTAAACATGGAGGTATGCATTAAAATATAATTACTCAATATTAGAAAGAGTAGAGGAAAGTCTTTTTATTTTAGAGGTAGATTTTTCTGTTCCCCCAAACCAAACTGCTAATGGAAGGGAAGAAAATAAAGCAGTTTTTCTGTAAAAGCCAGGGACAAAAAATGGATAGGACCATGAATCTGTGCTCTGGCTAACTACAACCTAGCAATTTCTTAGGCATCTCAGTGTTCCCAAGATTACAAGTAATTATCTGTAATGCTATGTCAACAGTCACTGCTACCATTCAGCTCTCCTTCATTTGGGAAAGCTGCAATCCTCTGCTCCCACTGTCATTCAAAATGCAAGTACATTCTGGGATCCTGTCCTGACTCCAACTTGTATATAAGCACAACTCTCAGGAAGTTTCTCAACACAGCTACCTGATAAGAAAAGCTCAGTGTTTCCTCCAGCCTCTCCACCAGCAGCAAGGGGCATTGACAGCAATGGAACAAGCAGCAGCTGTGCTTGCAACAGCCACAGCAAGGAACCAGCGGCCAACGCTGTCAAAGAGCATCAGAGATCTCAGCAGCCTCCTGCCAGCACCTTTCCCTTCAAACCCTGACTTTGTACTTCCCGGGTCTTAAGTATATGTCTGTGCATGGCAAAGAAGAAAAGACGTGGGAAGATCTGTTTTACCTTCTGTTCATACCACATGTAAAGGTATGGATCCACATATCTTACAGACTTTACTGGGTCAACCAAAATATTTCTGGTTTTATATCATAGAACCATAGAATCATCTAAGTTGCAAGGGACCTTTAAGACCATCTAGTTCAACCATTAACCTGACGCTGATAAAAAACAACAACTCATTACTAAACCATGTCACTAACCCCTATGTTAACCCGTCTTTTGAATATCTTCATGGATGGTGCCTCAACATATATTCACACGAGTGCTTCCAAAGAGATTTTTTCTGGTAATTTCCAAAACATGGGGCACCTGCACAGGAACTGTCTTGGGTGGAGGGATACAGAACTTGCTCCATTCACTTAGCCTGCAATGGAATATTTAGGAACGGGCATTGCAGCTTTCTCTGGGCTTTCCTCTTGGATTATTCTGAGGTTAATACCTAGGCACTGTTAATGAGCAGGCCGAGCACTGCAGCTGCAGGAGAGTGGGAAGGAAAAGGTCAGATGTTCACTCTCATAGCAAAAGCATTTGTCACATGTGGAGCTGAATCTAGAGATAGATAGATGCTGCCTTCAAAATTCCTTAATCTCTTTGAGGAGTTCATTACTAAAAGGACCTGTTTCTTGCTTTACCAGGAGCTCAGAAATGCAGGGATTTTGTTCTTTTAGCTTTCTGCTTCAGCCTCTCCTTACTGGAAAGTAAATCCCATCTGCACACCTTTCAGAATATTTGAGAACTCCTGTTATATTCTTTAACTGGCAGCTCATCATCACCGTCCTCTCATATCATCTGATCCAGTCAGCTTGAAATCTGCTTGCTACCCTGCCATACATCATCTCCCAAACCTGGCCCCTTTGGGGCATTAAGCACTGTGCCAGAAACCCATAAGAGTAACAGGTTCACGCTCTCCACTCCCAGAAGCAGAAGGCCTTTGGCTCTGACAGCATCCCTGATACAAAGCTGAATTTCTCCATGAGGGCCTGTACCAATCCCTATTTCCTTTCCTAAGGATTAGGTCCTGTGGAGTCCTCAATTTCCATCCCAATCATGGTCCCTGGAGTGCAGAAGAATAGGGGATAGAGAGCCACCACATTGGTTAGGGGGCTGGAGTACACAACACACCAGGAGAGGCTGAGAAAACTGGATGTGGCCACTCTTATAAAGAGAAAGGCAAGAGGATCTGATGTCTGTCTTCAACTGCAGGGTGCAGAGAAGTCAGAGCTTGGCCACTGGAGGTGCACAGATGATAGAATGAGAGGCAGTGGACAGGAGCTACAATAAGGGAAATTCTGAGTAGAAGTTAGGAAAAAAAATATGTCACCAGTCTAATACTGGACCAGGTGCCCAGTGAGGCTGGGAAATCTCCATCCTAAGAGATATTCAGCTCTTGACTAGGCAGGACCCTGAGCAACCTGACATAGCTGGTCCACCTTTAGCAGGGGATTTGACCAGGTGGTTTCCAGAGGTCCCTTCCAACTCGCACTGCTCTAAGTGCCCATTGCTTTGCCAGGAGAGTCAATACATTCAGGTGGTGCTGGCAAGCCCAGGCACACAGACCGACTGCTCTGCCCCAGTCCCAGTCAGTTCAACCACTCACCCACCAGATCCATTACCCTGATGTAAAGCCTCCCATGGAAACTGCCCTGTCAGCAGCGAGGGGCTGCAGAGCCATTCAGAACTCCTTCTGCAGGGGTGGCATGATTATGATCATAAGTTTGCAGTAATGATAATGGAGCTAACCATAATACCATTTCCAACTGAGGTAAGCTATGGATTTGTATAAAATATGTATCAAATTATTTCTAGATTTTTTAAGTTCAGAGCCGACAGGTGTTTTTTATTATAATGATTTTGTATTGACATAACAACGACTTTCAGCTAAGCGGTTAGGACTGTATATTTCCCTCATGGCCTCCAAAAGCACTGTAAATTGAAATGTACATTAAAAACAGTCAATCTTTGTTTGCTGGCAACATTGAAGGAGAATTGGCTGTATTTTTATTTAAAAAGCCCATATCTTACACTGACTGGACTACAATGAGAAGGAGTCTTAACAAAGTGCTCATTTAAGATTTAAAAAAATTTCCTCTACTTTACTAGATCCATAGAAGCATCATTTTGCTCAACAGCAGTGTAAAGATGCTCACTAATATCTTCACAAAACCAATGACTTGATATAAGGCACGGGACTACAGAAAACAAGGACCCAATAACTCTGCCCTGCACTGACCCCACCCATAGACCTGTCACCTGGAAGAGGACAACCCAATTCCTGCTCTCTCCAGGCACCTGGAGAGACCTCAGCTAAAGTTCCTTCCTTCAAACTCTTCACTGGAAAGCCCTGTTCACAGAGAACCTACAAGTTCAGTCCCAAAATGGTGGTAAAAACAAAAGGACAAAGCTGGGATTGGTAATGAAAAACATCCCCCTGGACCTTAAAAACTTCACTCAGGTAAAGGAAAAAAAAAAAAAGTATCTAAAAACTATAAAGGATGAATAACAGGACTTGGCCAGGCCCTACGGCTGCCTCTTCTGCAAACAAAGTTGTCTGTGCAGAAGTGATAGGCGCTAATTAATAAATAGGGCTGGGTTTTCTTTACCAATTACTTATTGATACACCCGATACTCCTCTTTGATAAGCCAGTCTAAATTGGTAATAGCTTTTATCACAGCTGTGAGCAAGCAGAATAAAGTCCACAGTGCCTTTCCTTTTAAGTTGTTTATCTTCTGCTGTTATAGAATTCTCTGCAGAGTTTGTTTGGAATTGCAATGAATTAAACACCTTATTTTTTTAAAATATTATTTGTATTGTAGTAATGCCTAGAAATCCCACTGTGGACCAGGGCTTTGCTGCTATGTGAATACAGCTCTGAACACAGAAAAGGCTGTGTCTCAAGGAGCTTACCCCTGAGCTTTGTGATTGATTGTTGCTACGTATTCCTTCCAAATGTTATCTCTGAGCGAGTGTTTTCTGTAATTTATGTCATATTCTATCTCCTGCCTTGTTTTGTGTCTGTATTTGGGGATGCATTTTGCACGAAGCAGTGGAAAACATAAAGTTGTATTCACAGGATAGCAAACTCCAAGAAAGCTCTGAGATCTGCACTCTCCGGAGAATGAAAGTAAATTTAAAGTGGAAGAACAGAAGATTTTCTAACCAGGCCAAATAAGTTCATCAGGTAAAGGCCACATGACAAAAAAAAACAGAGACAAGAGCCTTAACTGGTACATCAGAGCTAATTTGAAAAACGCAATACACTGTCACATATTGTGATCATTTCGCTTTTTTTCCAGTAAAAACAAACCCATACAAAACCCACCGTAGTAACCAGAGCAAGCAGATTGCCAGCCTTGGAGCAGTGAGCCTCCAGAGCACTGATTAAAGGCATCCACCCTCCAACACACACAACTCCTCCAAGAACTAAAGATGTAAGGAATGCCCTCGCAACACATTAGCAGGCTCTGTATTCTGAACAAGAGCACCCCAGGGCCCAGTCCTGAAAGGTCATGAAATATCTTAGGCTCAAACGAGATCCAATCAAGGTTTTCTCAAAAGCAAATGAAAGAAAATAATGATTTGTGAGGGGAAAATCTAAAGAAATAATGTAATTCCCCCATTCTTTAGAGTCCCCAAGTGTAGTTGCAAATGCTATGTGGCTCTGAAGGGGAAAAAAAATCCAAAACTTGGTTCTGGAGAAAGATGGAGGGGCTTGTTTCTGCAAGAGAGGATGCCAATGAATGAGCCAACACCCACAGAGCTGGGCTTCAGTGAAGCAAAAAGGTTAGAATAAATTCTGAACCACATTCGCTACTTCCAGTGGCCATGGAGATACTCCGTTAGTCAAGCCTGCTTCATCCTATCTTTTGTTATCTCAGCAAATTTCTACATTAATCTCAAAGAAGCAACTTTGTCTTTGTTACAAAAAAAAAAAAGTTTCTATTCTTTTTCTTCGACTGCATATATAACTCTCGCACCAAACTGTCCTCTCACCCATACATCACTCTGCTCACATTTCTTGTGAACAGAGAACACCTCTTCAGACACCTCCAAATTTGTCACTGGTGATATTTTCTACAGCTTTTGTTAATGAAAAAGAATTAAGACGGGCTCACTGGGCCAACCAGAACTAGTTAGAAAGTTTGATGGTTTATGGAAGTAAAAAATGTCAAATGACAAAATCAAGTTTTCCCCACAGGTCTTTTCACCTTCTCTCCCCCTTCTTTTTTTTTTTTTTAATATTCAAATACATCCCACAAGGACTGTTAGTTGCAAAAGAAAAGTATTTGCTAGTGATACAGCTTAAAAGCAGAACCAAAAATTACAGCTGCCTGCCTCAAAAATGCCCTCCTGCAGTTCATTTATGGGTTTTCAAAATGAAGGATTTTAGAAATGTAAAGAATAACTGACAGTTATATATCCATAATGCATTCCTCCCTAGGCACATTTACAGTCTATATAGTGTGTGGTATTTTAAAAAAATTCCTGAGATATAAAACCAGTGACTTAAATGCAAAACCACTTTTCGAGGCTAATGTAGTTTTATCAGTGGAAAGGATCCTATACTGTCTCTTCAACTGTGACCTACACTTCACTTCTATTAATTTGTTTGTTGGCCAGCCCTGCTTATCATGAATTTGGTATTTGAGGTGAGGTTCTTTTGCAGGCTCTTTCCAATGCACCATTTGTCTTCAGAGCACAGCTTCTCTTTTCTCTTGACTATTCCACTGACATCTTTGCCTGACTTCATGTTCTTCTTTCCACCCCCCAGGCTATGGCTGCCTGCTTATTTATGCTGTCGGCTTAATTTCTTGATTGATATTCTCACATTCCCCCTGCTACTTACTTATTTACATCATCTGCCTGTTTCCAAGTCCTGCTTCTTTAAGATCATGATGCTATTTTATTTATGGAAAAGAATCACTGTTTTTCACAGCATGTTCTTTATGCTTCTGCCACGACCTTCTACAGTACCAGTTAATCATCCCAAATATTGCTACGCTCAAAGTGCCATGCTTTTCAATCCTCCATGCCTCTCCGGTGGAATTCTCTTCTTGGGGACACCTCTCCGGCTGAAGCAGAGCATTTTTTTATGATATTCATTATTTAGCATCTAAACAGCAGTACATTCTCTAGATAAATAGAAGAAGGTACTTATGCTACATTACTCATGACCTGTGGATCTGATTTATCTTTCCCCAGGGTAAATCAACAACAGCAACAGCAACAGTTCCTACAGTCAAAGAGTTTACATCTGGGTAAAACAAATTGGCAAAGAAAGAAATACCATATGAACATATGGGACAGCCTGATGACAACAGATGCAGCATCCTATATTGGGAGAGAGAGAGGCGTGGCTACTTGTACCTATAAAATAAATATTTTGGAAGGCCTACAAACACATGGGGTTAAGATGCTGACCCAGGAAAGGCAGAGAACTACTGCATTCAGTAGGGTCACGGTTTCAGTGGGTTGTCTGGTTGCTGAAGGATGAACTAGGGTGTAAGTATCAGGACAGGAATCTCAACGGATTCTCTGGGATGAGGGTGAGAGAAAGCGAGACTTACGCTGCTCAGCCACTCAGAGGGAGTGTCACCTTGACCAAGTAGCCAGAGACTGTCCTTCCCAAAGTGCACTGCTCCCTTCAGCTACTGCCAGAACACTTTCATTACTCTAGCCAAAGGTTTGTCATAAGAAAGGTTGTACCAAGTTCTCCTTGTACATTACAAAATGTACTCTGGGCTTCTCCTAATTAATGCTGCTGATTTCTGTTAAATTGCACACCTTGTACCTCCCTTGTACTGAATTCTGTTAAATTGCAACCTTGTGCCTCCCGACCAACACAGAAGGGACAATGAAGCTTAGCTCTACATCTCAAGAACAACGTTTTCCTGCCAGTGCTTGGCATGCCCTTGGGAGAATGCTGGAATAACAGTGATGACATGAACGAGGGCAAGTGAGAAGAAATTGGGAATGTAACTGCTAAGGCGAATTCCCAAGTGCACATTGATTCTTCTTTACTGCTGTCAAATCCAGCACCCTGAGAGTCATGTCTGAGTGATATCTGGCCCTGGTTCTAGCCAAGATCACCGTCTGGTACCCCAAGCTCTCCTCAACACTCTGGAGACACATTCCCAGGTCTGATGTAGCATTTAGGAAGTTCTAGCAGAGTGCTTTGAGATGGAAATGCTCAGCTGAGGTAGGGAAGTTTGCCTTTCCTTCGCAGGGTAAAACATGGAATGTTCTGACAACTCAGAGCTCAGTACATTGATAAAACAGACTGATTTGTGGCCCTATTTAACTGCCTTGCTTATTTGTTGGCTGTTAAGAAGTTAGACTGTTTGTTTTGCTCAGGGGTGGAGAGCAGAGTCCAAGTTCATCCTGCTTTTGTACTGCATAGAAGGGGGGGGAAATCAGCAGAGGCTATTCATTTAACAAGTGGCAAAGTGGTGATGCCACAGGGGGAAAAAATAGATGCAGCTGTGCCTGCAGCACTACTTAATCTCTCTCCCTTCATTGCCTTATATGAAGATTGAGCCCCAGCCAGCAAAGGAACAGCTGCTGGTGGTTACACAAACTATCACGCCTGGGTCCAGCCTGAGGCTGGGAGATATGTGTTTGGTTTTCTGCATAGCACCATGTAGTCAAAGGTTCACAAAACTCCTCGCTGACTCTGCCCCAGGACTCTGCCTCAGCACTGGCACGGAGCTGGGGAATGCAAAAGAGGTCTTTGTTTTGAAGCCAAACTATGGCCAACAGTGCAGTTGCTGGGTCACCAGCAGCGGGGCTCCTAGCCCTGCCCTTCCCACCCTGAACACTCTCAGCAGGAAATCTCAGTTGAAGCTCCCTCTGGAAATTTGTTCCCCCTCTCCATGCCACCACACTAGAAGCTCTGTGTCCACATCATGCTACATAGCCCAGAATCCTGCTGCCTTTAGTAGAGGGATGGGGGACTGGAAAGGACTTTCTGGGTTACAACCTGCTATTAAAGACAAGCATTTAATCACAAAGACATAACAATAACAAAAAGACATAAATACCCTTTTTAAATTCTCAATTATATAAAGGCACATCCAAATATAAATCATAAGGAAGACTTCAAAGAGAACCAAATTGCCTGATCCAGTGAAATAAATTGGATCCAAAGCAGCCTACTATCTAGCTGCAGAAATACAGCCCACAAGGCGTTAATTAATATAGAAGCAGAAAGAAAGATTGATGCCAGATTTAAATAGGTGTCTCATATCACAGTCTGGTCTGAAGCATCTTGAGTTATATTCTTGAATGACACGATTAGTAGTGGGTGGTAAGGCGTGTCCTGCCCAATTGGAAGATTGGCACCTGTCATTTTGGCTACCATCAAACTTCAGAACACTGAGATTTCAGTGGTCTGGTTTGACTCCTTTACCCATGAGCTCATCTGTTCAGACAGAATAGAAAGGTTCTTTCTTTTATTCTTTGATGTAAAATAAAAATTGACAACAAAATCCATCTATCAAGAGTCTGCCAGAATATGCAAAAAGGACAGAAACAGAGATTAATGGATTGAAGCACCATTCATCCACTTTATACCCTGTAAGGAGGTGGACAGTAGAGATGCTGTGACTCCACCCTGGATATTTCACCATTGCATTTGCAAGAACCCGAGATGGGATGGAAAAGGCCTGGCCTCTGTCGCGTACATCTTACAGCCCTTAACCACTTCCAGGTGCCTGTGCTGACATGGAGAGAGCTCCTTCCATTTCTTGCTGCACCAGCTTGCTGTAGATGTACTACAGCATGAAAGAGGCCAAGACGCCAGTTAGCACCAGTTGGAATGCCACAATTCTCAATAAGACAGCAGTTCTCCACTAACTGGCACGCACAGCCTTCTCACTGCTCTGCCTTTGGATCCAAGGCAGATGAAGGCTTGATTATCAACAGTTTCCAAGTGTCACTGACTACTGACTCTTTAGCAGCAGACCAGGAATGTTCTTTACTTAAGGATGGGCTTTTTCATTTCCTCAGAGTGCTAATGCGTAGTTCACACCTCATCTTTAATTCTTGCAGCAGTATTTTCTTTCGCAGAGAGAGGTCCCAGAGGACCCTCCCTCAGTATGACTAACATGCTTCCCTGTACTCCAGCACACTACCCCGCGCCTGCAGATTTGCAGAGCAGCCAGGATGTAACAACCGACAGACCCCACGCGCAGCACCTGGCCCAGGTCTGAGGCTGCCATGTCCTAGTCATCCAAGGAGACAACTATTAAACTTACTATTGTCTACCCTAAGGGGAGAGAGAGTTGCATGGTGGTTAGTCCCTCAAGAAATCCTCGAGGCTGGCAGAGATGCAGGCTCTGTGCACACAGCACCGGAGCACCTGGGAAATTCTAAATGAATCACAGACCTAAGTCCTGATTTAAGTGAAGTGATGATGAGCATGTGGGCATAAGGGCAATACATTCATGAGACTTAAACGATTTATCAAAGAAAAGATGGCTTGAAAAGAAAATAACGAGTTGGTTTAGTCAGATGCTTCTTAAAACTTTGTGCACTACTTCTTGACCACAGTATTTATAAGATCTCACCCTACAAAGCACTGGCACCTTCTCAGAGGTGATGAATGTTTGTGCCTGACAGTGAAGCTGGACAAAGACAGCGCTTGACGACCCTCACAATGAGACTCAGCAAAAAGATGGAGATATGGGAAAAGCAAAGCCTCAGGCTTGGATGATCAGAAAATTCTGAAGTTCAGATGCTTTTCTGAACCTGTTCTGCCCAGAAATCACAAAGGATCCACTTCTCTCATGTGATTCACAGTACTGCTCTGGTTTCAGCCAGAAACTACACTGTTTTTCAGAAGATTTTTCTGCTTCCAGCCTAAAAACAAAAATTCCAAGAGCACAATAAACACTTTGTTAAGTCTGACCAAACTTGTAGCCCCAGAAAAAATATCTATCCTTGCTTTATTAGAACCAATTTGGATCACCCATCTGTTGTCTGAGGGAGTTTGAAAACTCATGGGTGGAATAAAAATAAATAAATAAATCTTTCCATCTTCTAACTATTCCACTAGCATTTGCTTACTAGTTTCCTGCCAACCAAGAAGTGTCTGAAGGGGACAGCACCTGAAGCTTTTTGGAACTGGTTTAGTGCAAGCTCTACGTAACAAGCAAGTGTCAAGTGTATTGTGTATTGTCACGGGCATCTTTCCTCATAGCGGAAAAAAAGCTTGTATAGAACTGGAGTTATTTTCCCCACTCCTCTTTATTACTTTTCCTTTGTTCTCTCGCTTATCTATTCCTTTTTAATGCAGAAGATAATACAATTCCTATTCTCCTGGCTTGTGTTGTTCAATGCATTTTGACATGTGATGCTGGTTGATGAAATTGGAGGAGAAAAGCTGCATGATGATTTAAAGTGTTATTTTCATGATTGTGCCACTCTTGAGTATGGCACAAAGGCAAACATGACACATGAGCCTCCTGAAGAAAATAATCAGGATGACAGAACGTTAAATTAAAAATTAGACTGTCCTGGTTAAACCAGTATGTCTGGACATCTAACCTTATAGGATTATATCTAACATCCTTTTACCAGAGACAGTTAATGCTTGAAGGGATTTTATTCTCATGTAATCCCTGCATTGCTTTCAAATCTGCTTGTTTGGGGAGATATAATTAAAACTTATTATTCCTCCTTTCTCTGCCAACCAACTGTCAGAGAGCAGGAACAGAGAAAACAAGATTTCTTTACCAGCAAAAACCCTTGTTATTTTATAACTAAAGCCTTATATATCTACTTAATTTCAAATCAAAGGATCAGCACAGCCTTTTTCACTGGCAAAACGTAGTGGACATGACAGGCATTGATATAAAACTTCCTTTAAGAAAAAAAAATGTAAATGTTGACAGATCATTGGAGAAATAGGAGTTTCAGAAACAGTCTCTTTCTCCTCCCCCTTTCTCTTTGTTCTGCGTCTTACACTGTATCAGCTGGCTTTTGCATATGATACAGTAAAATGACTAGACAATTACTTTTATTCATACCACTCTACCCATTTTGCTTCATTAGTGCAAAAGAATAAAAGCAGCATTATATAGTATGTCACTGGATAAAAGTGGAAACCCCACATGAAATTTGGGAGAAATTTTCTAATGTTCATATGGCATGTACAAGCGATAGTGTGCTGTTGAGATCCCTGAAGGAGTTTCAGAGATTTGACAACCTTAAACCCAGGGATTCAGGACTTTTTCATTGCTCATACATTCTCTCATGTCAATTCAGGTTGATCTTAATAGCTCACATCCTGGATATGAAGGATGGCATCTCTACCAGTTTCAGAGAGGACAGAGAAACCCACAAGGAAAGCTTTAGATACCATGTGTTCAGCAAAAATTAATGCTTTGCTTCTATGTTTTACTGGCATTTAAGTAAACTGATAAAGGCAAAACTCAGGTACTGGGAGGTAAAGGGTAGCTGGTGAACTTCTAGTGCCTATTAGGTGCATTAGAGCAAACAGACTTTTATTTCTCCTCTGCACAGACATTTGTCTTCTCCTCAGTAATGAAGCAAAAAAAATTTCTCCCTCTCCTCCTCTCCCCTCCTACCTACCTATCCTTGCTCAGCACACACAGGATCTTCTTTCTCCCAACAACCAGAAGACCACCAAACACAGGTCCAGCTCTTCTTCAGCAGCGTACAGATGGACCTCCCCCATGCCAGCACCCAACTCTTCATCTCACCTCATGCTTTTGATGTCCCCAGTGAAGTGCCACAGGAGATGTGTCTTTATGTTTCCATGACACATTTCCCCCCACTTCTCAATGCTGACACACTCTACACTAAAGCTGATTTGTTGTGGTTAGCTGAATCAGAGAGTGCTCACAGCTCTGCCATTGGTGTGATGTTAATATTGTCCTGTCCCTGGTGGACAGGCAGCGGGTGAGTAATCCTGCCCACAGTCCTCACCTCCTCCCAAGCAACCAGGACCCTGCAGTGACAGATCTACGCCATGCTCACAACTCTGCAAAAAGCCTAAGACAACATTTCTGGAAGCAAACAAAACCAGGCCCTGTGTGCTGAGGTGCTTCTCCTGCATGGTCATAGCCGCCCAACAGTGTCTGGCCACCTCTGAGAGCTGTCTCCCTGCCTGCTCTGCCTGTCGGCAGCTTTGACCCCACCATTTCAGCACGGTGGGTGGGTGTCTTGGGGGGACCTTGCTTCCCTTCGAGAGAAAGCTACAGCCCACTTGCAATTATTTCTTAGCAGATTTCAGAGGACAAGCCAGTCAGTTCTCCTAAGGAGAAATTCACAGTAGTAAATGATGCTAAATGGCGTGCAACTAAGTCCTGAAGCGGAAAAAAAGAATGATTTAATAAATAAAAGAAGGTAGTTTGAAGACACACTTAACCAATAAAGGTCAGAGATTGCAACAGCTACCATATGGCACCACGTGAAGGTGGGAGGGGAAACGCAGGCTCCCAGTTATCACTGTGTGGTATCTGGCAGATGATGGGCTTTCAGTGGTGATACTGAATACATCACCGAGCAGATTCTGCAGTTAAACCATAGCAACCTTCATTCAATCAATGAGGTCATTGCCGTGTCAATGCCAATAAATTACAGCTTCTTGTTTTCTTCAGATAGGAATTTTTGAACAATAAATGAATAAAAATACCTAAATCAATCATCCCTGCAAAAGTGTGGGTGTAATTATCACATGGTGTGTATCATTCAGCTCAGCTCCATGACAATTGATGGGGCTCTGCTGATGTATCAGATCCAGCTCGGATCTGATACATCTAGCATTCTCTTTAGCAGTCAAAATTAAAAAGGCATTGGGATTTTTTGAAAGCTAGAACTGAATTGACACAATAGTTCTTTCTTTTGAAGAACACTATTGCTTACTTAACTACAGAAATTCCCCAAGAAGTGAACTTCCTGACAGTTCTTCCTTCAAAAAAAAGGAACCAAGTAGCTTTTTATTTACTTGGGAGAAGCCCTAACTAGCAAATACCAGTCACCCACAACCGGCTGATTGAAATTCTGATTAAGGTCTATTTCCTGGATCATGCTCGTGTGGCAGCTTTGCTGTAGCTCATTTTTACATCCTAAAAGAATGCATTATTTGGGGAAAAAAAAATAAATCAGTAACTAGATTAGGTTTTCCAGTCATTTTAAGGCTAAACTAAATTCAGCCTGCCTTTTCTAACTCTAGCAGAAGAGAAAGAAACCTTCTCTTCACAGGTCTTAATCTTGTGTAGAGAGTTTACCTTCATAAAGGATGAGAAAATACCTCAGTTTCAATGCACTAGGTTGGTGCAGAGGCTAATACTACAGTACAGTCTATGCTGTTTATACTGGTTTTGTAGAATTTAGCTACAGTCATGGATATGAGACGTTTCACTCTTCTTCATTCTTTCCTGCTATTTGTTCTTCCCTCTTAGATCCTGAAATTCAATACCATGTTTAAATACATCCCTATTCAGAACAGATCATAAAACAGAATACATTCCTTCTGACAACTCAGTTTTAGTCTAGATCAGGAGCTCAGTAGCAAAATCACCTTTTTGGTACTACTTTTCGTCTTCTTTAAGGAAAATTCAAACTTCTGTTTCTGGACACAACCAACATCTGAGTGATGAGAGCCTCCTGATGCAGACAGTCTCTCCCTTAAAGCAGCTTGATGTAGCAGCAGCTTTCAAAAAAGTCCAGGCAAGCCTTCAGTCTGTACAGTAATCCAGTAGGTTTGTGTTCAATTTTCATGAACTGCGAAGCAAGTATTACACTGTAAAAGCCAACAACTGAAAAAACAGTTCCCTTCATCCCAGAAGGACAGGAAAAGTAAGCTGGAAGTTTTAAATCAGTTTGTGACTATAAAAACAAGCAAAATTTGAATAGATAATTCATTCTCAATTTTTCACTTGTTTACAGCAATGAATTTAAGTCATCACTGAGAAAGAGACAAATACTACTAACAAAAGTCAATGGGATTAAATAAGTTATTTACATCAAGGCAGAATTTGCCTCAATCTGAATTTGAACCAGGTGATTTATTCAGGAAAAGCTAAACCACCTATTGCTTGAACCTACACTAACTCATCTATATTATGATATTGATTTCTCCACTCCCGTTATTTCCTTCCACACGTCAAGTCATTGAGTACCTCTTTACCATATCACCCCTACTTTTGCTATGGCATTTTAACTACTTTTAAACAGCATATAGAGGTCATATTAACCCACTGCTGAAGTTCTTTTTATACAAGGATGCGTAATTCTTTTTGTTACACAGTGTGTTAATAACTTGCTTTATTAGTAGCCCATTCATTTCAGACAGTTTGATACAGAAGTTCCTGATTGGATTTAGTAGTTAGCAAAAATCTACGTTATCCTTCCAGAAATGCAAATATATTATTTCATTCCTATACATTGCTCCAGATTTTAATCTACCATATGGTTAAGATAATATGAATACATATGTTTTTTTCCAAAATGCATGCTTCATTGCTGAATTAAAACTAAAGCTGGGTAGTCTGCAACTTCTGCTGAAGTAAGCAAAGAAATGTCACGTGGCAGCTGCAGAGATGAGAAAGGGTGAAGATCATGATAACTGAAACCACCAGAGAAACTCAGATAAGAAGTTAAATACAGAGACTGGAATTTGGCCAGAAGATCTAGGTTAATGCTCTTACCCTTGAAAAACATCCCAGCAAGTGCTCAGCACCTAGGTTTTACAGCTCAGTGTGGATAGCTGGGTCATCATCTGCACTGTAATGATGGCTCTGTTTCAGGGTCAAAGTCTGAAGGTGCAGAAAAGGGCAAGAACAACATATAGTATCGTCAGCTTTGCTCTGCAAACCCGGACTGTTCCTCACAGGTCCCCCACTGAAGTGTAATCCAGAATCCAAACACATAGCACAAAATATAGCTTCAGGTTTTCAGAACACTCAAACAGGGATATTGAAATATAAAGCAAAATACCAGCCCATGCTAGATTTCAGTTTGCCACTGCCAGAGGGTTCAAATAATTACCTAAATACAGCATTCATTATATACTCAATTAAAACTTTGTCAACCACAAAAGCTTAGAAACACAAACCTGTCCCAGTCTACATTCAACAAAATGAAAACCAGTTAACTAAATACCATAAGATTCAGTGGGAACACTGACATATGCATGCAAGTTATTTTAATTAGACTATACAAGAGAGACACACGCAGTCTGCTCCCTTATGAAAACCCAGATGTAGGCTTAGTATGTACCATACCTAGAGTGGGGAACACTACGAAATGCAAAGTCTTCTCAGGAAAACATTCCAGTCAGTAACCCAGGAAAAATCAACATTTCTTTCTAAATTTCTAGGCCAACCAGCCTCTCCAGCATTCACCCTGAGAGAGTGGGCAACCAGTCAATTACTACAGCCAGCTCTCCTACCTGCTTTTATTTAAAGTATCAGTAAACAGTCAGATATTTTGACACCAGCTGGTAGAAGAGCCTCATTGCTTTGCAGACCTAAACCCACAGCTTAATTAGTAACATAAACATCTATAAGGGAACAAAAGGTGACGGACAGCTTGTTTAGCTGAGCTCCCATTAAATAATTGCCTAAATTTATGTGTACTGATTGACCTGCTATAATAGCTTGGCCTCTTTCTCCCATATCCTTCTCTGGTACCACGCCAGGTTCATAATGTGGGGATCATACTGAGTTAAATGAGTAGTGTGGGGTGCCTTATCTGCAAAAACACACTTTCCCATTGCTCACGGTATTAAGAGATTCATACTAGTCATTGCTAATTTTGCTGACTCGAGTTTCATGAAAAAGTAATTAGAGGTAAGTAGCATTGCCAACCAGTAGTTTGAGAAACTTCAAATAAGAAAGCAGATTAGCAGCTTGCTCGAGTAAGGAAGATTTTCAGTGCTGGTGGAGCTTCTGCCTTCTGGGAAGGAATAACCAGATGAAGCACATTGCCCCAGAGCCAGATTGGCTGGTAGAGACAGGACATCTTGCAGCACATCACAAAACTGCACAGCATGAGACAAGCATTTTGCAACTTTACCAACTGAAAGTCACACTTCTTTCTAAAATGGGTGGAAGTCAATAAATTCCTATAGATAGAAGTAGTTAATTGATTTTGTTGCCACCTGTGAGCCAAAGTAAGCCGTGAATATAATATTACTTACTGGCTTCCTCATACTATTGTGAATATTTCACACAAGAGAACTCTAGACAAATTATTCTAGTCCTGTGTCTTTTTATTGCTGCTAATAGCTTGTTTCAACAAAGAGTGAGACATTCCAAAATTGATGGGAAGAATATTGACATTGGCTTAATAAATCCTAGAAGGAGATGAACAAAGGGAAATAGGTTACAGTTTCCCTTGAGGACCTATTCCATAATTAAGGAGCTTGGGGCAGATTTTAAAGACCGAGAATTCCAAAACATGTGTCAGTTCGTAATTCCTCTGATCATTTCTTCTCTCAGTGTGCCCCTCTACCATCCAAATGCCTTTCAAAGTCCACCCCTTGAACATAACTTTCCTTGGCAATTCACGTCTGTGCATATCCTTTTTGATATGCGGGAAGCTTAGATATACTACATACTGAAATATGTACATTGCAGAAAGCAATGGGCTGCCGAAATAAAGCTTTAACTAAGACGAAGTCAGAAAACCTGGAAAACTACAGTGACAAGGTCACCTGAGCAGCTTGTTCCAAGGTTAGTGGTGCACAAATCTAAGGTTTGAAAATAGCCAGCCTTAAGTTTTTTAGATGATCAGAACAGAAATAGTGCGGCCTTGAATTCAGCCCGTCACAGACAGCTTAGCACTGCTCGACTGCTGGAGCTGGACTGATTTTTATGATTATCAATACTGGTTGCATAAGTTCATATGGGAACATCACATACAGCCTTGATTAACACTTATATGACAATGAAGTAGTGAAATAGGAGAGGTGTCCAGTGGCAGAGGCGGGAAAGGGAGCACTCCCCCACTTTGTGATCCGTGTCACATGGTGTGATAATGCTCCATCTCGCCCAACTGCGTGAAGAAAAGAAACCCACCACTTTCTTAAGAGGTTCAGCTTTTCTAAGACAGGAGGATCTGGAGTACAACAGCATAGCAACAGGGTCTGCCATGTGGCGGAAAGACGGACAAATGCTTTTTAAGCTCTTTGTGGGCACTTGACAATGAACCTCAGAGGTACAGAGCAAAAAAAAAAAAGCCCTGCAGTTTCCACAGTCTTGAAGATAGAGCTGTAGTTGATAAGACTTATAAGAAGATCTTGAAAAATACACCATTATAAGTAAATTTCTTTCTATCCAGGGAATTAATGTAAGCAGGTAATTTTCTAACCACTTCTTCCTCTTTGAGCCATTTTGCTCTCTGAAGGACGAGCCCATGCTCAAGCAGACTGGGATTTACAAAAATCTTAACAAGCACAAAGGATTTTTCTCTAAACCCTTCTCTGCTCTGTTCCATGTAGAGTTTTGCCTGCCTCATTCTCCTTTTATTCTCTCTCCTACATGATACCTCTTATCTCTCCCTTGCTCAGTCTCTGTGACTGGTCTCTCTCAAAACTCTGCATATCTGCTTGGCCCATTGCCTCAGCTAGAGGACAGTGCTCTGCTTACTGCTGTCTCTTGATCATGAAGCATCAAGCTTCAGGCACTTTTGGGAAAGATTTGAGGCTATCTCATCTGCCTTCTCATCTACCTGGAATTCCATAGTCAGAAGGGATAATAAAGACATCTGGGGCAGGGACAGGAGACCTCCCACACAGCAGGAAATTGTGCTTGTGAGTGTGGTCTCGCATGGAAGGAGTAACTACATTTTTACTTCATAACTGGCTGGACCTGTCATCACTCCAGCAAATAAATAGTGAGGATGGGTGGGAAGGCTGGCTTCCAGCCTGATCTGAAAATCATTTCCGAGCTACAGGAACAGCAGTGCTTTGAGGCTGCCTTCTGGAGGAAAACACAGTTCTTGCCTGTGAGAAGGGGGTCTAAGGAGAAAGCCACTGTGCTTGGACTGGGCACAAAAGGTCTGAAGCTTTGCTTCACTGATTTTTACCTCTCAGTGAAAAGTTCCTCTCCCCGGCTTATAAAAACCACAGGTTTATAAAAACCACAAGTTTATTCCAAATGGCTGTTTGTTCAAGAACAGCATCCTCTGAAGTTCTGGCAAATAGTACCTGTGAAAATTGCTGAAAATTCCAGTACCACTGCTTTAGAAACTGGCTTTTCATAAGCAAATGCCAGATTACCTTGCTATCTTCTTATGTGGCATTGTTCAGTATATAAAGAGCGCTGATAACTGACACAAAAGGCAGACATCCAAATTCCAGAAGGTGAAAAAAATTCCTTCTTGTTGGCCCTTTGATTCCACCCCAGTGCAGCTGAACTCTGCCTACAGAGAACTTCTATTTAAAAACCAGCAACAAAATATCCTTTTCTTCCCTTTGTACATTTTTCTGCTTTGTGTTAGAGTTGTACTGACTTTGTAGAGTCATGGCAGTTATTTGTAAATGATGTATGAAAAGAAAAATTCCTGTCCTTTCCACGCACCAAGAGAATACTGGCAGCTTTCGGCAAACACAAGTACGCTGCTTGTTTATAATTAAATTCAAACTCATCAAGTTAAGATCCTGAATTGAAAGATAATTCTCATCCATCCAATTACCTCTATTGCTACTTCAAAGAAGACACATTTCAGGAGAGTCTCTCTTTCCCCCTTTATCTCCCCCCAGCCCACCTTCAGGTTTTAAAGATTTTATTTTTGAAGGGCAAGTTTCAAAGTTTAGAGAGCAAAGCTTGGCAAACAGGGTTTCTAAAGGCTTGGGTGTGGTTTCCTCTGACACCATAAGCAAGAATTCCCTCAAAGACTGATCTTAGGACCAGAGAAGCCGTTGGCACAGTTGAAAAAAGCAAAGACAGACCCCATGACAGGGACTCATGATAGCACAAGCCAAACTCAGCTGTTTTCCCTCTTAAATTCAGTCCAGTGGGAAATCCAAGCTGTTCTGCATAGGTATTCGATTTTCGTTGTAATTAAAGACCGCATTGTGTAACTACAGGAGTCTCTTATTAAAAAGACAAAACCAACAAACCAACAAATTATTATAGTCCCCTATTCTTTAAGAACATCCAACAATGCAGTACCTCCATGTGGCTGTGTTACTTTTAGGCAGCTGCAATAGGAATATTTTTTAAACAGGAGGCAGTGGAATCCAGCAGGCTGTTTGCATCGCTCTCAGCTACAGGTGAAGCCGCAGCCTCTGCTGTCGCAGCTCTCTTGATTTCAAAGCCCCAGAATTACATCCGTGCTTCCCTCCCTGCCATGCCGTTTGATGAGGGGGAAAGTCCCCACAGCTCTGCTCTCTTGCATTTAAACATCTTTAACACATTGCCAGCCAGCTGACAAAATGACTCTCAAGCATAAAATCCTCCACCTTCTCAAAGCTGCATGTAAAGGGGAATGCAGATGGGTTTTGGTCGTTGTTTTTTTTTTTTTACTTCCTTTTAATGCTTAAATAAACAGTCCATTCCTTCAGAGACATGAACTGTTCTCCTTCGGTTAGCTACCTTCCTTAACATGCTCTTTCACTGTACAAGCATGTAAATAAATTACCTTATTTTTCCCATGTGAATAACACACTGACATTTAATTCTAACTAATGCTGCAGGGGGCAAAAGATGGGAAGAGCAGGGTCAGAAAAAATATTCTCCTGCCTTTTGGAGTGAGAAGCAAGGGAGAGACAGATGGCAGCTTTTCCTTCTTTCTGAAGCAACAGTGTCTTAAAGCTCTTGCATTCCGTATTCTTAAATCTATAAAGAGGTTTGAAACTGCCTGTGTGTGAGAGGCTGGCAAGGGTCTGCTTATTAATGGGAATTATTGCTGCTTTGGATAAGATACAAAAACGACAAGGCAAGAAATGGCTGGGACATTTGGACTGTAGGTTTGCAGTGCTTTGCACTGACCGGCAGCTGGGTATTACAGAAAAAAAAAAAGGAATCTCTATAACCAAACAATTCATCTTAAAAAAATCACCCCTGCGAATGCGCCTGCATTACTGCTTTTGATCCCACATCACCTTCCTCCTCACCTCCCCAGGGGTTTTAGAAAGAAAGCTGAAAGAGCTTCAGCAGGCAGTGATCCTTCACCTCCTTCCTGACTGCTCTGCTCCTGCAAGCCATTCTCCAAAGGCATGTACGGGCGGACTTGGAAGTCAGACACAAAGAAGTCCAGGTAGAAAATCTATCCAAAGCAAGCATAAAATGCTGCACACGCTTGTCTCCTCGATTCTTCCACCGTAGACCAACTCCAGACAGCAGTGTTCATCTTCTGTGCAGTTTGCCACAACCCGCACAGGACATAACAATTTCACAGACATTCTGTTTTTAAGATTCTATTTCAAAGTGAGTCACGTTCTGTCCTCAGTGCTGTGTGGAGCTGTGATGTCTGTCCACAGAAACACTCAGTTGCGCTCACGACCCAGGGCGTCAGAAACAGCATGAAAACAGTTTTAGTGAGGAAAGAGAGTATGGAATGATTAAAGGTGTTTGGCAGGAAACTCTTTGCACCTTTTTTAACACTTCCTGCATCATTCAGTTCTTCTGTAGTTCACGAGTTTGGGTCTCATCAAAGCCTTCAGTGACTGAAAGCTGCTGCCTGTTCTTGTTTGTTCCAAGTAGCTACTGTGGTCTAGACACAAGTACAAGGGAAATTACCACCTAATTTAGCTCTAGTGCTGCTGCTCCGTGGCTTTTACTTCATCTCCTGTGGCCTGTGAGGTTGTTCCAAGTCACCCAGAGGTTCTACAGGTCCCAGAACTCAGGCAGAGACAAGACAGCTTGCAGGCAGCCCTCCCATCCTCACGCGCTCCAGTCCCACACATAAGGAAGGAATCTTAGAAATGGTGCCTTAAGTTTTTAAAATGAGAAAGGCAAATTACAATTTTAATTCAATGAATATTGGCTATGGGATGGATAATGGATTTGGACCTCCATTGCTGTCTCTTCAGCACCTCTCAGAAACTTTACATTAATTCCAATAATGGAAATAAGGGGTTCAAGTTTTGCTCTAGAGAGGATCTGGTCTATGAACCACGTAACAATTGGAATAATTTGTTTTCTGACTGAAGCAGCCAGATCTCAAAAGCCTTACTTTGCAGGTGTCTCTATACCAGTAAGTAAAACCAAAGTACTTTACAATACATTTGATTGCATCCATACAGAATTTTTTAGTGCACTTTACATACCCAACTCTGCAGGGCTCCTAGTGTGGGGAAGACACTAAGAAAAAAAGGTTTTCTAGGGGAAGATGAAGAAGCAACTGTGTGTTTGCAAGAGTTATGCTGCTTTGCTGGGCAAACAGCTCAATGTTTGAGTTTGTGTCCTGGTGTTTATTTAAACTTGACATGGTTGATCTTTGTGCCAGTCACACATAAATACGTATATCAAACTGTGTTTGCATAAAACAACCTTGCAGTTAATTAAGAAATATAGAAAGATTTAATCTGGATTTATGCTGTCAAATTAACTACAATGTAGAGTTATGTTTTTCTATTCTATACCAGTTCTTGAATAAGAAATCACATATTTCAGATTTGTATTTAACCCATTCACATGTACAATCACTATGGACTTATGATTACAGTAGAGGCATGATGCCAGGCTTTCTAGGTGACATTTATATTTTTGCCAAGTCATTAACCTCACATCCAATTAATTTTCAATCTACTGTACCACCTGAGGGCTTAGGGTATTTGTTTGGTCAATCAGTTCTTGTAAATCATGGATTCACCTGAGACCTGACTGTAGTTTTGCCACTGGAACATATCACAGTCCTAAACATAAGCTCAAGAACAGCCCTGCCTTGTATGAGCTAAAGAACAGTTACTTCAGGAGAGAGAAGGCTCCAGCTTTACATTCCCTATACTTTTAATAAAGCATATACAACAGAACTACATATGGCACTGATTGTAAGACAGCTTGCTATAGGTAGCCAATACAAAGTATAAACTTATTTCAGATGTTTTTAAAGTATCATATATAAAACACTAAAGGAAGCACAGCTATCTGGCATTCCTGTGAAGGCTGGAACATTGGCTGTTATGTATAAAATATTTAAGAAATGTAGTTTTGATGTGTTATTTTCCATGTCTTTTTGCCTGCAAGTGGAGAGGTGGATGGGATTCCCAGAGAGTCGCTTTTATAGATTCAGCTGACAGCTCCACAGCCCTTCAAGCCCTGTTGGTTTTCTTTTTACGGAAAACACAAACCAAAACAAAACTGGTACATCTTCTCCAAACTTTACAAAGAAAAATAAAAGAATCTTTGCCTACAGAGAAGTTTGATTTTAACCATTTCACTTTTATGTGGTTTCATTAACCCTGGGTGCTCTGGACCTTCAGACACACAATAGAAAACAAAATGCAGGGACTTTTGCCCTCATACAAAACCTGTCCCCATCCACCAAAAAAGAGTACAGCAGTCTCACAGAGTAGGGTTCCTAACAGGTTTTGATGTCTTTGAGACAAGTCATGTGTCACGGGTGGAGTGATTAACTAGGAGAGAATTAAGAGGGAATTAGTGAAATATTTATTGAGGTGAAACAGTGATTTAACAAAATTAGTAGTAATAGTAGTAAATTTCACAGTGTTTTATGAGATTTTACGGCAAGGTACACTTACTGCATAGAGGACAGGGTCAGACAAGCTCTCAGGAAGACCCTCCTGTGGAATCACGAGGTTCAGAAAGGACCCCCTTGCTTTCTAAATTCCTTCTCAGAGAGTTTAGGTGTGGCTGAATCCTGTCCTAGTCCCAGACTGGGTCAATGATTTATATCTAAATGATTATATATGTGCAATCAATCTCTTATATTACTTAGCTAAGATTTCAAAGTTTTAGCATGCTATTAGTCATTTACCAAGAATCTGTTGCAGCAAGGAATCTCTCAACTTCAAAGAGTAGAAGCTTAAGCAAGTGTCCTCACAAAAGGGGAGATTCTGACACACAATCTGCTGCCATACAGAAGAGCCCAAAGGACTCTCAGGCTGTCCACTATTTATACAGTAAGATAATTGACTTATAGTTATATTCTCATGGGAACAAAATATCTAGGTTCCCACTCCAGAGATCGTTCTGGCTGTGTTGCCAGCTATCCCCCAAAGTCCAGGTGCAACTTATCACAACTGATGTTGTGATGGCCATGGCTCAAGCAGGAGCCAGGTGGTGAAGAGGAGGAAACACAGGGAGAGCACACCGCCACAACATGGTAGAAAAAACAATATATGAAGCCTTTTCAGAATCTATACTTCACTTCTTTTATTTGAATCACCAAATCCCCAGTGGCTGGGAAATGTGAAACTTCATGATTAAACCCAAGATATCTAGCTGTTCAGTGTGACTTTTTTTTTCTGATGTGCTCCTCACTCTACTGTTGTGTGTGTCAATTGATTTTGCTTTTATTAGGAGTTATCAGGGTACTGAGTTTTAGCTAATCACTATTAGGCACCTGACTGTTCTGCAAATGAGACCTGAGAGCAGTAGATACTGTCTAGAGAAGGAATAGGGGGCTGGGGGAAAGAATTCTGCTTTCTGCTTTGAGCTCTGCTACTAATTTTCCACACACCATTTGGCAAGCTGTGTAACTTCCTTTTCCCCCAGTCTCAGACTTAAATAGCAAACAAGTTGTGATAGTCAATGTTTAGAAAGCATTTTGAGATCCATGGATTAAAAGTTTCACCTCCTGTAACTGCTGGGTATCATTGGCTATAATCTCCCTGTCAAATGTTAGGGGAAGAGGCAGAGAGGGATGGGGAACAATCACTAACAATACAAATCTCCCACCTCCACACTCTCCTAAATTTATGACCCCTATCATGGGTTAAATGTGGTCTTATTTTCCTTTATCAGAGTCCGTTACACATTAAAAGCGCTGCTGGAGAATGGGATGATACAGGTGGTGGCTGAGAAATCCAGGTATGAGGCTAGAATCATAATGCCAATGCTCCCCAGAAGGGGTGAAGGAGAAAATATTCCCTCCTCAGTTTTAATTGCCATTCTGCTATTACCCACTGCAACATTAGTCTCAATTAGCACCCCTGATTGGTAGATGCCTCGTCGCGTGAGTGTGTTGTGTCTCGCACACCAACAGCTTTTTAAGGGCCTGAGTTAGGCAATGAATCTGAAATCTTTATACACTTAATTCATCCCAAGGTGGACCCACAAGACACATTGGCTTTACGTAGCTGCCCCTGCCCACTTAGTTCTGAATGAAAACATGGAAAAGTTGGTAAAGTTCCCTTCTGCCAGCGATTTGGATTCCCCCCTCTGCAGAGCTGCCAGTATGGCACTGGGCTTTTGCCAGCATCAGTTTTTAAAAAGCTTTACCCTGAATCAGTGATGCTTGTTGCATCAATCCCTGTAAATAATGGCTTAAGGTTTTATGTGTCAGGACAACCGCTGCATAATATTGTTGTGACTGCTGAAGATTTTACAAGAAATGGAGTCAAGAATACAGTCTGCATTTCAGCTGAAATAATAAAACAGTCACCTAAGAAGCAGCTGGGTTTGCATTTTGGGAATCACCTGAACAAAAACAAAACCAAAAAATTTTGAAGTGTTTAACTTCTGTTTGCAAACACCTGCTCGCACTGTGGGCTTTTTTAAAAGATTCCAAATGTTTACATAAGGAAAGTATCAGAAGGCAGCTTGTTTCACAGGTGGATTTCACCTGTGTAGAAGCTAATACATCACAAAAACCAGCATAGCCACAGCACCCAGCAAACAAGTAGGAAATCCCTCTGTTCCAGCATCCGATCCGTCCCAGACACAGACCAGCCTGTCTCCATCCATCAGCAGAACCACGCTGATTTTCAGCAGCTGGCATTCTGGCCCCATATGTCTTAGCTGACCAGTCACATTGCACAAATAATGAACAGTCACAGCAAAAGATTAATGAACTCCAGAACACAAATCACCCATGCAAATGATCCTGGGATTACTAGTGTTTGGGAACGGTGCACACAACTGCAGCTTCTCGCACAGTTTACAATTGAGCCACAAAGCCCATGTGAAACAAGGCGTATGCAAAACCTCAGCGGGACAGGGCCATTAGCACAGGATATCAAACCAGAGGCACAAGAGCAGTGCATACAAATTGGATCAGGAAATCAAATGCAAACTTTGGATTAAAAAAAAAAAAAGATGAATAATAAGTTTGCCAATAAATGTTATTTTACAAGGATTGTAATTCACCACAAAGCCAGACTGAATTGGATAAAACTGTTTTAGATTTAAACAATGAAGAAATGTTTTCAGTACAAGGAAAATGTTTAATTCTGGTATTTCCCAAGGAAAATGCTGTGGCTTTTTATTTTTCAGTGAGACTTCTACTTAAGATTTGACTGTCTTATTTTAAAATAGCAATAGAAAGCATTTATTATCCTGAAAATGAAATATTTAATTTCGGACCAAATAGTTCAAGTCTGGGTCAAATTTGGATCTTTGCCTGTAATAATAAGACCACACACACATGATATACATATCTGAACACATGGTTCACACACTTTCCCTTCAACTGGTTAGATCAATGAAGTGTAAAAACCCTTCTGACAGCTCCACACAAATATTTCTATCAAAAATGGCAAAGCGTTTCCTTCACACTCAGAACATGCAAAAATCCCATTGGCTTTTCCAAGCCTTTGCAGATTCCTGACCTGGCACTATGGCCCCATCCTCCTGGCCCTGCCTGATGAGCTGAAAAGATCTGATGGGTGTGTGGCATCCCGTGCAGGTTAGAGAGCACACGCTGCTCCAAGCCCGATTGGCCCCACAAGTTCCTTGGAAGGCTTTTGGGATGGCATCAGTCATGATGCTTTGGATCCTCCAAAACTAAGCAAGTGGTCTTGGGAAACTTCTCCGCCCAACCAGAGCAGAATGCCAGAGGAGGACCAAAGCTTTTATTACACCAGGCTGAAGTAGGGAGAACTAGACAGTATCTGGGAGGTTGCAAGTGGCTGGAGCAAAAAATTCAAAATGAATTTTGTAGTTGCTAAATTCAGATTGCTCCCCTGAGGCACCAGCCTCCAAGGATTTCTGCTGTGGGAAATAAGGTGGCAGATGCACGTGGAGGGGAATTTGCTCCTGCACTCCTGAAAGCCTCTCCTAATGTGCTGTGGGGAAAGACAAAAGGACAGAGCAGGACTGACATTGGAACAATTCTTTCCGAAGTCTAGAGTTTAATTTGCCCAAAAATGAAGCAATTTTTCATCGGGCGCAAAAAGCACTGGTTCTGACCTTTAACATCTACAATGTATATATCAAATAACATATCTTCTGTCATATTCCTCTTTCCCCTTTTCAGCTTAGAAATATTGCAGAATACGTATGGAAATAATCACGTAAAAAAACAAGCAGTTACTGAAGGTTTTCCACCAACCAGGATCCAACCTCTTTGGTTAACAGCAATGTCACAAAGAAGCTGTAAAACCCCCAAAGTCATTTCCTCCTTCTAATTCACAATGACATTAACAAGATCTGAACCCTGACCTGCAGGTGACTAAATTATGTTGCTAAGCAACTACACTTTCAAAAAAGAGCGAGAAAAGGAGCGGGCGGCAGAGGCACCCTGGGCTGCTGGTATGGGGTAAATATGCCTTTGTGCCCAGCTCCCCATGCCCAGGATCTAGCACAGCAGATGGTTCCCACTCCACCACGGGGAAGGAGGGAGGCTCCCAACAGGTTTACACCTTGTCTGGAGTTTTTTCTTTTTGTGAGAGTCCACACAGACAGGTATACAAGAACATTGCTACAGCTAAAAATGACAAAATGAAATATAGCAGCCATTTTTCTTTGGAGAAGAGGTGCTTATAAATTCACTTTGTCCGAAGTATCTCTCGCCTCGGCAATACATCAAGCTATGCAGCCCCATCAGTCTGAATCAATTAGAAATTACTCACCAAGTAAATTACATTGAAAAGCTTTGATTTGTTACTCGAGTTTGTTACTGTTCTCTTCAATCTTAAAAGACTGAAAGCAAAAAAGTAATAATGTGACAGTGATAGTGAAATGTAACTTTTATTGAGATTGATGGGAACCTATTTGCCACAATATTTGCTTTTAACAATTTAATTTTTCAAACACTGCAAAGAAAGAGATAAATATTTGATTATGAAGTTCTTCCAATTTATGGTACATTGGTTTGCACTGGTTGCCTAACTTTTCAACATTTTTATATTTCATTTCTAAAAATATTTCTGCCAACCATATGTTCATAACTACCTTTTACTTTGCCTTCTAACCATGTTCTTTTAACTTTCATCTGTTGCAGGTTAGTAACCTTTCTACAAAATGCACCTCAGGCACTGAAAGAAAACACAAAAGGATGACTCCCTTAAGAAAATATTATGTTTTTTACAGCTTTGGTTTATTTTTGAATTCTGTAAAAGGGCCAGCTCTTTCTGACATGAAGGTCGCTGACAAAACTTAGTGATTTTGGTGGGAGCCAGGTTTGCTTCGCTCGTTAGCCTTGCTTACCTTTACCGTGGCTGCTGCACAACTGGAATGCAGTTTTGTAACTAGTAAAACAGAAAGCATTTCCCAGGCTAAAACATAAAATGAGTGCCAGCAAAACTTATGTTAATCACATAGTTTCCAACTAGAAATACTTCTTTTTGTATGGAGTAGGTTTGCAACTGCTGTTTAGAACACAGAACTTTGTCATTTTGGGGGACACAAAAGCAGATTAAACTGGACTTTTCCATTATAACAGTTCTTGCAGATGTTTGTAGAAAATGGGCACAAGGCTAACTTTGTCACTCTTCGCCTGATCTTCAGCCATATCCAAACATAAGGAAGAGTATGAGCTAAAACAGCTTTTATGGCCAGTTTTCTCCAGGCAAGGATAAATACAACAGGTGGTGCTGCCTCGTGTTCAGATGCTGGATTTCACCTACTGAGAAAGATGTTTTCGGTCCTCACCGATGACTGGACGCTGCCAGCTCCTGCTTGCCTGCCTCAACTGGATATTAATTAGGTCATTTTACAGATGCAAACTACAGATCTTCTGGTAAAATGTACTGGTGTCCAATGAGCCTTTCTTCCAGGTCGGCTGCCTTCTAGGGGAATTATTCCACCTTGTACCTGGCAGGAAGCTCTAGTGAGAGAGATCCCTTATCACCTTCTCTTCCTTCCCACTCCTACACCCCTACCATTCATGACCCAATGCTCATATGGGAGGATTGAACTAAACAAATTAGTAAATGTAGTAGTATGTAATAGTAACACCAATAATTAAGACGAATGCAATCTAAAAAGCACTTCTTTCTTAAGCACACTTAAGGTACAGTGTCCTACATAAATGTCAAATTCTAAGGTGTGTCGTTTGTAGAGAATGACTCAGAAATTGAAAGACAAGGCAAAAGGAAGAGTCAGGTTAAATTCTTTTAAAGGCTAGTAAGTAGATGACAAATGCAGTTCAAACAGTGCAGGTGAAGAATGAGTCATTATTAATGTCCAGGGGCTTTAGTTATTGGTGCTGAATGGAAAAAAATCATTATGTTTGAAGCTTTATACTGGCATAGAGTAGAAATTATATGCAATCCCTGCTAAGTGCCCGATTTTACTGCTATAAAATCCCTCTGACTGAAATGTACTTCAAAGTAAACTACTTTAGAATTTCTTTGCACTGTTGGATGCCCAACCAAAGGTCATTTTCTCTCTCTCTTTGTGCATCATTGTAGCAATTTTTTAAAGTTTTTTTTTTTCTTCCCCTTCTGCAGTTTACTTCTATTTTTTCTATACTTCAGAGGGCCTAAACTGAAAATTGGATGACTGCATTTGGAAATGAAATGCAAAATCAGGCACCTACAGTGATTTAAAATGAAGATGTTTATTCATTACGGACCTTTCCCTGCAAGGCAGTGGCCACCCTCTTACACAACACAACTCCGTAGGTGCGGAGAGGCTACGGAGCAGCCCCGGGTGGGAGCCGTGGGCAGGAAACCAGCTCTTCCCCTCCTCCCACTCACAGCCCAATTATCCACAAGATTTACTTTCCCCTACAGCAAATTCCCACCATGCCCAGGAAAAATCCTTCACCAAGGAAGCTTTTTTCCTTCGTGTTTTGGGATTCTCCAGCTCCAGGAGCTTACTCACTCAGTGTGTTTTTCCCTCTCCTGACAATGAGAGCAGTGACACAGCCTCCTGATTAGAGGCTGAAAAGACAGTTCCTCACCTTGGGATTAAATGCATCCACTACCAGCAATAGTGTGGAGCGCTTAAAAGGTGGCAGAATTCGGAAAGAAGCAGAAGGCTGTGCAGAGGAACTGTTGGGCATGATGTCCTGTTTTGTTACTTCAAGAGAAGCCCCATTCCAAACCTTCCAGGACCAGCCAAGCTCCCCAGGGCACAAGCTGGGGTACACTTCAGTGCCAGCACAGAAAGCTTCCATCTCACTGCTGCCGCTCTGTTTAGGACAGTAGAGCAGCCTGAATATTACTCTAGTTTATCCTGACTGAATATGAAAGGTCTCTGAGCACTTTTCCCTCCCCACCTATGGTATTTAGGAGCAGGTGGTGGAAACATATGATTAAAAACCTGTAACAGAACAACAGAGTGCCTGAAGAACCCCCTCAGAGCAGAACAGCAGCACTCCTGTGCCCACAAACAGACTGTAACAGCAAAGCAGCATAAACTGCTCTGATTTGATGACTATCTCATGGATTGCTATCAAAAGAGCTAATTCAGCTGAAAATTAATGTTGCCAATCTTCATAAACCCCCTGGGGGAAAAAAAATAGTTAACGTTAGCCTACAGCTTACCAGGTAGCTTACACAAGCACTAGCACCAGCAACACCAGTCCCTGAGCATGTGAACCCTCCCTTTGGCAGCCTTCCACACTACAGACAATCCTGCAGTGAAAAATCCCATTCCTTTATTTATTTCCTTTCACTGATGCGCAAAACAGCAAGTAGCTTTTGACCAGCCCATGATCCAAAGGAGAGAAGGAAACACTAGGAACAAAAGAACAGTTAATAGTCATGAGAAGAGGACAGACATGCACTTTGAAGAACACGGAGTGCTGCAACACATGGCATTTTGTTTTTTCTTACTATTTTCAGTTACAGCAATATGACTTTTGTCTTGCAAAATGGCATCATATGTTGCAAACACAGTGTGTCCCAAGGCCTTTCAATTTTTTTGGTAGAATACAAAGGTATGCTTACACAGATCTCTGCACTACACTGACAGGAGGGAAAGAAAGGGGAAAGAAATAGGACAAAAATTAAAACTCTTCAGGGCAAGCTAGTAATAAAAGAAATGTGAAGTTTTTAAACTGGCTTGAGCACTGCCAGAGCACTCGGGAAACCAATGTTCATCTTCCGATTTCTGGAGCAGTATGATCCTGACAAGCTCTCTTCATCTCTCTCTGCTTCCATTTTTCCAAACCAAAAATGACACTACTAACCACCCTTCCTTATATATTTGTGTTGTGAAGACTAATTCATTATTAATAACCGAGAGAGGTTCAGAAACACAATGATGCGTGCCATACAAGCTGGCAGAAACTTTTCTATGACCCTGCACCATGCTTCACACAAAGAGATAAAGGGGTTGATTTCTAGCAGGAGAGCTGTGACTGCTGCAGATAAAGGTTCCCAACAGACTAAAGGTGGCACTGATTGAAGGTATTTAATGTTATAGCTTTCCTTACACAGTCATCTTTATTCTACATAAAAGCATATTTACAGAATTCAAGCTTCAATATGCTATGGAGTGGCAGGGAAAGGGGTTTGTTTTCCCATTTTTCCCATCGTTTTACCCTCTAAGGCTGACCTAGCTCCATTCCCTGCCCTGAATCATTCCTAGGGGCAGCTCTCTTCTCACCCGCACCCTCAAAAAGCCACAGAAAAGCCCCCACCCCTCAGAGCACAGGCTGATATTGCTCCTGCCTCTGAAGCCATTTCAGTTGACTTAAGGACACTCTGAGTGGATCACGACTTGAGACCTGGATTTGCCCTTAAAACAAAGAAGTATCAAAGAACAACCCCAAAATTTTTCAGAAAGAATGCACAATTCCTTTCTGAGTGCCTGTGCAGAGGAGGGCAGAGGATGGAAAAAATTCACACACCACAATGTTATTGGAATTAGTGGAAGTCTCTGATAACAGTGATAAAGGCAGGTACACACTTAAACAGCAACAACTACCATCCCCAGCCAGCACATACTTATGAGAATTCCTCTACGAGGAATCCCAAATATTTTGGGAGCAGCACAGAGAGGTCATCAGAAGGGCCTGGCAGTGGGGAAGGTGCTTGTCATGGAGAAACCCAGGCTGAAAGGGCTGTAAGCCCAGGCCATGGCTCAGAGACAGGATGAAGGAATCATTTGGAATTTGAATTGGAGTTAATTCTGCCTTTGTGCAATTTCTTCCCATTCCTGATTAATGTCACTGTCAAAGCTGCTTTTTTTCTTTTTTCTTTTTTTTTCTCTTTAATTTTTAAAAAAATTCAAACCCCAGTTTTAGTAGTATGAAGCTAAGTAGGAATATGCAGCCACAGCTATGGCAGGAAATTCACATGTCTGATGGTAGGAATAGTGGCTGGAAGTTTTGGCACTGCAGAATTCATAAAAGTAAAAAAACCCCAAACAATAAAAAAACCCACAACAACCTCAAGAGTTACCTGAAGAAGTTGTAAGAAGTCGCACTGTGGATGACAAGGACAAGCAGGGAGCCTGAGGAGCATCCAGAGAATTGTAATCGCGTGACACTCCACCAAATGAGCTGAGCATTTGCAAGGGCAGTGGACCAACTCTTCGAGGTGTTCAAGCTCAGAAGGTTAGATGGGGCTTCGAGCAATGTAACCTAGTGATAGATGTCCCTGCCCATGGCAGTGGGGTTGGACTAGATGATCTTTAAAGGTTCCTTTCAACCCAAACCATTCTATGATTCTCCTGACCTTACCTTAGGCGGCACAGGAACAAGGATGGCACAAAGACCAAAGACAAGTAAATATATTCCAGTACTTCATAAACACAAACACTCCTCCTCACAGGATTTATGCCAGTTTACATTAGGATTAATTTATTTCTTAATTAAGATTACAAGCACTTTGCTAATACAAAATGAAATCCACTGCCTGATAAAATATGGCCCTATATGCTGTCTCCTAAGGGTCTTAATGTAAATCTCCATTCCAACAGGGAAAGCTCAGTGGTGAAACATAAGCCGACCTCCAGGCATCTGGAGGACTTTCTGCCCTTCAGATAAGGTGAATGTTTTGGAAAGTAAGTGCTAGCAACAGCCTGGTAGCTTCAGAGGCAGGAACAAGGTCCACTGAGACCCACACCTTGACAACTCCTGGGATAAATTAATTTCTCAGCATTAGAACTCTCCTATCTAGAGCTAATTTGCCTAGTATCGTGGTGTAAAACAGTAGGTTGGGCAGAATCCAACCTAGCCCACTCATAATAGAATTATCTCTGTAAGTAATACCTCTAAACTCACAAGGGTGCACAGAAAAGGCCCTCTGGTTTATATACACAGAAACAGGATCAAATCCTCTAAAAAATCCACACCGCATTTTACAAAGCTTCCTGCTGGTAAACAAATTTGTGATTTTTAATTAGTACTATGCAGACATGAGGCCAGACACGCAATGTTCAATAAACCAGTTAGTTTTCACATCAGTAATGAGTCCTAGAATATTAATGTAGGCCCTTCAGAAGTCAGAAACAGAAGAGTAAATGTGTAGTGATCCTAATGTTACCCGTAGGTGCATGTGAGCAGCAGAGATATTAACAACTTCAACAGTGTAAAGTTTAAAAAGAAAAAAAAATCAGTAGAGGTGAAAATGTATATTTTGCACTGGTTAATATAATCAGCTGCAGGTAGATTTCAGAGGATTATTTCCAATCTTTTGAGAAAAGATTTCTTTTGTGGGCATGGTGAAAATTGTTAATATGTTGCTGCTGTTTTATTCAAGGTGAAAATTTTACTTTAATCACTTTCAAATAAATGCGAAACTCAACCACTACTCCCTTCTAATAATACTGAAGAAAATAGTTCACACTAAATCTAACATAATGAACACAGCATGTTCATAGAGAACTGAGTGTTCTGAGCTTAAGTAAGTCCCCTTTAATCCATAATTCCTTTGGAACTACATATTACATCCACATGAATACCAAAGAGGTTTATGATTAATGTTATTTTAATGAATAATAAAAGAATTGATGATGATTTACACAGAGTTATTTTCAGGTTTTTTTCACGTAAAGATTTGTTGGTTAGAGACGCTAATATATAGAGAGCACTACAATCTGACTGGGATGGTAATACTTTTGCAAAATCTTCTAAGCAACGTGAACGTGGAGCTGCATTGAGCTGAGAAGAGCTGCAGGCACTGACGGGCCCCAGGTGCTCCTGCAGTTCCTCCCTTCCCCAAGCTGCGCTGAGGCAGCATGATAAGAGACGCAAGTTCTCAGAAGAAGGGACTTTGCCAGTGTGAGAAGCAGGGCCTGATTCTCACCTTGCACCAGTTTGACTCCAGGATTGCTACTCGGGTACTCCTCACACAGAGTGATATATGTGAGATGAGACCTGGCCAGGCTGTGCATCATTCCCTGCAGAAAAATGCAGACTCCCAGCTCCCACCCTTGAGCAAGATCCTCAGCTGTTTTAAGTGCCAGCAAGGTCACTGTCAATTAGTCACACCAGCACAACAAATGACAGCAAGTCACAAATGCAGTGATTTCCAAAAACAATGGGCAGCTAGATAGCTTTCATGTAAAGACTGAAGCTGGAGTTTCCCAGTCCCTCAGCACAGTCGCGTTACAAAGTTTAGGAGGGTTTTTACTGCATCTGCCAGCTTGGATGTGCAGACACTGAAAGCTGTCCTGCAAATGCTCTGCATGTGGAGTGGGATTACGGTGGCTGGTGATCTCCAGGGCCGTGGTTCTCCCCCTGATCTCTGGTACAGAGCCACAATACCCGCTGCCTCTTCACCACTTGCTTTCTTGCCTTCTAATCTGAGACGCTGGCTCTGGCCAAATCTATTTGGCTCATCTTTCCAGGAAAGTCAAGAAAGTGAAAGAAGGGCTGTGAAGCAGTGATAGCACAGCATAAGCCTGCATATACTGTATCCAAATAACCTATTAATGAAAACCCTTTGGCAGCTATTTAAATGCTGTGAGCACAGAAACGTCTGCAGTCAGAACTCTGTGGGATCCCTTCCTGAAAATGCCATCACCATGTTGTTATAATTAAAATAACATCCCCTTCAATGCCAGCTATCTTTATTAGGTACCAAACACTGAACCTCTTCCCAAGTCACTGGGGTGCAAATTACTTTTTAAAAACATTTTTGGAACTGATTCAGGCATAAGCTTTCACACTGGAATGAACCTTCCCAGGGACAAAAGTGGTGTTCCTTCTCCCATGCTCTGTCTAGTTATTGGCCCCTGGGTGGATGCTGGAGTTGGTTTTCTGGATTTAAGTGCTGGTAGACTCTAGCTCATATTCCCTAGGGATTTTTTGTTAATGTTTTTGTCACTTTGACCAAGCAAACAAACAGCCACCACAGCAGAACTCCACATGAATTTTTAGTCTAGAAGAAAGATTGCAAGCATAGAACCGGGAAAGGTATGAGCTGGACATGAATGCTAGCCAAAATTAACTCCAGTGTAAAACTTAACTTTATTGTAAAATAACTAATTCATCATTCACATTTGTATTGCACAACCATGAAAGCTTCCCTCTGGAGGAAAGATACAGTGTTGTCTGCTTTCCCACATGCCTGTCCAGAGTTGAGATCTAAGACCAATCCTATGTGTTGCTGCTATCAACCCCCTCCTAACATCGACATTATTTGATAGGGTTCATTACTTCGGCAGGTAACGGTGGTGGTCTGTAAAATCTGCGCTCCTGTTACTCACAGTTGGCATCTGATTCCCCAACAGTTACTCACAGTCAGCCCAAGGACACTCAACTCACCTACTTCTCCAGCAACAGAACTTGGTGCTTATGCTGGAAACATCCCTCTCTAGGCCAGACATAGTGAGGAAGAGCCTGGGGTAGAACTGCTGGGTCCTCGTCCTTAAAACAAAGACCCCAGAAGGATTTTGAATCTCTAAACGTGAACTAGAACAAGCTACTTTTTAACACAAAACAGAATCAAAGAGTTTGAAAGCAGATCTCCCTCTGCCTTCTCTTCTATGATACAGAGAGCATTCAGTGGCTTCTTTTGCTGCAACAAGGTGGCTACAGGTGACAAAGCTACTGGGAAGGGACATGTGTACGCATGCCCTAGCACACTGTGCCTTTTGACATGCCACAGGGTGCCTGAGGGTCTTCAGAGGTTGCAGGTCTCCCAGAGGTTGTGTGTTCCATACAGACATCTCAATGCCTTTTGGTATTTAAAAGCACACTCTGTGTCAGTGGTTTGGTGAATGATGCCCACACTTCATATCATGTCTGAGTCCTGGCTTCTTTCTGCTCTTCTCATCAGTTGCACCAAAATCTCTCATCATCTCTTTATGCTCTCTCTGTACTCCAGGAGCATCTCTTAGGTCTGCCTGTGTTCATGGAGCTTGTCTGACCAAACTGCCACAGATGGTACCACAGACAGAAACAAGTCCCCCTCCCTGCTGCCTACCTACACGCTTTTAGAGGACACAGTAAGCTGCAGACAAACAAGTAAAACACATGCCAGGACTCTCAAAAAGAAGCACACAATTTGAAGGCTTCTAATAAAATTTCACAGGTTGAACACGCTCAGTATTTTGGGAGATGCTGATCACACCCTCCCTCCCTTCCAAATAATCACATACTTGTGGTCAAACACTCTCCTCTCCCCTTCCCATGCATACTGCATGACCTTTGACAAGGAAATGGCTAATGAAACAACCACAAAGTATTTTAATAATATGAATTTTATATTCTACATTCAGTCAACAAGCTAAGAAACAGAACAAGATGTGGTCTGCAGGAAATAGGAGCATGTTTTCCTGATGCCAGACACCTGCTCAATTTACCCTGGATTTTCTGAAGGCACAGACCATCAGACCAGAGCATATCTAATATCTGAAAACACATCATCTTGTAACTTTTATATTGCCATTTAAGTTATTTGGCCCTCACCCAGTTTTTTAAATTACCTCAGTTTTCTAGAACAACTTGGATACTTGATAAACAGAATGCCTTTCCTGGGCCTCACAAGATAACAGCATCTGTCTGCTAACAGGGTCAAAGCCACCTTTCAGAAACTTAGGCAAACACACTGCAGAATTACTTTTCCTGTTAAAAATATATATGACCACATTTTCTTGCAACTAAATGTTTAAAACTCTTGTTCTAAATGTTTAGAACCATAAAAAATACATAAATGTTAAGGGAAACAAGGAAGCAAGAAGACTGCATGTGTGCTGGATGACCTCATTATTCCCGTGGGACCAGCTGGAAACCTGCTGGGTTTCAGCCAGCCTCTCTCATGTCTGTAAGACCAATGTATGAATGGAAGCCTCTGCTGGATGGACTGTAAGAGGTGGGCAGTAAGTTTCACAACTGATTTGCTTCTTTCTAAAGGGTCTGCTCCTTTCCTTTAGAGCAAAGAGCAAGAAACTTTGCCCACTATCTCCTACCAACAAACAGCTGACAACTCTTCTTGTTTCCCCTGAATTTGGCAACTCTCCAGTCTGGCCTTCCAAACATCATCTGGGCTGCTACAGTTAGTGCCAGCTCCAGAAATATTAATTTCTAACAGAGGAACATCAGAGGTTTGTATTTTATCATCAACATTTTCTGCACTGGTGTTTCACCTTCAGTGTTTTGCTATCATCTTTGCCACAATCACGTTTTAGCATCTGCTGTGTCAGCATCATGTTTCAGCATCAGCATTTAACCATCAGCTGTTCCACCATATGGCACAAGAAGCATCAGCAACACAGCACTTAAATATGCTATTTGGAAACAAAAAACACTTATAATTCCCCTACACTCCCCACTACCCTTTCTTCACGCCATAGCCACCTTTCCTTGGGACAATACAGTCTTTGTCTCTTTTTTTCCCAGGAAGAAATACATTCTGAAGGGAATAAAAACAAAACAAAACAAAACAAAACAAAATAAATCCAAACAACTCAGTTCCTCTAGGCAAATTTGAAAGAGTCTCTCTTGTGATCTGAATTTCCTCTGATATTCACTGAAACATTTTTAAGGTCCTATGCTATGAAAGCAAGCTAAGGGTCACTGACTGTCATGCTTTTAATCACGACCGCCATTTGGCATGGGAGCTTCCTAGCAGCAGTGACACGAGTCCTCCTGGAGAGCCAGACTGAATTTCCAAGTAGTGCAATTTTTAACTGTCTTGGAGTATAAATTTAGGACACTTTTTAGACTAAAGTTCTTCAGAAGGACCCAGTTGATTTTGCAGATGTTTAGTGTGCAGGACAGTCTGGTTGAAGTAAGCGCCATTGACACAGCCGTCCTTGTGACTGGGCAACATTTTATAGAATTGTATTTTAGACCAGCACTGAAATGTTGGGTAGTTACAGAAGTCTGAGAAGAATCAGGCTGTCTTTATGTCTGAAGAAGGTACAGGAGTCTTGGTATTTCATTACTCACATCATACACTTATCCATTTTCTCAGATGGAACTAACCTCCCCAGCAAATGATAGTAAACCTGATCCTTTTGTGAGGGCCGCAATCTGCAAAACCAAAGCATGGTTTAACTCATGATGAAATGAATTTGATATCTGCCTAACTTACAAGCAATTATGTCTTAAGTTTGTTCCAAGCAGAGAGTGACATTTTTTCACCTCATTGTAAAATTTGACAAATGCAAATTTTGTAGGCTTCACTTTGAGTGTGAAATTTTCCAACACGGTACCTGTTTATCTATAGAAAGCTGTAGCTAGTAAGATATCTTTAAGAAAAATGCAGCAGAACGGAAATTAAATGAGACATAGGGCTTTTCACCATTGTGGTCAGAGTCTAATCGCTCCTTCTCATGCTTTGAAGAACAGTCGGTATGAATCAGTAGTTTTCTATTTTATGGGATACCAAGGGAAAACGTCGATCTTTGGAAACCACTCAGGAGCAAAGAAGTCAAACTGAGATTATCAGAGCTGACAAAACCCACAACTGGAAAGACAGCATCACCAGCCTCTGATGGTGTAAATCATGGTTAACAATGCCATGGACATGGGTGCAAACATTTAAGGAGGAAGATAAGTATTAAAAACTGTCAGAATTTACTCGTTGCATTATCAGCTCTGCAATGATGCAACAATCTTATTTACTTTGATTCAAAGTTTTAGATCAGAAAATCTGAATTTGCAACAGTAAAACACAGTTAGTATTCATTCCGGTGACAGTATGCTAATCTCTAAAGCCACATTCTCACATGAAGAGCACATCTGATCAAGATGTTAGATGACAGGCCCCACATGGCTGGAAGCCTAGTTTAGATGTGAAGACATCCAGAAGCATCCAGAACAGCAACAAGTGTCTGTCTGTAAAGATGCAGTTCAACGGAAATTAAGAATTACCTGTGCAGGTTTTACACTGTTCTAAGGTATCATTACATTCCTTCTAAGACTGGCTGAAGTGAGGGATGACCACAGCTACTCTCCAGAATAAAACCCTACCAGATTCTGTAGTGACTCCAAGGTTTCTTAGCCATGCCTCATGGCGGAGAAATTTTTTCATGTAACTATGCTCCTGGAAGACCTGACTTAGTTTCATCATGGGAAATATAGGGATTTGCCACTTAAGTGCTTTCAGAACCAGTTAATTTCATAACTTTCTAGAATGTATGTTGTCATGTAACATCCCAGTTTCTGCAGGGGAATCTGCAGCATGTTATCAATGGCTACTTTACTCATGTGAATAGTTCCTTAACTAGCCTGAGATTCTCCACACCCAGCAACACTTTTTTACTGTAACATGCTGCATTTTATTTCCAGAAAATGAATCCACTATCCTTTCCAGACAACATAAGCTTTTGTCACCAGTGGAGCCTGCATCTGCACTACTAATCACTCTAACCTTGTAAATCGTAAACAGGTCTCTCACAAAGCCAGCAGTACCACTTCCAGCAGTAATGCTATTAACCTAATCCCTGGTACTTATTACAGAAACTCCTGACACATAGCTTAGCAGATACCAGAAAATACAGTTTTTCCCCAGCAAAGTTGGAGCTGATCTTTATATATTATAAGCATTATTAAAAGCAGTTGAATTAAAATGTTGAAAGTTGAAGCTTCTGCAGCTTTGGTGCCCAGATGTAAAAGTGGGCAGGAGCAACCTTCCTGGCACATAAAGATAATGACACAGGGGAATATGCCACCCGTGTGCTGCATTCAGCTTTTAATGTTTTGCACATTTTTGGTTTGTGTAACTCCCACAGATATAGTTCTTGGCCATCTAACTGCAGAAGATGACTGGAAGCCTCACAGATGTAATATGAAAATCCAGGATTATCTCAGAGATAAATAACAATACACTCTGTTCCTACGTCACCAAGCAATGCAGGCTCCATTCCTCCTGGGGCCAGCTAATTGGAAAAAATTTTGAAGTTCCGCTACCAAAAGCATGTGCAGCACTTTGAGATACATGGGAAGCTACTGTTTTAGATGTGAAATATAAGATGTTTAATACGCTTTCTGTGGGTTAGACTGTCAAAATTCCACTTAGAAACCAATTCCACTTTCAGTGATTGCTGAGTTGGGTAAGGCTGCCAGATATATGGATGAGGCGCTCATATGAGGAAGACAGTGCAGGTCTCACTGGCTAATGTAAGTTATCTTAGAAGAAATCCATGAAGAAACGATGCTCAGAGGGCTGGAACACCTATGCTATTTGGACAGGCTGAGAGAGTTGGAGTTGTTCAGCCTGGAGAAAAGAAGGCTCCAGGGAGAACTTATAGCTCCTTGCAGTCCCTAAAGGGGACCTACAGGAGAGCTGGAGTGTAGGGGGTGTAGCGATAGAATGAGGGGCAATGGTTTTAAATTGAAAGAGGGGAGATTTAGATGAGATCTCAGGAAGAAATTTTTCACACCGAGGGTGGTGAGACATTGGCCCGCGCTACCGAGAGAAGTTGTGGATGTCCCATCCCTGGAGATATTCAAGACTAGGTTGTACAGGGCTTTAAGCAACCTGGTCTAGTGGGAAGTGCCTCTGCTAATGGCAGGGGAGTTGGAACTAGATGATCTTTAAGGTCCCTTCTAACTTGAACCATTCTATGATTCTATGAAATCTACACCTTCTAACAGTTGTAGGACCTTATTCTCCCCTTGGAATGGGGGACAAGTTGAAGGAAGGCAAGGAGAGTACGCCACAGGAGCTGTGCCTCAGAAGCAGGGTGAGCACATACGGTGTGGCACATTCAGAAGCAAACTCTGCTCAAAGCTGGAACCAAGACCTGCAAGTATAAATTCACAGCACCACTAAAATTTCATTACCACCCAAGCTGACAGTACAAACGGAGCAAACATGAGGAAGAGTGAAAAAGCAGAGGGCTCAGAGCTCTTTGTTGTGTCCCATGTTTTGACTGTTGTGCTCCCTGTAAATCTGAACAAGATGATGCTTTTCTCTTCTGAGAATCAGGCATTTAGTTCTGGAAAGTGGCCCACAGAAGAGGTTTTCCTCCAGAAAAGGAAGGAACATTCTTGTAATTTTAAATTAAAGTGTGCAATTACTGTTCTTTATTGTTGCCAGTTAAAAGAGATTTGCTACAGTTGCTTACATACACGTATAGGAGCTGAAAGAAACCAGCAGATTCTATAAGGAGGCTTCCTCCCGAGAGGTGTGAATTTCACAACAGCAATAAAAATGTTTTCTACGGAGCGAGAGCTATGATTTAAACACAGACAAATGCTTATTTCCCTTCTGATAGCATTTTCCTTGGTTCTTTCTGACACATATAAACACACTGCTCAAGAAAAAGACCTGGAATATTAGTTTAAGATAAGATAGTATAAGTTCATAGTAATTAAGTCAAACTCTTTTTCTGTGAAAAGAAGTGAGTGAGCAGGTTTCCATGGTAATTCTTTTCTTACCTTTTAAGACAAAGGACAGCTTGGAGCTACAGAATTAAGTCTTTTTCATCCCTTTCTTCTCATGCTTATGCAGAAGCTGTTTCTGTTTTAAACCATCAGAGGCTCATCTTTTCTGATAAATCCAGCTTCAATATCAATTTCTAATGTAAATTTGCATTAAATATTTAATGTTTTAAAAAATGAAGACTTACAAAGAGTTAACAAAAATACCGACTCCTGATTTTTCTCAGTCAAATTACTTTCAGGTTAGCATTGGAGGGAGGGTGGGGGTGGCACGAATCTAACTGAAATAATTTTACCTAATTATTGAGTTATTCCAAGGTGTAACTTCAGTGAGTTAATTGGCACTGTAACAAGTATGAATTTGGCCCAATGTAAATTCATCTCTTCTCCATTGTTAAGATTGCTCAAAAGATTGTTTTTGTAACCTATTTCTGAAGCCAACCATTGTGTTTCATTATGATTTTCTTTTGATTCTGTTACCATGTGAACAGTGAAATCCACATAACCACAGCTCATGATCTCAGAATGTCAACCAAGGGGTATTTTGTGCTTCAGAACTGATTGGAGTGACTCAGAGCGTTCTTTGGAAGTTCTTTGAAAAAGTCACACGTATGTTTGGATCTAAAGATTAATTGGGGATTAAGGAACGAAGAAGCAGACAAGGGAAAATTTTGATGACCTCAAACTCTATACAAGAACTTTGCTTTGAGAAAACCTTTACTGTAAACCCAGTCCTAATTGTGGATTAGACCCTGGGCTGAAGCAAACTGGATTAGTTCCATTGACTAAAATGACCCAAATTTAGTGCAGTTACAACATACAGTAGAGTGAAGTCAGTTTATATAAACTGAAAAAAAATGGGGCTATGTTTAAGATGTAGTTCACAGGTTCTCTGTATGTGGATTACAGACTACATTTACATTCTGTTTAAACAGACAGCACCCATAAATGCAGTCTGCCAAGCAGCATCCGGATCATTTACTCCTCATGTAAGTACTGGTTACTTTTGCTGTTAAGTTTCTTAATGACATAGGACAAGATTTCTAACGAGAGCTGAGGAGCTTGTCACATAGATTGCGAATGCTTAGGACCCCATATTTACAAAAGGCACGAAGACAGAGGCACTGAAACCATGCAAGAGCAAATGGAAACCTGGACTCCCTTGAGAGCTACCAGTGAAAATCCATAGGGGACAGCACAGCCCCTTGTAGGTTTACCAGAACGGGTCCAGAAGCCCATTCTTGAATTGCCGCACTTAAGTAGCAGTGACTGAAGACATCTGCTTTGCACCACAGCCTTTAGCTCTCCTAGTCTCAGGTAGGATGAGGTTGTGTGGATCCCACCTTCTGCTCTAAGCAGGAAAACATGGCAATTGTCAGTCTGGGACAATCTCAGCTTTATTCTGAAGTCCTACAGCACAAAAGATTGCAACAGCCCACAGTGACTCACGTGGCAGTTAGCAACAAAAGGAAGACAACTATGTTTTTGGCCTCTGTTGTTTTTTGCTAGTTTATATACTCCTTCATTATTCTCAGGGAAAGTCCCAAACTGAGGAAAGCTGAGCTGGGTCACAAGACCTTTCTTTTGCAGCCCAAAGGTTACATCATGATTGCAATCAAATACATTTTTCAGAAACTAGTTGGAAGCTTTTCAGGGCCTGCTCAGCTTCTCCTACCCCATTCCTGATTACACTCCTCCAACCTGCATTATTCTTTCTAACAGAAAGTGTAAGTGGGATTGTTTTCCTTGTTTTTTTGCACGTACTTACCTGAGAGTTACCAGACATGTACATTAACAAAGAAAGTGCTTTTCCCTGTGACAGACATGGATATGGTAATACAGAAAGAATCTGAGCAGCTGTCTCCGCAACATTTTTAGTACTGCTAAAAACTCAGTAGAGACCAGGAGCAAAAAAGGTGAAATGAAAATATTCATGCCCCTCGTGCCCTTTGGACTATGACCTCTTTCGTTAAGCTACAGCTGTTCTTAACCTGCATTTTGTAGTTTGGTACCTGTAGTTCTCCAGCCACTTCATGCTGCTGTTAGATGACAGAACCATCTCTAGAAGAACTGATGGGAGAGAGTGGAGGAGAAACACTACTCCCCTCAGTAATTCATTTCTCCTTAGGAATGCCAAAGAGCTTCTCTTATCTTCACTGAAAAGCAAGTGGTTCAAAACACCGTCAGAGTTGAAAAACAACTGGAGTTGTGTAATTCTTGCAAAGAGCAGGGAAAGAAAAATTGCTGTGTCTGAGAGAAGCTGTGAGAGATTTCTGGAAGTGTTTCTTGATCAGGAGAGAGAGACAGATCTGGGATGCATTCAAGACAGATCTCAGGGTGCCAGCAAAGGCATTGGACTGAGTTCAATGACCTGACTATAAAATGAGATAGGTAATACTGCCAGGTCTTTGAAAGAAAAATTATTTGGGTTTATTCCCAGCTGTGCTAGAGAATCCTCATGTAACTCTGGATGAGTCACTTAAATTCAATTTGCTTCTGTTTACCTGTCCAAAACATCAGAGAGCAGAGTAATTCGCTTCCTATTCAGATTATAAATGCTCCAACACAAGATTGCTCTTCCTTTATGTGGAGTGCCAAAGCCCAGGTCAGCATGGCTCTTGCCTCAGCTAGAGCTCCTTGTTTCTAACAGAATGCAAACACCAGTATCTGCTCCCCGTCTCCTTCCTGTGCCTCCTTTCCCCCTTGGTTTTTCTTTCTTTCCAAAATTAATCCTTAGGTACTCACACTTTCACACTGGCCACTGCCACTGGCCATGGCCAGGCACAGGCCATTTTTTCTCTACTCTCACAGTTTCAACTAAAAAGAACAAGGTGGGCAGCCAGTTTAACTATTCCCACTCCACTTTCACTTTTAAATGCGGCTTCTTTCCAAGGAGGAGACAAGGAAGAACAATTATAGATGGCTGTTATTTTTATTTAAGAACAAACCCACGAACTTTTCTTGCATTATCATATTAGAAGTTTTAGCAAACATCTTAAACCAGAAGAGCTGCCAAATACTCAAGTGGCCATGCTTGATTTATAAGCTGCAATTATGTTTGTCAGCTGATAACCAGAGACCAGATCAGTTTTCACCAACTCAGTGGACTGGAAGTGAATACTTTATTACCTTCTACTCAACATTTCTTTTCAGAAACAAAGCAGTTTCAGTAGGCAGAGGCTTTTCTAGCTGGAGCAGAAGGGGAAGATTTTTGGTCTGCAGGCAGAAATTGAATGCCTTTGTCACGTGGTAACGCTATGAAACCACAAAAGCAATTCCTCTCTTCTTTCTAATACTTAAAAGGAAGTTTAAGAGATGTGCTCAACATGTTTCCACATACTTCTCTCATTCCAAACTGTAAACCTTCTTTCCCAGACTTTCCTGATTAATCAGTGTCGTTCACTGACTGATTTTCTGCCATGGGCACAGAGATTGTGTGAACAATCTCTGCTTGTTCTTGATTGCCACAAGTATTAGCACACAAAAGCAGAGCAATAGATGTCATCTACCTGGACTTGACACTGTTCCATACAACATCCTGGTCTCAAAATTGGATAGTCATGGATTTGATGGATGGACCACTCGTTGGATCAGGAACTGTCTGGATGACTGTACTCAAATGGTTGCGATCGACGGCTCAATATCCAAGTGGATGCCAGCGATGAGTGATGCTCCTCAGGGGTCAGTAGAGGGACCAGAGCTGTTTAACACCTTTGCTGGAGACATGGACAGTAGGATAGAGTGCACCCTCAGCAAATTTGCCGATGACACCAAGCTGTGTGGTGCGATCAACATCCTGGAGGGAAGGGATGCCATCCAGAGCGACCTGGACAGGCTTGAGAGGTGGGCTAATGCAAATTGCATGGAGTTCAACCAAGCCAAGTGCAGAGTCCTACANAGTTGGAGTTCTTCAGCCTGGAGAAAAGAAGGTTTCAGGGAGACCTTATGGCTCCTTCCAGTCCCTGAAGGGGGCCTACAGGAGAGCTGGAGAGGGACTCTTTATCAGGGAGTGTAGCGATAGGATGAGGGGCAATGGTTTTAAATTGAAAGAGGGGAGATTTAGATTAGACACTGGAAATAAATTCTTATCTGTGAGGGTGGCGAGATACTGAAGCAAGTTGCCCAGAGAAGTTGTGGATGTCCTGTCCCTGGAGATGTTCAAGATAAGATTGGACAGGGCTCTGAGCAATGTGGTCTAGTGGGAGGTGCCCCTGCTAATGGCAGGGGAGTTAGAAGTCAATGACGTTTAAGGTCCCTTACAGTTCTAACCACTCTACGATTCTATGATGTCTCTGCCTACCTACCTTGTAGTCTAGATGCATCTCAAGTACCACCCAAAAGAATCGTAGGTATGCTCCACAAATAAATTAACTTTCCATTTTCAGATAATAACTTTCTGGAAAAAAATCAAGCAAGCTATTTTCCCTGTAGTTTGCAGTAAGACTGACATTCACCGAAAATTACTGTTCATTTCAAACACGTTCCTTTATTGCAAAGACTTGATCCATGGTGCATGCTGGTGTAAGATACCACTGCAAACTTCCACACAAACACAGTGAAATTAAAATTGAAATTAAAAAGAGAAAGAGGTCTACTTAAAGCAGAAGTTCCAATATAAGAAAGAATAAAGATTCAACAGAGAAATATTCATAAGTATGATGTCAGCTCTGCAATCTGGAGCAAGTGCTGCTTTTTTTTACTTAATAACAGTGAACGTCAAACTCTTCAGGAAAGGAATTTGCAAAGTCTTGGTAACAAGTCTGCTGTGGAACTAAATCACAGTGCATTCACCACAGTAGATTATCTGCCACTCATAACATCAGTACTTTCCAAGTTGACTCTTAGCATGGCTCAATATACAGACATAGACAAAAATATTTACAAAAGCCAAGGATATCCACCAATATGATGTCACTTTCTTAACTGATTTATAACTTCAATCTTCAAAGGGAAGATGTGCAACAAGCAATCTTACATTTATATGACAGAACTAAAGTCACCCATTTAGAGGAAAAATACTATTTTCATTGGACAGATAATATAAAAGAATGGAGAAAACACCAGCTGGATCATACTTTAAAGAGAAGCAAAAAAATCCACCAAACCTATCTAGAAGGGTCAAATTCCTAAACTGGAGAAAGTCAGAGAGCCTGGCTGTCATCCCATGTGGGCATAAATCATGCACGCAAATGCCCATGCCAAAAGCCAGAGCAGGATGTTAATCACAGTGGTGGAATTGCAGATGTCATCAGCGAGATGGAGACAATGAATGTAGTGTTAATGAGATTAGAGCCTATCCAAACGGTACTACCTCCACACAAAAGGATAATCAGGTTCTGATTAGACAGCTCCTGTATTATCTACTTCAAAGCAGGTGCAGCAAAACATGTTGATGGAAGAAATAGAATGGGTAGGGAACACTGTCTGGGTGATGAATGAGGCAAGAGTCAAACAGAAACCTATCACCACTGGTCAAAAAGTAAAGAAAAAGCAAACATATGAGGGAGAACCAGGAGTGAATTTGTCAGCCTTAAAGCAAGTGACGAAGGTATGACATCGCTTAGCAGAGCTAACAGCAAAATGCATAATGGGCATAAAAGTCTCAGTTCCAGTGATCATTCAAACCAGTGGATTGGTTCAACTAAAATTTTGAGACAAAGGTATATGGAGAAAAGGGGGTTTTCTTATTATTATTTTCTGATTTATTTTGTCTGTACTCCTTGATGAAGCCCAAGTAAGCTGCAGGCAAGGTGTCTGCAGCATTGGGGCCCTGGAGGGATGGGATATTACTGCTGCACTAGCATCACTCATGTCCACAAAGCACAGGTTTGCTGTGGGGCAATCACTTGTCACAATCACGGAGGGCAGAAATGTCACTTCTGTAGGGTATTATAGCTAAGAATGGTGAAGCCCTCCCACATTATAGAAAGGGAAGACAATACAGAGGGGCAGGTACAGAAATAGTGGCTGGAAAGAGAGCTGGCTAAGGTGTGGTCACTAACCTGACCAGGCTCTCTATGCTCCACCAGCAGAGATGAAGTGGTGTCTGCACGATAAAGCACAGATTAGGCAGTTACCTTGGAGACTGTGGAATGCATCCCCATCTCCATCAGAATTTGGTAATTCCTGGTAAAATCTGAGCCTTACTTCCCACTTGTACCAAACCCAGCAGTGGATGGGCTAACCAAGCCTGGCACAGGAGGAATTACCCATTGAAAGGAAGACTGTTCACTGGTACCACACGCTATAGAGCTCCTACTACTGGATAGTCCACGCTGCCTATGACCTTCAGCTCCTGGATAACTGGAGAGACTGGAGAGACTGCAGGTATGAAATAATAACTATTCCATGTTAGAGTACCCCCACTGAAAATAGCTCCCTTTCTTGTTTTGGACTGAGATAAATCAGCACACCTCTAACAACCCCCATTCCACCCTGGCTAGCTGGGATTTCACACATTGCCTCACCCTGCTTTAACTGCATTTGATCATAATATGTTTGACCGCACATCGAAATACTGGGTGAAGGTCTGGGAGGTGTGGAGGGATACAGCTACCATCTTTGTGCCAGCACAAGGAACCCTTGCATCACATTTCAAGAAGCAGGTTTAGTCTAATAACATGCAGAAGTGCTTACATGAAATTGGGGGGCTGGTTTAAACTCAGTATGGTCACATCGACTTCAGGGAGATCGCAGAGAATTTGTCTTTCTGAGCATGTTTTGCCAAATTAAGCTGTGGAGAACTATTTCTGTAGTTTGAATGAAGATATACAACTTACTACCTAGTGGAGACTTAATGCTCTGTCTGATAGACAGGAAAATCCTTTCAGTGAATTATATCAATGTCTAGCTTTTCTTGTACGCTGCCAGTACAGGTTTCTTGTAATACAATGGCCAGAACTGTGAAATTTCATGATATTTGCCAGGCAAATTGGAACTACAAATGATGCTGTAGCTACAGTCCTTGCTTGGCTAGTAGACCTGAAAAGCCACACTGATCCTTCTTGAGTGCAGTAAGATGTAACCTTTTACTTTTTCGCTACATCTTCTTTCTTTAGATCATTTTTGTCATTCTGAGCGTTGGCAATCTTTCTGGCTAGGTGAGCACGGAAACATTCAGGTTATAATATATGGAGGATCTGAAAGGTATGACAAGGAAAGAAAGCATTGTAAGTATCTCAGAAAGATTACAGGGAAGGGAGATGCGGTATTATAGGAAGTATTGGAGAGGCAGGACAAGGAATAGATATGCCGTGTAAGGGGATCACTGACATAATACTATAAAGAGCACTCAGCATCAAGGGATGGAAGGCATTTGAGAGATACAGTAAGGAAGAGAATTACTATACAGAGTATCTGAATGATGGGAGAAGGAAACAAGATATGTGATATTCCTCAACCTTTTATCAAAACTAGTACTTGTCACCAGTTGCAAGCTCTTCAGGAATGAGTATGTTACACTGGGTGGCGTGGGACTGATAAAAACACTTGGAAAGGCTGTTGGCAGCTTTAGAGTTACTTAACCATGACGGAGGACTGAAAATCCGCTGGGAGAAGCCTGATGTGGCAAGGTGCTGAGCACCTTCACTGAGGACAGCAGGGGACAGCCTTACAGCCTTACAAAGGTGCTAAGAAACCACAATCCCACTGACATCAATCGGACCTGCAGGGAGCCACCACCTCTGAAAAATCAAGTTGTGGGAGTTGAAGGCATCCAGCAGGTGCAGGTCTGACATGTCACATTAGGGATGTGACAGTAATATCTAATAAATCTCTCTCCACACACATACACATGAGGACGCGCACATGCGTACACATGTATATTTTGCCATACCCCTCCACCTTCCACTGTTAAAATGACAGAAGTGTAACATTTAGCGAAGGCAATCAGAGAAGTGGTAATTATCACAGTGGGTCTGAAGTCTTTGGTGGCCCAGTAGTGGGAGGGGAATACAGTATATCTTGAAAGACTATAGAGACACAAAGAGAACTTTCTCCTTAACTACAGCAGCATACTTTTGATTATTTTATTCTTCCTTTAATAACTGGCAATTGCAAATTGCAGCACAGTTGTACTCATGCCTGGAGGTGAGAAAAATGCTTCCACAAGATACCCATGTTAAGTCAAGATCTTACAGCAATCCATCTTCTCTTGGTTAACCACTTCCTACCTCTGCCAAGGTACTGTCCTATCCAACCTTTCAAAGCAAAGCAAGGTGTACAACATCACTGTATAAATACAGTGTGACAATGCTAATAGAACTGTGGATCAAAGCACTGTCACCAACACTCACTTCCAGAGAAGTTGTGGCTGCCCCATCCCTGGAGGTGTTCAAGGCCACGCTGGATGGGGCTTTGAGCAACCTGCTCTAGTGGGAGATGTCCCTGCCCATGGTAGAGCGTGGGACTGGATGATCTTTGAGGTCCATTCCAACTCTAACCATTCTATGATTCTTAGGGCAGTCAACAGGAGATAAACACAGCGATCCAAATCCTGCTCCAGCCCAAGTGTTGGTGGGCTTACCTTATGCAAAACACATGCACAGTGAGTAGCAACACAAAGCATCTTGCCTATTCATCCTACTTTTTATACTTGCAGTTTACTAGACAATGGCAAGTGGCTTTTTCCAGAAATTGTAGCTGCTTTTTCCTTGTGCCTTCACACAGACTACCATGACACCTTAGTTCTGCCAGCACAACATTTGATAGACAGTCTCCTGTGGCACCTCCTTATAGCAGGGTAATCCATGCCAGCTCCTGGTGGCGTAGCGCACTTGTCACAGGTATTTGTCCTAGCTCTCCTTTGTCGCACTATTTGGATTTCACTCTCGTGCTCACCCAGCATAAGCACATAAAGCATTACATGTTCTCCAGAAATTTCAGCCCGTGTGGGGCAAGTCCCTTTGCTTGGCATGTTCTCGTTCCTCTCCTGAGGAGTTCATTCTGCATCTTTGAGTAGATACTTGAGCAAACCCTGTTTCAGATTTCAGTCACAAACTGTTCTTCCCTTTGGGACTCAATCCCTAAAGATCACAAGAAGGGCTCTTCAGATTCAGATTAGTGCAATTTTCCTTTTTCACCTTTCTTTTGTAATTTTAAAAACTGTTCTTATACAATTCCTTTTGCAAGAAGTGCAGCACTTATCAAACCAGAATATAAAATGAACTGGAAATACTAACACTGTAAAATGACTGTTCTTACTGATCAGCCCTCAGATGTGTTTCAATATATCTTACCTTCTGTAGGATATAAAATGTAGTTCCACTTGGCTCATAGTGATGCTTCTTCATGGTAACACTTCCCATAATATTTGACAAAGCCAGACCAGTCAGTCAAAGACTGTTCTCAACCTAATGTTTCTCCAGACTCCTTGGCTTAGACAAGAAGATCTCTGAAGAGACATCAAGGCTACTATGAATTCTTGGAGCTATCAAGAAGTCCTAGTAAAGTAATGATTTACTATCTGCCCATTAAAAGATAACTGATAAAGCACCATCTACCATGACCAGGGCAATCTCCTGCTACACACCACTCCAGGTAACTCTGCCCGATTTCAGAAGGAAGAAGAGAGCAAAACCAGAGAGTTTACAGCTAGCAAGCCAGCTGCTGTTGCCTAAGGGAAGTTGCCAGTCAGTTAATGCGTGGCTATTCGTGTGAGTAAATTAGATGTCAAGTCACTTCTGTTTTCATGCTGTTGTACTTTGTAGAACTGAACAATCAGCAGACTGATCTCACCCCAGAAGCAATGCTTTTCGGTGGCATTTGATCTTGAAGAAGACACTGCTGTAGAAGAGAGCTGCTCAAAGATAAGACAGAGTAATCATGATACCAGCTCAGCTAACTGCAATGGATCTGGGTTTTTTCTAGCTTTTAACATTTCTGGCATTCCTGTAGATAAGGCACAGATTCCCTCTTTGAGCACATTTGGACTGGGAGAACAGCATGTTAGGAACTCTTTTGCCTTTTACAGATCTTTTTCTTATTCTGAGGCATGTTTATTTATCATTAGCACGAATTATGATGGGTGTCTGTACAATTTGAACAACCTTTTCTCGAACAGCATCATCTCAGTCTTTTTTCTCTCTAAGCTGCAGTTCACTACAAGGGCTGTGACAGCTTTTATGTTTAACAGAATCTTTAGTCTGGCAATCATGATTAACTCGTCTCTACAGAGAAGTGCTATTTTAATAAGACCAAGTGAAGAGTTCTAAGAAAATCTTTTCCTTTTTTTTTTCTTTTTTTTTTTTTTCCCCCCAAAAGACTTTTATACATCTAAGAATTAAGACTCTGTAACTAAAGTTTAGATACAGCATAGCCAATTCTTCTGTTGGCCCCTTGAAATATTTTGGAAGGTTTCCAGCAGACCCAATTATTTCAAATATGCTTCAGAAGTTACATTAAGGCCAGCACAACAGAATCTGTGAATGTATTCAGTCCTTACCCTCTTCTGACCTCTGATTTCTTTCCAAATAAAATGTTTAACATTACTTTTTCTTTTTTTTCTTTTTTTTTTTTTTTTATTTTGATAGGAGTTTCTGGGGTTCAGGCACTGACATTATTTGAGATATAAATTATCCAAAACGTAAGAGCTTCTTTAGGGTCATGGCTATGTTTTGGAGCAATAACAACAAATCAGGAAACCTTGTACCATGATGCTTAGACAAAATAACATATTGTCCTTTCTTAGGAGGTTCTTTTAAAGCTTTATAAACACCAGCATGCCTTGTACTAGCCTCATTTTCCAGGTAGTAACATCATTGCCCTAAAAAGCCAAACATCCTCAAAGTTTGAGCAAGACGAGGAAAAAGTAAAGAGCTGAGGTGATCTGAATACTAAAAAACATCCTATCTATCTCTCTTAACATTATTCAAAATAGGGTAAATCACTTTTCATTACACAGGAAGATTTGGACACTAAAACATAATGAAGAAGAAGCAAGGCAAATGAGTCTTCATCTCACTTGTTTCTCTTCCCTCCCGCAGTTCGTAGCCCAGTGCTGTTAGATGGTTAGCCAGAATTGTTGGATTCAGCCAATCTCTGTACAACACCTATCCGGGGGCCCAAAAGTTTCTGAACAGCTGGGCCAGACAGAAGATGAGGTCAGGTTAGGGAAAGCACAAGAAAGAAAATAAAAGCACACCAGGACTCCTACTTTTCAAGTTGTTATCACGCACCATGATGCTATACAGAATGATTTTTATAAATAGAACATAAATGAAGGAGAAATAATAGAGTATCTAATAAATCTGTAACTCAATAGCCTGATGAAGTTTTTGTTTGGTTTGTTTTATTGGAAAGCCTACAGAAATTGATATGAAAGTAAAGCAAGGAGTGGGGGATTTCTCTTCTTGTGTCACAACCTAAGTTTGTTCCAAGGCATGCAGTGCTCAGCTTCAGCCAGAATTCTTGAGACATCAAAGATCAATAATCAGCAGAGGTCTGCGATGCTTCCAAAAAGTGGGAATATTAAAGAAAAGGTAGGCGAAGCTATAACCAATATGAATCTACTGGTAGAATTGGTTGGCCAGCTTCCTGAAGAAGCTTACCTTTTCTGTGGAGCTGGAAGATTTCTAGTCCTTGCCTTTCTTGTAAAATTGCATTCCTGCTTGAACAGTGTGAGATAATCACATTGGAACTGGATCAGTGGAGAAGTGTGAAAAATGTGGCAACATTCAAGTTTCTATTTGAGAAGAGGCATTTACCAGTCTTGGGAGAGAGAGAATAAGAAAGTATATTATTCAACATTTCCTTTTGATCTGTAAACTACTTTTTTCTTCTGAGCTAATTTGCTTAAAAAATGCACAAAGAGGGAGGGCAAAGCAAAAAGTAAATGTGCTAAAATGTTTGACAGAAATTCAAATGTTTGTGAGGAAATGTGTTTGTTATTCCATGCACAGAGAGCATCAGTATTTGCTTTGCTTAGTTGGGTGCATAAATCTAATAGCGGAAGAGGTCTTAACGCAGTATTAGATTTGAGACAAACTCACAAAACTGATTCCCTTTGTCCATTCAAGAAATGCGATCCCCTCTAATAACATCACTGTGGATGCCCAGTGCAAACCTCTCACGCGGATGCTGTGCACTGGGGCAAGCCTCGGTTCTCAAAGATATTGCTTAATCCAGTAAATGACTAGAGGGTGCAATGATGGTACCACAGAAATAGAAGCATTGTAGTGTAAAGTCCCATGCAGAAGACATGGCCTGGGGAAATAAGATGGGTAGTACCCTAAACAAAAATGTTAAAGAATCTTGGGTTAGATTGTGCTTTTAAGAAGATAATATCACCTGCACTGGGCTGCCCAAACTCTTCTTGATAACATTTTGGATTAATACCATGCATGGAAACATCACACGTACTACGAGTGTCACAACATTAAATGCAGAAGGATTAACTGTACTGCTACCCCGAATCTCATTCATTCCCTGACTGCAAAGGCCAGCAGCATCCAGGCAGGTTTCTCGGGAGACCAAGAATATTGGATGTGGAGGCCCACCACAAAACAGAATACTTATTTGCTAGCAACCATGTGGGACAGAGGACTAGGACAAGGAAATCTGAAATGCACTATTTATGTTATGGTAAGTCTTGCTTTTGAAAACGCTCTTTTTCCCTAACTCATGTGGACAGGAGACGGCAAAAGATCAATTTTAACAACAGAAGGACCACCCCACCTATCCAGCATCCATTTAGCGCAGTTTGAGGAGCCAAGCGCCCATCTCACTGAGCAAGGCAGGATCAGGAGCTTTTCACTCCCTTGCAGCCAGGCTACTGAAGCCAAAAGCATGCCGAATTCCCTTTGTGCTAGATACACTATATAAACGCATGATCACAGTCACTCCTGAATTCACCATGTTACTGTTGTAGAGCTAAAAGTCAGATCTCCAGAACATCTGCCAACAAACATATTAACTGCAAACCTAGCTCTAGTATCCCCATAGTATACTGTATTCAACACAAGAAAAGCACAAATGAAATGTTAGGTGAGAGCACTGGAGAATGGTCACTCTCAATTGTAAACCCCACACTCACTGCCCCTATATAGATTGCCCTTACCAATTCATCCCACAGAAACCAGTCACCCAATCAAGCACTGAAGTTAGAAACTGAGATATGTCAGTCCCCAGTTCACACTGTGCCCTAGAGCTGCTGATTCTTCTCACCGACTGGAGGAACCGCTGGATCACAGTCCAGCATAAACGCTGTGGGACAAAACCAGGCTACAGTATACAAAACTTTAGTCCTCAAGGCAGAAAAGAACTGGGTTGAAGTAGATGATATTTGCTGGCTCCAGACAAGACACTGGAAACATCAGAGCAATCTCCAACTTCCAGCATCTCTTAACTGTTGGAAAAAAATAGTTAAAGAAAAACTGACATTCTTGCTACGCTACAATAAATTAAAGTGAAACCCCACATTAAGTCAGTTTGGACTCTGGAGTATTTAAAATCTGTATCCCAATTTTGTAATTTAGACCTATTTATATGTAAATTAAAAAAAAGGAAAAGATTACTTCCCTATTATTTCCCCTATGATAAATTAGCCTGAATTAGTGATGAATATAAAGAATTAACTCTTATATTCCTTATGTTTTGCCTCATTTACAAATGTCATAAGAGCCCATTAGACACTTTAAAAAGTATGTCAAGTAAAAATAAAATTCTCTACAGAAAACAAAGTAAAATGTTTAATGATATAATGAACTCATTAATGTAATGTTTATTTTTAATATTAAAAATTCACAAGAATTGTCACAGCTCTTGTCTTAATCAGATGAGCTTTTGTAATATTTATTTGTGTTGTAATTTCATAAATATTTATAAATTCATTTTTAAACTTTACTGGTCTTTGCTTTATTAAATACATTTTAAACTTGTTAGTATTTAGGGAATATCTTCTCCATGTGTGCAAGATAACCATTTTACAATGCTATGTGATCACAGGTGTGGGCACAGAAACTTAGAGGTACAAGGGTCTGAGAGTAACCTTCCTATATCAACCTACTACATGATATACCCTGTTTCTTTCAGGGTATAGGCGGACTTGGAAATGATGTTAAATGTAGAGGGTGGAGAATTAGCTCCTTCATCCCTACCCCTCCTCTCCTCGACTGCTCCGAGGTGAGCAGCCTGTTTCCCCTCTGTTTTTCGGCAGGTATAAGTACCTGGTTCAGTGGTCAGGGGCTTAATGACCTGTTCTTGCACTCTGAGGTATACAGACAGGGCCATACTCTTGCCTTGAGTAGTACTTCCATTAAAATCCCCCTAGATGAGAAGAAACAACCCATTACTGAGAGATACTTGAAAGTCTTCTGTTTCTGGCCTCTTGGCTCAGTGTGCTGTGTCCTGCTCAGAGAAATTAAGGCATAACACAGCCATCAGTTTTATTTTGTGCCAGATCTCATCAGAGTTTGCAAATTCAGCAAGACTGAATCAGGATGTGAAAAGGAGATTTTCTTGAAAGACAAGAGTATTTGAGAGAGCATTCAGCATTCTGAATTTAATGTAAATATAAATAAATATGGTATGCAGTCTTTCAATTAAAAAAAAAAAACCAAAAAACAAACATTTCATCCCTGACTACTAGAAATCCTTAAAGAGTCCCTTCATCACAGAAAATACCCCAAACAAGTAATATTATAGATGAATGAAATTAAGAGCATACATTTTGGGTGAAAATGATACGAACTCATACACTGCTTTAGACAACAGGCACAAGGCACAAAACTCCTTTACTCTTCCATTAGCTTTGCCACTTCCTGCATCTTTACCTGTAGACTGAAATAAGATTTCCCACTGCATTAATTAAGGATAAATTCGGTGAACACATAAAAAGTGTGTGACACAGATACAAATCTGTGACTGACACTCAAAGCGTCTTTGCACTAATGAGCTTGAATATTGTAGGTGCCACCCACATCTGGCTGGCACTGTCCAGTCTAACGCATGCTGGTTCTCAGCAGAAGCAATTACCCCAAGTGAGCGTATATATGCACAAGTGTGTAGCTGTGCCATAAATGTGTGCACCGCCTCAGGTACTGCTGTGTGGAATGTGTAATGTGCCATGTAAACAAATCCTTTAAGGTGAAGGGCCAAAGCACTCTTCACTTTCTGTGATTACAGCTCCTGTCTCGGGTACCCAAGTACCACTGAGCTCTCTATGGCAAGCATGAAGAAACTCTCCGTTACCCAGAAGATCAAGGTCCATCAAGTAATTTCCTTTTGGGTCTCCTGCTCATGCCAAACAAACCGGAGTGGGTTTCATACCATCTACCCAAGGTATTTATGCTGAGAGTACTGATGCTGCTGGGCTCCTCCAAGGGAGGAGGGCTGCCAGCTCCAGTGACCAAATCAGCCTCCACCGGACACAAAGCTAGACTAAAGATGCCTGGTTTTCCTTGTGATTATATGGGGTCCAGTGGTGACTGCCTTTTTCACATGAGCTCCTAAGCTAAATACTTGAAATTAGACGGGAAAACTTCCTTTAAAAGGTCCAATTGCCAACAGCATACAAATAGACAAATAGAAAATACAAAAACTGCCTATACTTGTAAGCCCTTCTGATACAACAGTATGAGCTAAATACCTAGATATCTTTCACTTCATCTCTCTTGATTTGCCATCCTCTTTATAATTTGTGTAGTAATATTCATAAATAGTAATTATTTATACACATTTATGGACCTCTTGAATTTGATTCTCTTCTCACTTCAGCTATAAATATGCAATAAAATTAATACGAGCCAGAAAAAATTAGGACCCTAAAGACTGGAATGTATGTAAAATCATTTACAGTCCTCTAACTTTTTAAAGTGATTTTTTACTTTAATATTCTCTTGGGTTGCGAACACTATGGGGGAAAGTTTACATCCAATCAAGAACACATTTATTGAAGTGCTTAAAAATGCACGAAAGCAGTTCTGCTAATATTAAGTTTTCTAACTCCCTCTCTCCTGGATTAAAAACAAAGCAAGCCCTTTTATCTCTGACATTTTAGCATTTGGAACACATCAAAATGTTTCTTCTACTGCACTGGAAAGAAATTATAATTTTCTTGTCCTCCTGTGTTTGAGGGAAAGAAGCAAATGCAGAATTTACAAATTGAACTAATTTAGATTTTCAGGGAGAAAAGGAGGAAGATACAGAATCCAAACACACAGAGAGATCTGTTCATCTGGGTTTCTATCAAAGACACAAAACTGACCTGTGCATCTTTTGAACCTGGCTTCGGTATCTTTTTGAAATACATGTTTAAATCATGCATAATTTATTGGAATCACAGAGCACCTAAATAAATAGCTGTGCTATTTAGAAGGTCAGACTACACAATCTAACCCCTTCTAGCCTTAAAACTTGCAAATCTAAAGACCAATTCTTCTGAAGTTCAGACTGAAAATGGAAGAAACATCTGGCAGGCTCAGGAGCCATCACAAGGATCTCACCACTTCAGTTTAGAGTTTATGAAATTGTTTTCACCATAAAAAAAACAGACCTGAGTCATACTTCTTTCCACGCTTTTAAAAAAACACTGAAAACACAGAACTAATCTAGATCAGACAGACTCTGCTGTCCATCATCACTTTAAATTTAACACTCAACTTTGAAGTTTACAAATTAGATTTTTTTTATTTTTTTTTTTTCACCGAACTAAGATGTACTGAAAACAGTGGAGATGAGGGAAAAAGTGAACAGGTAGAAAAATAATTCTGGGAATGAGACCTTGATGTTCATGTCATAAACCCACAAACAGAGTGTGTGCCTCTCTGCAGATCAGCAGCACCCTGCTTAGCAGCAACCTTACTTTTCAGCTTCTAGCCTCAAGGATGACACCATTATATCCCACTCCAGTGCTAGGCTGCAATATTTCATTGGTTCTAATTCACTGTGACTTCTGTAATGTATTCATCCAAACAGCACTTGCACATATGCAGTTGCTGTTAATTTTAATCTGCTTCGTTATTATCTTTGCAATTTTATAAACACAAACTCAACTGAAAAGGACATTCAAAGGGTTGTGTTGTGGTTTTTTTATTTTTTTCCCCTGGAAATGAGTTCTGTGTGATGCTCACCATAAATTAATTTTTCAAGCTTTATAGAGGTTATGTAAATTTGCAGAATGTTCTTCTGATGTTTAAGCCACAATTTGACAACAGCTTCAAAAACTGGTCAAAGAACTCTTCTTACTAGCATCTGCTTGTTGAAATACTTGTAATGACATGGTTGTGTAACACTTCCCATTGATCTTTGGATGCCAGGTGATCACTCAAGCTAAAAAAAATGCATGTGCACACAATGGAAAAGGGGAATTTAGATCTTAAATAGACGGAAGGTGGGGAGGAGGGAACTGGTAAATTCACCTTTAAATTCGTATTTTAAAAAACCCAGTACCAAATATAGCCACAATAGTAACTAAAATCCCTTTAACCTGTTATTAATTTATACTGCTGTTCTTGGTAACTATTTCATCTTCCTTATTACAGCCTAGAAAAATACTTTAAATTGGGACCCTCAAAACAACTCCCAGTTTAGCGTTTTTTAAGTAAAGTTTAAAGCAGCTCAAGTGCTTGTGGAAAAATGGGAATCACTGTGATTTCCTTTGAGGTTCAGCTGTTTGAGAAAGCACTCACTTAATTAAAGCAGAAGGGAAACTGTTTTACAGTGTCTGACATTCAACGTCTGTAATGCTTTTGTCACAAATGATGTCTCTTTTCAGCAACATGGTCTCCTTGCCACCAACACAAGGCTTAGTTTAATTTAAAATACAATTTAAAGTTTTATACACGGTGGGAACTCTCTGTCAAAACACTCTGCTAAACACAATGGGTGCAGCCTCCTTTCAAGCGCGCTGTGTGACTCTGGAGAAACACAGACACGCAGTTGGTGCTGCACAAGTACCCAAAATTCTGTAAATTTCAGTAAAGAAAGAATTCAGTATATGGACACATGTGACAATAAATTACAGAATTCCAGTGTTACCAAAATAATTTGTCTCATTTGATAAACTAGCAAATTTTTACTTCCAAATATAGAAATTTTAATTATACTTCTATATAAAAATGTAAATAAATCTGTAACTTTATTCGCCAAGAAATTAACTTGAGACTCTCAAGTGAAAATTTGTCAGAAAATGCAAGGTAGAAAATATTTCCCCCTGTAAACAACTTAAATTTGTTTTCAAATCGGTTTCTTTTATCATGGAAGTAAAAAACTCAGCATGACTTTTCTAAAAAGCAGCAAAGAGGATTTGGGATTAGTTATCAGAGAGAAAGAATTGTGTAAAATACTGCAGGTGACAAAAGTGTGCAGCAAGACATGCTTGGCTTTATTACTTCTTCAAAGCAAACAGGCTGTATATGATACATACATTAGCAAACCCATTTCAGAAAAACACATTGCTCTTCCACAAAAAGGGAAAAACCAAAACTATTGCGATGAAATCCTCCTCCACCTTCCTAGCCAAGAGTATTTATAGAATTTTTAAATAATGAATAATGGCATTTTTTTTCAGAGAGAGATATGTGTTTTTGTTTCTTAAAATGTGCTTGTGTTCTCTATGACAACGGGTTACATGAACTGGTGGCCGGAGTAACGCCATGCATCATCTTGCACAAATAAAAGCTTATTGTCCAGTGGAGTTACACTGTTGTAAGATGAAACAGAGGCTTTTGGGGATCTCCATTCATATGCTCTGGGACAGAACTTGGAGTAATGTCAAAACTATTACTTAGTCAGTAAAATGACGCAAATCCCATGATTCCAAAATATGGAAAAGCACCTAAGGACTTACACTCCACAGCACAGCAAAAATTACAAGCAAACCTACAGTGGATTCTTACCTAAACAAGTGAGCAACAAATCTATCAAATCCTTCTTTTGGGACACAGACAAACTATTGCCTTTTGACTATATGTGGGCCTGAATTTTGGAGATAGTGAAAATAAAATACTGGGAAACAGCCACTGTTTATACTGGGCACTCCTGGTTGCATTAACTTTGTTAAATGACATTTCTGTGGATAAATCACAATATCATTTGGCATATTTTCACTAGTCTCGCAGATGAAGGGATGGCAGATACCCCGTGAGACAGGGATGACTTCCTCAAAGATGGGGCAGACAGCCGCCTCTACACTTTTCCAATTTCAGTATTTTCATCTTGACTTAACCTGACAGATGGTAACAGTTCATTTGCTGGGTTAGTTTTTAATGGTTTTGTTTTTTTTCTTCAATATCTATTCTGTCAGTGTTCTCACAACTTTTTGGTGTTTTGTATCATTGTGTATTTTTAATTAATTCTTAGGTTAATTATTTACATTATTTGGAAAAGTGATGAGATTTTTAAAGCTATTGTTATATTCAAAGTCATTGGATAAAGTCAGTATCAGCACCAGATGCTAACTATTAGAAAAAGACATGAATACAGATTTAAAGAATAATTGGCAAAATCCCAAAGTTTGGAATGAAGCATGTGAATAATCACCATAAATGGAATGTCCTTCCCAGACCGTTATCTCAACTATTTTCAGTTCCTTTGCTTTTCAAAATTTGGTGGAAAATCTGGTTTAGCATGAGATTCCCAATATCACTGATATCTGGTCAGGTTAGTCAAACTGTCAAGACAGACTTTCTAATGGGACTTCAACATTTTGTATCAGCTGAAGCTGGCAGCAGAGGAACATGAAAATGCAGCATGACAGGAGAGAAAGTGACAGATCTCTTCCAGAATCCACAGATTCACTCTGAATTTCTGGTAAAATTTTGGGCTGATTATTTCTTTTGACAAACTGGTGATGAATTTCCACAGAGCCAGACACTGAATTTGATTTAGAAACACTGCCCTTCACTGCTCATGAAAGGTTTAATTTAGCTTTTCTTACAGGAACCTAGTCTGTACAACTAAATAAATTCTTGTTTAATTTATACAGAATACTGCACAAATAACTATAATGAGCTATAATCCTCACTCTCCCCCAGATAAAACACTGAAATAAATACATAGTAGGAAAAAAAAGTATTTAAAAGTCAAAACATAAGGACATTGTACTAGGTGTGATGTCCTCCAGTTTGAATGACTTCAGTATCTTTTTTTCTTTGTGAATTGTTTATCCTTGTCCACCTGTGCCATTTTTCTGTACCTGAAACTCATCCTCTAAAATGTTCACCTACATGTTCTGCAGGAGAACATTTTATAAGTATAAATCATGTGTTTCCCATCTTATTTTTCTCTGAGAGTAACTAATTTCTATTGCTTATTTAAACTGGCAGAGTGCCTGCTTTATTATCGGTTAAGAACTTGTGTACAAAAATGACACCAGTTTGCATAATTATCATGAAATAAGACAGGCTTTTTTAGGGGTAACAATCTGGTAGCTTGATAATAAATCTGTCTGCAGCAATCGTAATTACACAGTAACTCATCTTAATACATTTGTATTTGCAGCAGATAAATGTAGTGATAAGAAGTCCCACTGTCATCTGTGATGCACTGAAATGAGAAGCTGCACACAGAACTATTATGTAATACAATTTCTAGAGCTTTCCACCCTGTCTTAAAGGCTTACTGCAGGAGCCCAAGGGTTTAATCTAATCTGGAAAACAGTTTGAAATTTGGTTTTATTTCTTTCCCCATAGCCAATGATATAAAATAGCCTCAGAAGTAAGATTTCCAGTGTGTATTCAATTTGTATACATGCAACAATCTGAACTTTCACTGCTTAGTTCAGTTGGTACCACTAGTCGTGCATGTGAACTGGTTAACTGCCTGTAAGTAATAAACAACTATTCAGTGAAACAGGGACATGGACACACATATTTTTTGCACCATCCAAATGAAGGACTCTGCAAACATAGTGATATGTTAACTCTGCTTGTATAGGGGATGATGATAAGAAATGGGCCTGAGGAAAGTCTTTGCTTGGCAGAGGAACACAAGAAAAAAAGAAGAGTAAAAGTTGCGATGTATTCCATACGACTCAATCATGAAAAAAACTTGTTCCATGAATGGCAAGTTGAAAGCAGCTATACAAGCTCTCATCAGTGCTGATAAGAACACAGAAAATGAGACAGATTTTACCTTATAAAAGACAAGCAGGAAACTGCAAGAAGTTGTACAAAGTTGGTTGTTAGTAACCATTAGCTCTTGAGGAAATAAAAAGACTTGGACAAGCACCACAACCTTGCAATGATATTCCTACAAAGTCCTAAAACTGGGACTCTACACTGATACTCTACTGTTCTTCAACTATAGTCTTGTTGCTGGACCTGGCTTATAATAGTCTTTAAACCACCACAGCCACTCAACAAACTGTTCTCCTTGCTGTGCCTTCCAAATTGTTTGTTCTTCATCCCTGTCTTCCATCTCATCCACTTCCCACCTTACCATATCCTATAGAGCACATCCAGAGAAATCACACCGTCTGCATCACTGCCTAAAGCAGGAATAACCACATCCAAGACAATTCTGAGATGATTATCTGAGTTGCTTCCAAAACTTTGCAGTGAGTGAAAATCCATAACCTTCAGAATTGCTGTCACCAGAAGAAATAGTTTCTTAACGTCTCTTCTAAAGTCTCCTTGTTAAAATTTAAGTCTTATAATTCTCACACTGCCCACTTCTATTTTCTCTAAGTCTCCTCAATTCTTTTTCCCTTCCTAGTTCAACTCCATTTATTCCTCATAAGGTAAACCCAAGGTTTTCTCTTCAATGACAGACAAAGCTCAGAAAGACACACACACCCCTTCATTTTGCTTTGGATGGTACTCCTCCTTCCTGCTTCCTTCCACTGTTTTTTGTTTGTTTTGATTTTTTTTTTTAACCCTTCCGGCTGTGCAAGACAGCACATGGGACCGAATTCTGGAAGTTACCAGTGACTCAGAAAAAAAATCACTAGATTTCCCAAAACCCTGAGATCCAACAGACTGACGATATTCTACGGACAGTTATGAGAAGCAAAGGTGCCAAGTACTTAAATCAAGAAAGAATGTAATCCAACATTCACATGTCCCGCACCGGTTTATCATCTCTAGGACTAAAAATGTTAAGCACAGAACAGTTGAAAGAGAAGTCTACAAATCTGGCCCTCTTAACACGGACTTAGTACAGCAGTTCTCAATTGCCACTAAGGTAAGTCTGAGAAGATTTAGAAGAGAAGTTCATGTGGCATGAAACATTATTGGAAGTTGCGGGTGGGGCAATGTAAAGGATGTGTAGGATTACTATAACGTTGAATGAGAAAACTTAAGATGAGGCTTGGGGAATTAACTCCAGATGCGATCTGATCTTTTATGACATATAACTAATTACACAGACAATAAAAATAAATTAAATTGATTATTTTCTTTGACTCTCTGGGTCTAGGATTAATGCATAAACCACAATATTTGGTTCTAGTTTCACAGAGAAAGAATCACTTTTTCAAGGAAAAACACCTAAACTTAATTTGGAGGCATAAAGAGGCAGTGGCAGAAGAGTATTAAGGCTCTCTCTCTCTAAAAGGGAAAATCCTGCATCTGTGAACTAGAGAATCAGATATGCAGACAAAAGTTTATTTTAAAAATGAAAAGAAAATGGAAAATTAGTGTGGTATAAATAATGATCGGGAGAAAGTCAACAAATTCAGAATGATTGCAAAAATATATCTCCTCTTGTTCTTTCTGAATTGGATGAAGAGTTAAAATATGAATAATAATAAAAACAGAACAATGCCTCAAAAAACAGCAGCAGATGTCTGTTGCTGCAATGGAAGAGGCAGAGATCATGATGGTTTGGTGTCAAGTTTTCAGGAATTTATTTATCTTTAGGGTAGTGGCTAGAAATACTGAGCAGGCATGAGAGCCCTTTGCACTAACAACTGTACACATCATAATCTCTGCCTCAAAAATTTACATCGAGGATGGCTAAAATAAGTCACAAGCACATAAAATGTAAGTGAGGTGGAGGGAAACAGAGAAAAAACATATGCCATCAAAGTGGATGCTTTCAGTTGGTCCTCACTCACTGCTGTGCATCAGTAACTTGTCACGTATGTCAAAGACCAAGAGGAAAGAAAGCTTTTTCTCAGCTCAGAAAGCAACACGTATTCTTGGAAAGACAATGATTACAGTTTTCAAACAGAGAAGGAGGGGAAAGAGAGGACTAGTAACTATTTTTTCTGGACTCCAGCAGTTCACCCTCATTTTGCATTCATTCCACAGATGGCCATGGTCAATGAGGCAATGCTGCACTGTTGAGACAGTACTCATTTCAAGCTATATTTAGATTTTAACAAAAACATGTAGATGTATTATTATAAGAGGTCTTGAAAACGTTACAGTGGTAGCCTGCAGCACATTTCAAAACTAATGTTTTAATATCAGTTATCTCTTATCTACATGCCTAGGTTAACCTCACCTCTATCGTGCCAGTCTTGGCCACCTTTACACCACTTTCACAACCAACCCTGCCAGCACAGCTGGAGTTTCAGAATAGACTGAATCTGAAATATTATTTGGCTTAAGAAACTTCCCCTTGTTTTTAAATAGCACTGACAACCTCAGGTTACGATACAGAATGTCCTGTTGGATAAGTGCGCACTGGGCCAAAGTTGTACCTCTAGTGCAACTCTGCCAAGCTTGAGATGATGCAAGGGATACATTTAATGTTTTTCTCCTCTTGTTCAAGCTGGTATGAAGTCACTATGAGAGCCAGAATTGAGACTGGATACAGATTTACTGCTACAAATAAACCAACGTGACTAAAAGGAGGAAATAGGAACAACGAAGAATTTCATTTCATTATTTCCTCTCCAAACCCTGAAGTTGATGATTTTTCTTTGACACTACCACTAAACTTCTGGTGACCCACAAGGTGTCATAAGCACATGGACAAGACCTCTCAACGATCAAATAGAAGGCAAATACTGACTGTGGAAACTCCTTGCCAAAGATTAAATAGACTTTTATATAAATTGAACTCAGCATTTTCAATAGATTACAAACAGACTCTGTTTAAATTATTATCATGTAAGTATTTTCCTCACACTCAAACCTCTGTTGTGTTTAGCAGGTTTCTATAGATCTGATTTCAGAAGATTCATTACACAGGGAATGCCCCAATACTAGTTTGCAATATTTCCTGACCTTGTGGTGTTCTCCGACTACTGCCATAATATAACTATATGATCTCCTCATTCACTTTATTGATTTGTTCTTTACTGTTTTAATGGAGACAGGAGCAAGGGTGCCTTCAGATGCTATATAGCTTCATTAGCCAAACATTACTGCATTTACAAGAAAGCCTAGTGCAGAGCTTTCTCACAGGCTTCCATTGGAGGAAACAGGCCTGGACACTGCATTACCTCGGCTTTTACTGCACTGTAACATCACGCACATGGAACTACCAGGCTTCATGTTAAAATTCCAGAGACTTTTGCTTATTTACATAGTATACATCTGAGACGAAACTTGGAAAAACACCTTTAAATCCTGTCTGTCTTCCTCTGTGCAACAGCATCAAACATGCCTGTTAAGCCTTCTTTGCCTGTGACAGGGAAGACAAAGGAGCACTGACTTTTCTCTGGGAGGGTGTAGCAAGGAGAGGGCTGGTCTCTTCTCCCAAGGAACAGGCAATAGGACAAGAGGAAACAGCCTCATGTCACACCATGGGAGGTTTAGAACAGATATTAAGAAAAATCTCTTTACCAAAAGGATTGCCAAGTATTGGAACAGGCTGCCTGAGAAGTCACCATCCCTGGAAGTATATAGAAGACAAATAGATGTGGTGCTGAGGGACATGGGTTAGTGTGGACTTGGCAGTGCTGGGTTAACATTTGGACTTGACCCTAAAGGTCTTTTCCTACCAAAACAATTCTATGATTCTAAGATCTAGGAAAGGACTTTTTGATGTCAGCCACCATAAACATTGCTTTTGAAGTTGTACTTTCAAGAGCAGTGTCCTGATTTTGGTTCTACAGAAAGTAGAAAAGCGTCAATAATCTTCCTGACATAAAAGAACCACCTCTCGCAACCATGTTTGGGAAACATGAAGGTTGTGACAAATTAGCCATGGGTAACATCTTTTCTTGACCACCTCTTGCCTCTGAGGCACCTGCATTTTCGCAGTTTGTTGATATTCTGGAGCTGCACATAGCGATTTAGACTTTCTCTTTTAATTTTGAAATATTCAAATAGCAGTTGGTAATTTTATTTTTAAAAATTTTTACATAAGCATTTATCTCAAGGACCGAATAAAATTATTCAAGTAACCTTAGAATATAGATAGCTCGGCAGTAACTAATTTGCTATCTTTGATACACTAGAGGTGAACAGATTAAGCAAGCTAGTTTGCTATCTACTAGATAAGAGAGGATTGTATTATCATTTTCTCTGATTAGTATCTTGTGCAGGTAATTATACTTCTCCTTTGCACATAATTAAAGTGAAGGTTGATTTCCATTCATTCTTCACAGCGGTAAAATTATCAAGTTACTTCTCAACTAATTATTTTCTGTAGTATAGTAGTGTTTCAGATCCCTGTCACATTCCATTTAGCAAACACAAAATAGCTCTGAATAAGACTTATCACAGCCTGGGACTTTTATGCTATTAATTTGTAGGGGAAAAAATCTTTAGATGGATGCTATCCAAGCTGAAAATGAATTTCATTCCAAAGAATCCAATCAGGGTTTGTTTTGGTTTTGTTTTTTTTTTTAAAAAAATCTAGCACTGAATCTTTTGCCTTTTTACAATCTCTACCTTTTATTTAATTTGTCCTTAATTTGTTCAAGTTCAAAACATTTTATCTGGCAAAGATTTGGTGAACTTCTCATGATAAACTTTTTTTTCTGATTATACTCATTTCATATGAGCTACACCTTGTTTTAAGGGTCTCAGGGTGCTAAAAATAGCAGTGACATGTTGTTTGGGGGATTACTTTTTTGAGACACAGGTTGAAACAACAACAGCATTGTGATTTGTAGAGAAGTAGCCATGCAGAATAAACTGGTGAGAAATCCCTACATTATCAACATATGCAATTGTTGGTCGAAACTACTTTTTAAGAAGACAATTTCTTTTATATTTTTTTCTGCCAGAAGCACTTAAAGGAGTCTGACCAAAACTGCTGTCATTTGCAGAAGGAAAATTTAGCTCCTGCTATTATTTTCCATCTTTCCATTTAGCATCCTTTTGAAATAGCTCTAAATTACATGGTCTGCCCTACTCCTGATTCTTAGATTTTATGTCACCTTACTTCAATGGATTTTCCCCTTTCTAACAGTAAGAACAAAACATAATTACTATTACCATTCTGCAGGTGTCAAATTTAAAGCCATCCTTCAGCTGCTACCACTTGCGGTGATTTTTCTTCCACTGTTCACTGTCCTGCTTGGCCATTGTGGTTCTTTGTTGTGCTTCAAAAGCACAAATTCTGCACATTATTTTTTCTGCTCAAATGTAGTTCTGCTCTGCCAATTGGATCAATTTGATTCCATTACAGACCTCTCAGAGCTGGATTCTCCCCTCTTACTCCAGAGTAACTCCACGGAAAATGATCTTTTTCTTGACTTGCCTCAGCAAAAATTAGAGTAGAAACTCCCTGTCCCTTTTACCCCTGTTCTTTTTTCCTTCCTTTTCCTTTCACAGCACTGAAACGTAGTATTTGTCTACAACAGTCCTTTATCTGTGGTAGACAGTAACAAATTTCAATTTCCTCTACCTCCACTGCTATATCCCTACAGACATAACTTGATAGCTTGAGATTTTAACATTACCCTCCTCCACATTAGCTTTTCCTCAACTCCTGGCTGCTGCAGTTATCTGGCGTCTGATGAGCTATGAGTTATTTTTCCTTCTTCTTTATTTCACTCTGTGCTATGATAATTGGACATATTGTCTCAGAGATCTGATCACCTTTGTTCTCCTCTCTCTTGTAGCTGTATGAGTCTGCTTTTATTGCAGTCCAGGCAAAGTGCCATCAAAACCTTGAACAATCCTGAAAAGCGCAACTGCCTCTGTTGGCTCCCAGTCCCATCTTGAAAACTCTGATGTCTGCAAATTACGGCGTAAATCACCCTAACTTCTCTGTGACCCCCACAGTTTAAGACTCACTTATAAGATATTTGAAAAATAAGAACTTTTAATCAGGTTCACCACTAAATAACTTTTTCCCCCCACCAAGAACACTGCTAGACAGGCATCATGGAAGAATTAAGCCAATTTATCCACTGACAAGGTACAGCACAAGAAACACATACTACCCAATGCTTCAGGGACTGTCCATGGAGAAACCATATTTAAAATATAAGAGGCAGAGCTCTCACCATTCCTGCAGGCACTGATCCAGCAGAGCACTTGAGTACATCCACAGTCTGATTGATTTCAGTGGAACTATTATATACTTAAAGTTCCTCATGTATTTAAGTGTTTTGCTGGATTAAAGCCACAATCCCTTGGTTCTGATAAAACCAGCCAGTGCCTGTTATGTTCCTCAGACAGAGTTTTGTGAAAATATGCTTGTTCGCTGGGCCATGGACTGTGATAAACAGTTTGATCACACAGCTGATATTCAGCTATCCTAAAATAACTATTCTGTGCTGGTGGCAATACCCAGAAGTAAAAAAATTCTTCTGCCCTGTTGCCCTTTACCCAAGCTATCCAAAGAAAGTCTTGACCTCCTCAAACTTAATAAGTTTATTTTAGAGATATTAAGGAAAATGTCTAGGTTCTATCTTAGAAGATGCCCCATTAAGAACTACACTCAAAAGGATATTTTCTCTCTGGCATTTCAAACGGTTTCTATCAATGCTTGAGCTAGTCTTTTCTTTGCTGTTTCCTAAGGTATACTGCATGTGTGTGTGGCTTTTTTGTTCTATAAGAAATAATTGTGAATCTGGGGAAGTGAAGTGAGAAAATATATTCTAGCCTTTTCACACCTGAAAGCAAACTAATGCTTTAAAATTATTCTTTTTTTGAAACTAAAAACAGATTTAAAAAATACCTCTCAGAAGAATCCTGTCCATGCATACTGAAACTGTAAGTCATTCAAGGTCACAAATGAAGGTCCTCTAAGGCAAAAGAGAGCAAAGCTCAAAGACTGAGCACCTGTCCAGGAAAGGAATTTAAATTCAAAGAAGAAGTAAGGCCCTACAGGGTCTGCATTACCTGGCCACTGGTGCATGCCTTTGGTGCTTTGTTAGGATCGGTGCCAGGATTCAAACAGCCAACAGCTGAGGCAATATCCACTTAATAGGCACTCCACTAAGATTAACTGTAGCTTGCTTGGAGAGACAAAAAACCCTACCCTTTCTCATTATTGTAATGCTTTGACTACTGTAAAGAGATAGAACGCAAATGAGAATTGCGAGAATTGTAAGACTTGTGCTTCTACATTGAAAACTAATGACAAATTGCATCATCTTACATACGCATTTTGTCAATTTGCTAATTACTGTTAGCAGTGATGATTTAAAAAGAATTATTTCTTTGTTACCTCATTATTCACCAATTTAATTTTTAAATGGATACCAACTACAGAGCAGTTGCACGAGTGTCCTCCAGAAATTTTGTTACACTGAGTGAAACAACAGGAGGGAAAAATATCAGTTTTCTTTAGTAAACAAAAAGTCCTTGGTTGCTTGAGAAGATAATCAGTACATGTCAAAATTGAATATACTGCATTTAGCTATTTATTTATCTTCTAATACACAGACACAGGGCAGTAAGAAAATAACAAAATCTCTGAAATTATTTCTGAGAAGTTTCAACAATTGGGCACAAACTGAAATCAGTCCTATTCATCACCCAAATTTGCATATTTTCAGGTAGAAGAGCAATTGTTTCCAACAAATAAAGGGAAACAAGGATCATGAAAAACAAGCAATGATACTAGCCTGTTATTTTTTTGAGCTTTTCATCTGCAGATATTAAAACAAGATGGTTTACTTGACAAATATGGATTGCAGAGTATTGTGACTACTTGTGCAAAAGAAAAAATTTAAAAAAATTCAACAGACAGGGTAGATTTCTGCATCAAAACTGAGCACTTTGTTTGTTTTTGTTATCAAACCTGTTTTCCAACTCTCCCAGACCTAAAAATCCCAGCAATACATGCAGACCTCTTATTTTTTATTCCTTAAAATCTAAGCAACTATGGAACCGTAACCTTATTCTCAAGTATATTTAATCCAGTCTTCAGATTTACACCAGCGTCAGTTCTAATGCTAGGGTCCATCACAGGTTTATGGGCATGCAGCATTCAGCATCCTGTTCTAATTTTAAATCCTTTCTTTCACAAATCCTAATCCTAACTAAAGACCACTCCTAGCTTTAAAAGCACAAAAAGGACTTTCAAAATAAAATATGGACCACCAGTCCCACCCATGTCAGTCCTTAAACTGCCCAATGCCTAGAAGGTCCAGGAATAAAGAGAGCTCTTTCCAATCTCTTATCAATACCAGGTTCATACTACCATTAATCTTTTCAAGTGATGACACCATACATGAGAACTGCATATTACTTCCTCCTTACCTATTTTCAGGCTACAGAAATATCAGAATTTATCCATATTTCCCTCTCAAAATCCTTCCCCAGTGCTAACCCTGTTCTTTGCTGTAACTGGAATTGTGCATCACACCAAAGGATCAAATACTACCCTCGACACTTTTATTAAACTTCAGTGACTGCATGCAGAAGGATGTCGCAACAAACTTTGGTAAAAAATTATTTTTCCTCCTAAATCTTAATCCTAATAATTTAATTAGTTGAACCTAGCTCAAGAGGACAACTAAAAAAACCAGATCAGCATCTTTGTATATACCAGGGAACCCAAACACAAGCAACTCCTCTTTACTGATCTCAGCCCTCATCCCAGATTTCATGGACTGTGAAAATACTGCAATAAACCACACAGAGAATTATTTTTTTTTTTAAATCTAACTTAGCCCTCTAACATTTCTCTCATCTGAATCCAGATTATTTGCCTTCAATGAAAATCAAACATTATCAGTTCTTCCAAACTTATACTCACATTTATCCTAGAAAACCAGCAGTAAGGCAGCAATAAACCTGATTCATAAATACATCTTTTCTCTGTCCCTAATCCCATCAGTACCCTTAACGATACCCAAGAGAGCAGAATCTAGAAGAAAAACAGTTGTCATTTATCACTGCTGACAACCTCACTTATCCTACAGTTCCACTCTGCATAGAAACAGCATTCAGTCTCACTCACAAATGTCTCTGTTCACAAATTCTTAACTCTAATCATAATCCCTCAACTACCACACTCATGCTAACCTTCCTCATATCAGGGAGCCAATACCTAGAGGGAAGCTGATATCAGCCCCTCAAACATCATGCATTTAAGATGAGTGCAAACTCATTCTCCACTTCCCTGCCCTAGAGAATATAGGAATAAATTTGACTCAGAAATGTTTGATTCCCCAGACTTGCTCTACACCAAGCTTTCACTGCAGCTGAGGGATCATTACTTAGCCAAATAGTGAACATCAGGCACTCATTCCTGATAAGATTTGCAGTTATCGTACATTTCTGAGCCTCCAAAAATGTAGCAATAAATTCAGTTGTATTGACTGGAAATTGTATTGAATTCACGTGTATTTTTCTACAGCCCATTCTTAGTTACTTCAAGGTGACCAGTAACAATTATTTAATTAATTTTGAGGGGTTTCATTCACTTTTTATTTCCTGTCCAAACAGAAACCCTAAGTCAAACATGCTTTCTTTAACCCTAAACCTGAACCCTAGTTTCAATCTTTTATGATACCTACAATATCAGAACTTGCACAAAAAGTCATCTCTACCATCATTACATGGATCTTTCATTTCTTCACCTTCTAGAATGCAGCTTTAAACCCAGTTCCTCTTCTGTCTGTGGCCTCAACCTCAACAACAGCCCCAAAGCAAGGTGTAGCCTACAGTGGGCCATCAGAGCATAGTCAAAAGTGATATGTTAGTCTCTTGCCCCTATTGGTAACTCTACTCATTCCTGACTCCTCCATGTTGCTGAATGAAACACAAATGCACTGTATAAATCCATACTTTCCCACCTTTAGCTTTCCCTTGCTAGGCTTCTTTTGACCAATACTGAACATCATCCTTTAGCCCTTATAGTACCCACCTTAGGTTTTGAGGCCACATAGAGCAGAAGAACAGATTTGATAATATAACGCTTACATCTTTTCCAAAGCCCTAACCTTAATCTTCACTAGATACTTAATCACAGCAACAACTTACATGAAAACCAACACCTGTTATAAATCCCTGCCAATACTCCTACTTTCCTGGGCTATGCAGACTGCAGTGACAAGCTAAAAATATAAACTTTGATTTTCCCACACTCAGGCTGGCACCTAGTTCTAACTTTGAAATCAGTTATGTGGGGTAAGCAGTACTTACAGCAAAGTTACTCATTAGCCACACTTCCCTGCTGATACACAGGCTTACCCCAGATTTTCAGACTTTGTAGAGGCTTTCTCTACCAAGCATGGCATTGCATGTTTGTGTGTGTGTGTGTGTTTATGCATATGTACACATGTGTATCTAGAGTATGATACAGTGCATTTCTGTGATGGTTTTTCCCCACGTTCCTTCCTCAACACAAGACCATACCCATAAGAAGGTTTATGTGGCTCAAGCAGACTGATCTGTGAGGTAAAACACTGGTGTCCAAGTAATTCTGGGGAGACAGCAGTCTCCAAAATGGTTAAATACCTGCTGGTAACTTGTTTTACAGCAACAGTACTGCCAGCCAGAAAAGAGCAGCTGATCCTTGTGCTGGTCCATAGGCAGCTCCTCTACTAGGGCCTGGCAATGTCCATAACCGTGCTCTCAGAATTCCTTTAGCAAATTTTTTCTTGGTGGGAACGGGGACTGTTCAAGTTTTATAATGAAAGATTAACTTCCTGGCCTTTCCCAGTGTAAGAAAAAACAGAAAACACAGCACCTTGCAGCATTGTTTAGTCATTTTTCATCCTGAGCAGGAAACTGCAGAGCCTTTAGGACAATCTTCCTTACGACCTTGTGAATTGTTCACATTTTCTGTTCCCCTGTGATACAGGCAGTTGGACAACTGTTCTGAGGACAAAAATGTGAGTGTTCACCCATTTCTTTACATAAAAAACTCAGCTGAGTTACAAAGTTATAACACTCTTATGTGATCATGAATACATTGACTATTCTTCTTACTGAACTTTGAGGGCTGTTGCTCATTACCCTGATGGAGGATCTATTACACATTATAGATGAGGCATTTCTTAAATAATCTTGCATCTCATATATAACACAAGGAATGTAAACCTAATGATAAACACAGAATATCAAATAATCGATGGAACACTCACACTGAACTGCTCTGCAAACAGTTTATCCACCAGATCAAATAAAAACTATTAATTGAGGAAGTTTGAACAAACACATCCATAACAGTCTTGATCTCCTCAGACAATCTGCAAACAGTTGAAATGAGCTCAGTCACACTAGTTCCTCTTCACAAAACCTTCCTCTTTGAACCTGCTGAATGACAAATCCCTCTTACCTCTAGCTGAAGACACCTATAGGGTATGAAAACGACAAATAACATGCAGCTGCTGCAGTAGCCACAGCACTCTAATGTGAAAGGAGATCCCCAGACTCCTCCCGAGTCACAGTGTGATCTGCCACCTTCCAAACCCAGGTCCTCATTCTCTATGGACATGCATTTAGTCATGCAAGCCCACACAGCTTGGGGGGCTTTTGCCCAGAAATTATCTGAAACTTAATTGCTATCATGACCTACCTGTAATAAGAAAAACAAGAAAAGCAAGCAAACACAAGCAAAGCAATAAATAATAAATCACCAGCGAGCCCCAACTTGGTGGTCCACGAAGAACAGTGAGACCAGCTTTACCATTCCTTCTCTTAATATTAGCTTTTAATTTTGAGCTAATGATTTTTCTTTTGAGTAAATTCATTGCCAGGTAAGCCATCTACCCACTACTGGGCACCCCACATACTAACAGCCAAGGTCTTCTAGAAGACAAACAAAAGCACTTACCTGCCCCCATCCAATTGTATTTAATAAGTTAGTAAGAAAACAATTGCCCAAAATGTCACACTAACAGCGTAACTTTGCAGTGTTTATGATGTCTGACAGCTCAATGTTTTTGTTAAAGTATACTGAGTGACAACAGTGAAAATCAAAGGACAGGGAGCTGGACTTCAGGTGCAATAATGTACATTCTCTGAATATGTACCTCACACCTGAGTACAAAAAATGAACAGAATAATGCTGAAAATGAAGCTTACACAGAGTAAGACTTAAATGGCATGAGTGTCAATCAGCTCAGGTTATGCGTGACTTTCAAATTATCAGATGAAAGCAGGTATTTTTTTTCTTATTATCAGACACATTAAAAATTTATTATTATTGCAATTTTTTACAAGCTATCACGTGCTTCCTATATCAAAACAGGTTTTTGTTTCTTACTTCAAGAGGCAGGGGTTTTTCCAATGACTTCATTTGTTTGAGGACACAAGGAAGGAAGTTTGTAAAGCATATTTGGGTTCCATGTCATTTCAGAAATTAATTAACTACTTGATCTTTTAAAGCTTCCAAAAGTTGCTAGAGAACTACCTAACTTGTCAGGATTCACATGCTAAACACAGAAAAGTAAATATTTTCAAGTTAAACAGCACGCATACATTACGGACTGGTACTGATAGCTATTAAGAAGAGGTGAGAGTCAATGGGAGACTTCCAGTAATTTTTTCAGACTATGTAGACTTTTGAAAAACATTTTTTTTAAAGATAACAGGAGCTTCTGTGAGATTTTCAATTTAAATTTCTGTTGTGTAAAGCACTGAAGAATGTAAAGCACATCTTATTCAACAGACCTATCACCACAGAATCAGTATGCAACTCACTCATCATTAAAGTGAAACATTTTAGTTTGCTCTCTCTAGGTCTAACTTATTTTCAAAATACTCAGCCTTTCTACTTTTTCTTATCTTTTTTTGGTTATGTAGAGGGTTGGCTAATACATAAGCAGCTCAGGCAGAATCATACGAAGCAGAAGAGCAAACCATGAAATTAATTTGGTAAGCAAAGGAAACCTTAAAATCAAGGTAAGACAAAGAGAAATAAAAAAAGGATTACGAAGTTAAAAAAATGAAAAGATGACTGGCATGTTCCTGAGTGCTACAGTTGGTTGAACGTTTTTTAATAAAAAAATAGTTTTGCAAAGGAAGACTTTTCTTTCAGAGAAGCAACAACTTTGACAAAGTAAATTTTAAAAGTGAAAATATGATTTACGGAAAATAAAGCTTCCTATGCTTCCTGTGAATGGGTTGCATTGTTTACTACAAGAAAAACAGTAAATAAGCTGAGGTTATGTTTTTCCTCACTTTTTGAGTTTCTTGCACCTTTTCTGTTTGAAAATACAAGTACAAGAAAGCAGAAGCAAACATCATTTTGTAATTGCATCTACTTTTCCAGCTGATGGGAAAAAAGTAACAAAAATGAGAAAAGTTTTTCCCCTTCCCCCAGCCTCCCCTTGTCTTTTCTAATTCTCACACAGGAAGAAGTTACTTCTCAAGAAAATTTTCAGTAAGATTTTCTCTGAAAATCCCCATGGGAGAGTTCTCATTTCTACCCAGTTCTACTGAGAGTTGTTTTTGTCCCTTGAGAAAAGTGTGCCTTTTGCCTGTGCCATCCTGCTTTACAGATTCTTTAGTATGACAGATGCTTAAGTCAGTGGCTTTATAGCCCCATTTACTTCATTGGCATTTTCAGGTACAGAACTCGGGGCTAAACATCAATTTCCACTTATTTATCAATAATTGAGATGACCCATAGAAGCCTTTTCCCTTAACCTCCCTCACAAACAGCAGGGGGTGAGAGAGCTGTTCAGGAGTTCAGCTGATACGCCTTTCTCTGCCCACTCCAATGTTCACAGCTTTATTCCAAGAAGTTTCACACATCTAGGTTTTATCTGAAGAAGAGAAGGAAAATGAGGGTTAAAAAACCCAGTAAGGTTCTCTGATGTACTGCTCCCTTCCAGGTAGCTACAATGTACTATGATGTACTGCTTTCAAAAGCTGGCTACTGCTGCTTTAAGAATAAAGATAAAGGACTCACAGAGGTTGGCGATGGGAGAAGTGCAATAGTTTAAACAGCAACAGGTCGTTCTTTGCTCCCACAAGACACTGGACTTTCACAGCTGACTTTACAAGCACTGTGGAAGCTTGGCACACAGGCCTGCATGTATTTGGAGATGGCCAAGTCATTAAAAGTCAGCTTTTCCAGATTACTCCCTATACAGAGGATGCTTTCCCTGGCTAGACTGTAAAGGTATTAATCTGTCTGCCTTCGAGTTCCTTTCCAAGGTATCAGGAGGCCAATTCATATCTGTCAAGATGGGTGACCTGTATGAATCAGTGACATTGATTTTTATTTCCTTCTTGGTTTAAGTGTATTCAACAAGAGACAACTTTAAAACAAACAATAGTGAGTGATCATACTCATAACCAGCGTATGTTTATTTGGCACACTGCTGAGCCCAAGTCAATATTATTTAACTCCCAGCAGGACTCAACAGCTTAGGATCGGTGACCAGGTTGTAGAGCTGTTGCCTGGCTCACCCAGAGCGTAGGCAGAGCAAGCTCACAGCTGCCTTTGCATCACTACATGAATTACTTGCAACTCGTGTCCCCATGTGGTGTCTGCCCTTTCTACTAATTTTCCAGTTGTTAGTACCTATTTCTTTACATAAAAGTACTTTGGGGGAAGGAAAATCTATTAAATAGCATCTAAATAGTATCATATAGTCAGAGGTATTTGAGCTGGACATCCCTCAAAAAGACGGAAATAATCTAAAAGCACTCAACAGAAACAAAGCAGATGCCAGAGCAGTTTCAAGCATAGAAAGAAGAAAATTAAAGAGGGAATTCCAAGGCGTTCCACATCAGAAAACTTGTCACCCCTTCAGACTTCTCCAGGTGAGAAGAATATGGGGAAGCCAGCAGAGATTCTGGATCTGGCACAGATCTGGCACCCTTGTGTGCCACTTTCAGCATTCTCACATTTCAATGAGGCACAGAACCTGTTTTATGAACGTATAATGATGATGATAATACTTTGCACTTCAAAAGCTGCTTCTCTTACACAGGCTGAAAGATTAACGAATGAGACTTCACAAACCTATGCTAGTTAGCATTTAACTGATCACAGTGTTTACACTGACACACACATCTTTATTTTTGAGCAATAATTTCACTGAAAGCTTCAGTAAATTGCTGAGAAGAGGGAATTACAATCAGCAAGGGCCAAATCCTGCCTGCTATCTTCATACCAATTCAACAAGCATCAGGATTTGGTCCAAACCATTTCCCATAAACAGCAGTACATTTCCCAGCTTGTTTTCCTTTCTCTTATATCCTCATACACTACAGTCTTCTTTTGACTCTCTCTCTATTGATTTGATATCATTATTTCTCTTTCTTCCTCTTGTGATAGTAACTGTGCCTGAGAAGACTAAAGCCAGATGAGTACTCAAATTGCTTTCCTTGCTTGCTGAGTTTTCTTTTAAGCTGCAAGTATTCCAAAATCTACAGCATATCTGTCAAGCAGAAACCACAGCATGCAAATCAATAGACATGCCTAGGCTGCTAAGAGTGAAACTCCTGACAATCCAGAAATAGAGCTTGAAAACATGTATTGGTGCATGGTGATTTCTTGCTTCCCCCCCCAGTGACCACATGTACTTGTTATCCTTGCTCCGGCTCCAGCAGCAATCAGCTAGTCCCGGTTACAAACTACAGGCTGCTCTTTATTCTCAGATCTAAGCTATTTTAGTCATTACTGATCTGCAGGAGAATGTTTTTTTTGCTCCTGAGTGTTCAGTTCCTCTGAGACGTTCAAACTCATTTCAAATACTTAAGGAAAATGTAAAGGACAGAGGGGAGGATGGTGCTGTCTGCAGAGACCTGCCAGACTAACCTTGCAAAAACATGTCCATCACAAACACTAATCTTTCTCTGAAAACTAAAGCAGGTGTTTCCTTCAATTTTTCTCCTGTTTACAAATGGTGGCCCAATTCTGTCCTGCTTGCTCAGGCACAACTCCCAGTGAAATCCCTCTCCCTCTCTCAAGTTCAGAAATGTTGTCTCAGTAGATAGGACAATATGTCTGTACTGACTGGGGGTGACTGCCCTCATTTTCCCTTGTTATCATCATAATGTCACTGATTAAAGTGAAATAACTCAAAAGATAGATCTAAGCAGCACAATACAGTGCTGTGGGTGAATACAGAAGTATTACTGAGATAGCTCTACTGCTCTTGGATCCAAACTAATTAATGCTGTGTCTGCCTGGGCAGTACCACGCGAGACCTACACCAGTCTAAGCTGGTAGACATTGGCCAGCTCTGCTCTGGGAACTGGGTAGTGGCATTAGCCTTGGAGCTGAACAACACAGGGCTTCCTTATGCAGCACCTACTGAAGGGTCTACACAATTGTCACACAGCAGCTGGCCAGTGTTCAACTGGCTCCGTCCTCACCTCCAGCTGAGGTGCGCCCCTGCAGATCCTTAACCCTCATCAGCCTGCTCAGCGTGTCACTGCCATGGCTCCAGGCCATTTTGCACTTTTGTTTCTAGTGAGTGAAATGCAGGTAGAGTTTCCACAGACTGCTCTTCCCTATGCCTTTCTGACCTCCTTTATTCTACTAGTTTCATGAACAATTGCCAACCATGATTGTAACCAGATTTTTAGTCTAGTATCCCCAAAGTGAAAAGAGCAAAATAAGAAATTTCTGGTTCTTCAAGAAGCTGGATGGCAGAAGAGTGGGTCCAAGCAACACAGAAAAACATAATGGGGAAGAAATTCTTCCTAAGACTGTAGATAATATCTTGCAGGACACTTCACAAGAAACTACAGAAAGACCACCTTTTTGTAAACCACGTGCATACTATGGTACAAAGTAACTTTCTTTGAAGAAAGAAATACAATACTAACAGGTAAAAATATGCTCAATCTACTTTGTTCAGATATCCCTGGAGATGAAAACAGTACTCAAAATCAGAGTATCTTAATATTATTTTGCTAGGAGCTGTAATGATGATACTGAACACAACCTATTCACAGGTGCTCCACCAAAAGTGAGTGGGGAGAAGCTGGGGAACACACAGCAGGGCCAGGAAGAGACTACCACCTCTCCCTGGCTAAAGCAAGAACCACTCAGTGCAGGTTAGGTTAGACGCAATTAATGTCCTTTAAAAAAGCTGCAATGCCAACACAGCCTTTCTAAGAGATGAATACAATGGTAAAACCACTAATGAGAGAGCTAATTGATTCAGCAGGTTAGAGTCATAATGAAGAATCACCTACTGGATGCCTAAATCAGATCATCTGACACCTGCAGAGTATGAGTGTGGCTCATGCAAAGTAGCAGGCCTGCTGTTAGCCTATTAATAATTTCATTGTTCATTTCTTGCTTCTTAATCTATTTGTTTCACACAAATTTGTGTGTTTGATTAAAAAGAAAAACAAACAAACAAAGAGCCACAGGCTCGCTCACTGAAACAATGACATTTCACAACAGCCACCCCTCCTGATTAATGTAATTTTCAACTACTTGCAATGAATCAAGTAATCTGGTATTTACTAGATCTTAACCATTTTTCTCTTCCAAGCTAGACATGGGGCACCCTCCGGGGATTGTTATAGCTTTTATACGTTGTCATTTTATATACTGTTTTATATATTGTTTTTTGAAGTACTGTGAGTTTCCATTTTGCCAGAAATTTGTTCATTTTTCTTGGTGTTACCACCAGTTTTCCTAGGTGACCAAGGAAGCCTGAATTAAAATTCTGTCTGGCCAACTGCAACCTCTAATCCTTGGCAGACAGCCTGCATGTGAATAAAGTCTACCTGGTGAGTAAGAAATTGAATGTTTGTGGCTGTTATAAGGGTAAGTTTATGGATGGAGAAAAAAAACCCAAGTTTTCGTCATGGGATCACAAGCTAAATCAGGTACTGGCATCTGTCAGAAAATCGCCTACTATAAGGCATTGTGGCCATCACGCACATTTCATTAAGAAATAATCCTGCAGCATGTCATAACCCATGTATTCAGAATACAAAAGTATCGATATCTTAAGAGTCACTGCAGAGAAAGAAGCACAATTGAGTATTCCCCATTGTGTGAAGAATGCACTTATCCTTGGGAAGAAAGCAAACATTCTTGCCTCTCAAATAAAGTATGTCAGGAGGCCCACCACGAAGTAGTGACCCTGGAAGGTACCCAGTATTTTGGCCTTCGCTGAATTGTTTCCACTCGGAGACAGAGTTGCTTGTACAAAGCAGGTACATATTTGGAACAAGTCAGTGTACAGAGAGAGCTAACAGACAAAATTCTCCTTCTGTAAAACTAAATGGGAAAAAAAAAAGTCCTAAAATTGATCAAGAGTTGCTTGTTCAGAAACCCAAGCCATCTTACCATTCAGGTCTTGGATCAAAAGAAACTATTCTCAAGCTTATTTTGGGGTCAATGCTTATACTCACTGCTCTTGAGACCTGACACACTTCTCTTCCACCCACCATCCTACTCCTGCATCTGCAACAAGGCTCGGGGAAATCTTTATCTAAATTTTTCGGAAGTCAGACCTCTCTGACTCAGTGTTTTGGATGAAAAGTCTGACTTCTTCAACTATCCTAAAATTAAAAAATGTCCAACTCCTACCCTACTTAGTATGAAAGAACAGTAGTTGGTAAACCAATCTGCTTCACTAAGGTTTACAATGTTAACTCCTCAACATCCAACAGAATTTCAACAGAGAAGTTTCATGATAGAAAAATATGGGTCCCTAATAGAGCTATTAAGGGCGTACTACGGATGGAAACATTTAAATTATTGTAAAGTCCCCAAATCAGACTTTCAAGCCATTTATCTCTGTTCCTACTCAGGGTACCAATGCCAGAACATTTTTTTTTCTTCCAGGCTTAGGTATACTGGTACATCTGTGTCTACTTACCATCCATTTGCAAATTAAATTAATGAAATTCCATTTTTCTTTCCAGTCAAGAGACCAATGGTGTACATAAACATTTTCATGTTGTTCTACTGCCAACTTAAAGTGACCCACAGGCCATGATGCTCAGCCTTCCCTTCTTCCCAGCACACGCTGGACCAGTAAAATTGGTTTTGGCACTGTATTCTGAACTCAATCAAGGTACGGATCCAAATTAAAAACACACACTTTTCTGGATGGCTTGTGCCCCGTATCATGTCACTAATCTGGTTCACCACCCACACCCCTAAGCAGTTTAATGCCATGAGGGACAGGGTGGCACAGAGATGGATACGAACTGCTTAAGCCAGTACTGCCACCAAAAGAAATGTTTGTCAAACTACAGCTTTAAGATACAAACCAAATCCCTTTAACAGCTTTTTACTGCCACTCTGGAAGATGTTTTCTATAAGAACAGACTGTCAATATTCTATTTACTCTTCAGTTCAGAAAGGTGGGGTTTGTTTCTTTCCTTTAGCATGACAAACCACGCTCCTATTGCCAGACAAGAAGCAAGAGTGTACGAGTTCCCAGGGTGTCAGCTGAAGGGAGGTAAGATCAGTCTCTTGCAGCTTTGGAGACTCACTCATTCACTTGCTGGTGATGTCAACTCCTGACGGTGGCAGGTTGCTATATACTGTGAAGCTATCCCTCCTGATTCCCCCATTCCCAGTCAGGCAGATACTGCTTTTCCTCATTGCCCTCTCGTACGTCGTTTTTATTACCCTGCTTGCACTGTCATTTATCTGAGTTTGGCCTTTCTCATGTATCTTCCAATTGTCATTTGTAGTTTACAGCCACTATTTCTGTGTTTGGAGGAAGCCAGTCTCAAATGTTGAACGTTTTGCTACAGCAAGGTAGTCTCTGCAGGGATACTTACAGCTTCTGCTCTTAGTGCCTTCCAGAAATGTTTCTTTAATAACACACATAAATATTAAAGGAAGAAAAGGAAAATTGGGAAGAAGAGAAGGAAGGTTTTGTTATTTTTTCTGACCCAATTTCCATCCATCACTTCAACTAGGTTCTCGGAGAAAGACGAACTTCTGCATCCTTTTTTCCTCCAATACCTTCTGTACAACTCCATATGGATCTTCAAAAAAATCCTGTCTTGCTCAACCTTCCCTCCCTGTTCCCTGTCTGTATGAGTGCCCTATTTCTATTCCTTATTTCTTGGTAATTGTATTCAAACACTCCCTTTGTTCTTTGTTTGCTAACCTGCATTTTTTTTCTCTAGTCAGCTTATCTCTTTTTTAGTCCTTTTGATTAAAGTTCTCAATTCATTTAGTATCTTTCTGTTTCTCCCCAGTCCTTCTAAAGTGAAACTATAAAGCACTGCAGGGAACGCTTGTATTTACCTCCCAATTCTCTTAGCCAAGCTTTCAGGCTGACTTGTGAGCTGTAAACTACTACATCTTTAAAGTTTCCAATCCTACACAGAGCCATTTCACTCTTCCCTTCCCGTTCTGTTCTGGCAACAGCAACAGCTTTACTTTCTGCACCCATCATGGTCTTTTAGAACTGTGATTTGCTGCTGCTAAAACCCTTTCCTGATGATCAGATAAACTGAGTAACCCGCACAATTTGGAACAGACATCTCAGCGCACTGGCAGCAGAACTGCGGCAGCAGCAGAGAGGTGACAGGTTGCTACACCGGGCGTTTCTCAACACACACATCATGTTACAGTTTTTTATCCACCTTCTGTCTGAGGTAGTACGGAAATTGGAGAAGTGTTAGAATGTAATTCTCCTTTGATTTGTCTTAATCTTACATTTTTAAACAAAAACTAGGGAAAACAGCAAAGAAGTGCGCATCAGAGTCAGCTCGGTTTGGTCTGATTGGGGCTTCTATGGTTAATCCAAATGATCGTTCCACAAGCAACAGGCGGTTTTACAGCCTGGATGTGTAACCCACCACATCAATACCAGTGAGTTCATCTTTCCATTTTCACTGAAGTTGCTTAGTAACAGAAGATGAGGGGAAAGCGTGTCCAGACTGCATTTGCAATGTCTTATCTTCAGGTTCATTGAAAAAGATGGACTAATGGACCACCAATGTGAAAACGATGTTCACATTTGAATCAGTGGATCCATTTGATATTCCTCGAGGAGCTTTTAGAAGAACATTTTTGTCATATTTCTTTTCAGCACATATATTTTTATGTGAATGCCCTTCGACTATGCCACATCTAAGAAATAATAAAGTATTCCCTTATTTATTTCTTTTTCACATGGCATTCTGACAGCTTTGGTAAATACACAGAATAAGAGTTTCTATATTTTGGTCAGACACACTCTGAATCATTTTTTAGCACCATTTTGAAAGTGAACTTACAGTTCATTAAAAGGACAGGCAATCTCAAGAATTTTTAATAGCGCCAACCTGAGCTTAATAAAGACACAGTCTCATGGATAAGTTCCCTCACTACCGTGATCCTCAGAACGATCTCCACTCCCACAGCGGCTGTATCACAAGCAGTACTGCTCTAAGGATGTGTAAGTCACATTTTAAGGCTTCAGCTGTGGTCCAACTCTGCAGTTCCTGCAGAGTAAGAGCACAGTAATTCTAAAATCTATTATGAGTTTTTTTAATTATCTTTTAAAAAAAAAAAAAAAAAAAACAAACCAAAACCACCCTCCTATTAAAAAGATAAACAAAAGTGACAAACCCCAAACAAACAGGAAGCAAGGTAAGGTCAACAGACACCATTCTCCATCACCAGTCTCCAGACTAGATTTAGAACAGAGTCTGCTCAGGACACTTCAGCAACACAATCAATGCCGAATTTCACCTCCATGCCCTTCCCTTTGATCTTACACTACGGAAAGCATCTCTCCTCAAATTTCTACCTCTACATAAACTCACCCCTACAGAAACACCCCTTCTACACTAGCTTACTGCATCCAAAGATGACAGCAGGAGCCATCAAAGCCACAAACCTTGATAGGAGTCGCTTCCTTTTTATGCTACTGGGCCCAGGAAAAGGGGGACATAAAGCCTAGGAGGGTGTTTTTTTCCCTCCGCAGAGGGAGAGCATGTGGCTGTGGCCTCACCACCAGCCCCAGCATGGCAAGCAGAGGGGCCAGAGCAGAGAGAGCAAAGCTGGTCTCACGAACACTACGGCTTGGCAGCCTGATGGTGCAGATGCTGTGCCTCCAGCACAGGGAAGCTTAGACAACTCCCTGCACTGCATATAAAGGCAGCTGCAATTTGGAGCTCTTTATGTATGTGTAGTGTGACGGCAGTCAATGGTTCAGCCTGCAGTGTGTGTTATACTTTGTTATACTTTGACTGCCTTGTAATATTACTGTATGAACAACCTTTGCTCATTCTTGTTGATCCATACCCTTGTCATGAAAGGCTTCTCCTGCATACACAGATGAAAGGGGGTGATGGGAATAAATACTGAATATATGCTTGAAAGTATGAGATACGTAACTATTACAAACACAGCTTTTCATTTATCTGTTAACAATGAATAATAAACAGCACTTTTAAAAGATGAGTGCTGGGTTTAGTTCTGGATATATTTTTGTTTTGAAAAGGAAAAATATATCTGTATATCATTACAGAATACTTAAGGTCTGTGTGAGACTACCTCTTGATCATTAGTTTTTTATTTTTATGTTTGAATCTTAAGAGAAAATGTGTTGCTGCTCCACAGCACTACTTATTCAACATCCTCAAATCCCCAAGGCAAAGAGTTTGGTTAGACACAAGCTGGCAGAGTACAGATCATAATTATACTGAAAGGGAAGGTTTTTAAAATTCAAGATTAAAAAAATGTGATACGAAATACACAGTTTGACTAAGAACTTAGAAACGGATGGTCGGGATCCTACAGAAATATCTTTAAATACTTAAGGATGCATTACGCAAGGCCTTGCATTATGCATTTGTCATTACTCTCAACCTCAGTATCGTAGCAGGAAATATGTGTGATAAGAAATTACTCTTCTAAATCCTAGCAAACAGCTTATACTTCTACTGCATGTTTCCCTCTGGAGTTTTCTAAAATTCTTTAGAAACTATAGCCTATATCTTGCAGAATGATAATTGTTTTATCTGTAATGAGATTACAGAAGCAGTTTTATTTGATAAACGCATTGGAATTTGGCCCAATGAAGAAACTGCCTGATCTACCACTGAAAGTTAGTCATACCTATAAAGCACATGATATCAAAAACCTGTCAGTGCACAGTGTCACTACACACAGTTTAGGATAGGAATTGAAGATACTGAAAATAGGGGGAACTAAAAGGAACAAGGATATTAATGTGATACAAAAATAGCTTGAGCCTGTACTTTCTTTTTTGCCAAAAAGCCTCAAAGATTCTTGAATGTCTATGCACACATGCTAAGAACAGAAACGCCTGCAGAAGTGAAGCCAGTGTTCTGCTCAAAGCTGTAACATGGCTGCGAGAACCCGCTCACATGCTGGAAGCAGCACTGCCTTTTCATCCCCTGCTATCCTCCACCTGAGCTGTGAGCCACTCTGTTGCCGGTTGCTCGACACATTCACAAGAGTAATGAAAAGAACTAGACCATGTCCCAAAGGGACGGAATGAAAGAGAGAAAAAAAATGTGAACAATAAAATTCCATTGCAGATATTTCCAGTATTTCTGCATTTCTCCTCCAATCTCCTTATTCTGAACAAGGGAGGTTCCCTTTTTGTTTTGTGTGCTTTGTAAATAGTAGCAGCCATTATTTATTCAACATATTTGCCTTTTGTAATGTCGGCTTTAATTTTTAATATTCACACTGATACTCTTCTTCAATAGCGTTGTGTACAGGGGCATATCTGTTTGTATTTATTCATTAGTGTGTTGCTAATTAAATATGTGTTTCATTAAACTTGTTTAAAAAAAGGAGAAGTTGAGAAGAATGAACATACTGAAGTACAACACCCCAAGGCTCCGAAAAAGCTTCCACAGCTGAGTTGTTAAAAGTAGTGTGGGCAGCAGGACTGTCAAAAGCATCTAATGTTTTCTGCACAATACCAAGTTTAAACAAAACGTGTGTGCTAAAGGTAGCAGGTAAAGTTAACGTGTATCTGTCTACTTAGAATATTCATTCCTGGGAATCAAAGCGCTTCAGTTACTTTTCCTCTGGCTGCTCCACTGGCTGGCTTTTTGCCACATGCATTATTTTCTTAGAAGATGCCTTTACAAAGATGTACAGAGATACATCATGCATAAATGAGTATAAAGTGATCGCCTGCTCTGACTATCTCTGCATGGTGAATACTAAAGAACTGTTTTTCCCTGCAAAGCCTGGAAGCCCAAGTCCCTTCTTAAACACCACCAAATCCTCAGTGTTGCCCCAGACATCCCAACCCCAAGACTACATCCTGAAACACTGGGATGCTCCTGCCAGCTGCACAGCAGTCACGACATGCTTTTATAGCACCTCAGCCCCAAGGCACAGCAAGTGCCACAATGGAATAGTCCTGTGATAACACAGAATTATAGAATTGTTCAGGTGAGAAGGGACCTTAAAGATCACCTACTTCCAACCCCCTCCTATGGGCAGGGACACCGCCCAGTAGACCAGGCTGCTGAATAACCTTAACTTTAGGATGAGCACATGCTGAAACTCAAGGCACAAACCTCGTAGCGGTATTTTACTGGCTTTTGATCCTGTGGCTGGCTGAACTTTGACAGTAATTCTGTTGAGATTTGCCATGCAAGGCTAGACCTGCTTTACCAATCTAGTGTGACAGCTGAGAGTGACAAGTTCTAAGTGAAAACCAAAATTCAGTACTGTCAAGCTAAAATCCTGGTGCCAACCCCACCAGAACAACCTGTTGAATAGCTCAGGTCACATACATGTGATATTCATAAAGACGGGTTGTTTAGTGAGAATCTGACCACATGAGCTTGGTGGAAAGGAGCACATCCTGAGGTGGTAACTGCCAGCTACACAAGCGTTATATTTACCACACTGTAGAAAGAGTGAGAAAACAAGCAAGCGACTGGCACAAGAACAAACACATTGAGCTGGAGGACCAGGAGTTATGATATGCACTCAGCATATCGGAGATTTGCAAGAACATTACAGCAATCTGTAAATCTTGCAGTGATGGCACATAAAACGAAAGGATATGCATGGGAATTCATCAGTTTCTGCAAAACAAAATGGTAGGCAGATGAGAAAATTTTCAGAAGCAACATTTATCATGCATTCACCTTGACCACTAACGGACAGATATGATGGTGGACACAGAAAATTACCTGGGTGCTAGATGAAGTCAAGCAATACTAGCTAAAAAATTATGATTGTTAGAATGATGGCGTCAAGAAAGGAGAAGTAAAAGATAAATTTTAATAAAAGGTCCATGGCATGAAGTGCATCTGTTGCAAAAGATTGCAAAAAGACAGTTGTAACAATCGCAGCATATGTGAAGAACGAACTTAAAAGGATATTGTACATTATAATATATAGTAGAGTATAAGGAATGATAAACAAAAGAAAGATCAAGAGTGTGCAGAACAGACAGAGTGAAGAATGGCACAGAACAAAAAGGTTTAGAGATAAACTGTTATGGAGCAGATGCAGAACACAAAGTGCAAGAATGTCATTCAGCTCCACTGTCACAGCTGCACTGGCAGATGGAAAAATACAAATAAGATATAAAACAATACTCTCAGATCCATAAGGTGTCTGTTCTGTGGTTACAAGGGTCCTAAATGCACCAGTGTAGTTCTCAAAAAGAATCAGTATTTAATCTCTTAAGCATTTAAATACAATATGTTCTGTGCACATACACAACAAACAAATGCTTCTCACACTTGAATTTAGTCTGTGTGGCCATTTACTTCTGTCTTGCCCTGGAGTATTTGGGCAGCAGTAGGATCCGAAAGAAAAATCATGTGATAAAAGTTACAGATGATCACACAAAAATGGATTACTTGGTGTTTATTTGTAGCCAGTTGATCCCTAAAAACAGCAGTTGGCCGAGACAGAAAGCCAACAAAATTTAATTCAAATTTGGGCATATTTAACAACATATGGAGTGTTTTCATTCAACTGGAAGATTAAATTTTTATTATTATTTCATCAAACTTTAACTATCATCTGGAAGAAGTAACTTGCTTTCATTATTTCCTTAGGATATTTAATTCTTTTACAGTAAAATATTAATGTTCAATCATGTATATTTTCCTTCTGTTCCTCATTCTCTCCAGTTTGTGTCCATTTAAAATGTTAACATAATTAAATAACTTCTTCCTTTGTGTTGAAAAACTATTTCCATGATGATTTTTATTTTTTTTTACCACCACATGTTTATTGTATATGAATAGACTGAAACAGAAACTCTTCCTCAAAGACCTTACAATTTGCTGTATACTGGGGGAAAAAAAAGATAAATCGATAATGCACAATAGTCTAAGTGACACTATCTGGACTACTGATAATGGAAAAGTAAAAGACTGCTTAGGACACACTGTAAAATCCTGAAGTCACTTGAGTGTCTTTACTGATTTCAGTCAACCTGATTTTCTAGGCAGAATTTATGGAAGAATTTAATGGAAAAAAAGAGAAGTTACTCAGTAGACAAGAAAGAAAGATTGTTCCAGATATGAAGTAATTATCTCAGAGGCAGATCAAGATAAAGAAATAAAGGTCATATTAGGAAGAGGGATGAATAGATCAAGTGAAATAGCACAACAAAAGGTTGTAAGAATGAGAAGACAGTTTTCACTGATGGACAGTACTGAGGAATCTATAGAAGGAATGAGAACAAAAGCAGCAAAGAACAAAATGAAATGGAAACAAAACCATTTCTGTACTTCCATATGGCTAGAAAGAAGACTCGGATTGGAGGAGTATAATTAAGTCAATACACAGATTCTAGGGTAAGATATTAATAAAACAGAGGAAAGAAAACCAAACCATTATAAATGTAAAAGTTAACATAATATTTACAAGACAGACAGTAAGGAATGTCTGGATCAACATTGTAGAGATAAAGTTAGAGGAAGTAGGCGATAACATCAGCTATAAAGATGGTAACATTCAGACAGTGACAAAATAGCAAGCAAATGATTTCAAAGTGATAGTTCAAGACACTGGATGACAGGTCAGGAAAGATAGTTATTTAGGATTCGTCTGAATATGAGTATCAACTATGTCACTCAAACATGCCACAGAAATCAGGAGAGAGGCAGAAGCAGAGTAATTTAACTGTAAACACCAGAAATTATTCTTCTATCATTACCATACTAGCAGATGTCCCCTTACAAGCTGACTATGATGGCCTAGCAATTAAGACCTGAACTGTCTGCTTAAGAAACCGAAGTAACGGCTTCTTAAGATTATTTTTGGACTGTATTTGACTGTGCCACAGATAACCTTAACAACAGAGAGGTGTCTTAATTCATACATAAAGTAACTAATGACAGTGACATAACCTGCACAATAAATAGTCAATCTAAATTAGTATTATGCAGCTTTTGTATAAGTACAGGATTTAAGTATTGCAGATACAGAACTGGGTGCTGTACTGCTAGTCTAACTACAGATACAGAACTGAAGTCTAACAACTTTTCCAAATATTAAACACAACAGTAACACCTCCTAATCTCATTACAACACTGATTAATCTAACACTGTTTAGCTAATCTTCAAAAGATTTCCCCACAATTCATTCTCTGATTCTTTGTCATGCCTGATACAAAACAGAAACAAGAAACTATTTTGATGTCGGTATTCTGAAGAGTATTTATAATTATCCTATGCAGTTGTTTCTGAAAATCAGGGAAGTGTTAAAATAACATCAGAATTTATCATTCTCTAGTATGTAAAGTGAAACCATAAATGCCAGAAGTAGTCTAGATTTGCCACAGCCTCCTGCCAAAATACTATATGGATATCCATAATTTAATGTTATACAGAAGCGAAGTGATCATCCCATTTCTATTCCACTGCTGCCATCAAACACAGGGCAAATACTAACACTGTGGTTTCCCCCACCATCAAGTCCCTTTGTTCACTTCCCACATGTGAACGAGCAGCCAGACTCCAGGGCTCATTACCAGTTTGATTCCAGTGCAGAAGAGCTCTGTACCTGCAGCAGATTCTGTTGAAACCAGCTAGCACTGCACTGCAGAAACAAAACAAAAAATGGAAATTGTCTTTTCCTTAATCCTTAAAACATCACTTTCTGAAATATACACTGAAAATCTCTCAAGGTTCCAATAACTGGGTGGATGAGCTTGATACCTCTCACTGCAAACACTTCCATTTTATCGTCTACCCCATCTGTAAGAACTCACCAGTTCTTGTCTCATACACAGGTAATAAATCCCTGGGGCACTTGGCATGAATTTTGCTCAAGTGCTTGTAGCACTCTGCACAGAGAGATCATGGACTGTTTTGGGGACGTTTTTAAACTACTAATACAAATGGCTACAGCGAAACAAAAGCTCTTCCAACAGTACCCTAGCATATACCGATAAACATTTAGATATAAAATCAATACCTAAAGCTTTGAGCTATCTAAACCATGGGGATGTTGGTACATAATCATCCCTAGAACCACTCACACAAGAACATACACACTTCATTCATCTAAGATACTCCTAATGTGACATGCTAAAACAATAAAATTATTTGAATGGTACCTCTGCTGAGTATCACACAATTTACCTTCATTTCAGTGTTGAGTGAAAATCTCTCTCTCCCCTTAGTGCTACATATATTAAATGAAAATCATTATTTGCTTTCAATCCCTGCTAGCAAAGATAATGCTATTCCACTTTTTATAACAAAGTTAAGCACGTCAAAAAGTCCCTCATGTGGTAGTATCATCTGTGTGCTAAGATGAAATGCCCACATCTACCACTTCAAAAGGCATTCTCCTTGCTACGGATATCCATTGACATGTGCCCCGTGTCAAAGACCGCTTTTCTTTTCTTGGGAACTGACTGTGGTGCTCGGTGAAAAACTGTTCCCCACCCATCTCAACTCACAAGCACATACCCAATGTCTGAGCACAAAGAAAAATGACAACTGCACTAACATGATTTCAGTGCATCTAGCGTTCATAAAGAAATGACAATTTCAAGCTGTCATGCTGCTGAAGAATTCTAAAATTGCTGTTGATGCACCATGTAACCAGTGAACAGGTGCTAGAAATGATTGGAGCGTGGTTCATATTAAATAGAGACCTTTGGAAAAGAAAGATGCATTCTGCCAGGCAAATGTGGAGAGGTTCAGCTGATAACACCTATTTATGAATCTGCATTCGCAATGGCAAAGGAATAGGAGGTAGAAACAACAACAAAAAATAATCTTGGATGAACATTGGTATCAGGGCAGAAAAGCAGACTGTTTCTCCACTGAGAGATTATAGCCACACACCGTGCAGGATGGTGAAACCTTTAATAATAACAATGACACAGCATGAAAAAAGACTTCCCTCTTGAAAAGAAAAATCAGCCACTGCATTCAGTGAAAATCCTGTTTTCCTAACATTACTGGTATCTGAAGGACAATCTAGGTGCTTCAAGACACCCCATGGCCGTTATCTCACAGAAGGTTAAATGGAGTTACCAAGTCTTCAGCAACTTCTCTCTTTTTGCTAAACACAACAGCTTAACAAATTCAACTACAGATCCAAAACAAAGATAGCCAAAGGTGCATAGAAAGCTGTTTCAGCCAGCGTGTAAAACGGTGGGAAGCATTTGGCAGGTTTTAATGGAAAACTAAGACAATCCCTTCCAAAGGAACCAGACAGCTCAATGCCCATTTTGTACCTCTCAGTCTCCACAGCTTCTACTGACGGTTTGGCCAGTCTGCCTTTGCTGGAGCTACTGCAGTATTGTGATGGCGGCATGGAGGGATTTGTGAGGAATAAGGAAAGAAAAGGTATTAACGGTTAGAAATAAAACTCCAGCGAGTCCATTCAGCTGTTGGAAATGGAACTTAAATGGCTGATACAGAACACTCTCCATCCTGTTACCTTCTTCTGAAAAACACTCAGTGATCTGGCATGTTTGTGCTGTTCTTGCCAACCTGCATGGAAATTGTAGAGAGCTCTAAAACATACCATGTATTATTTCGGTGCCACAATTGTGCCGCTTTGATGTACTTAGATTAGGCAAACAGGACCAAAAAATAGCTGCAAGGAAAAGAAAGATAATTTCCCATGTTCTTTTTTTTTTGCATTCTGATGTACCATGTTAAATTGCCCCAAACTATCGGGCTGCAGAAGCCAGGACTGGGTGCAACAGGTACTACCTGCTTGTAATTTTTATGTACAAATGTGTCTGAAAAGGGCAAAATCAGATCCTGTAGTTATCCCAGACTGGACCATAGCTGCAAAAAACCCAACCCCTCCTTTCTGAAATCCCTGAGAATGTTTGCCTTGAGACCCTTTGTTTTATTTAATACCAGATTGTGAATATTGCACAAACAAGCTATTTTCTAATACAGAATCGATCACCTTTATTTCGATGGCTGAATCCTTCATCCTGTGTTGAGGGGAGGCAGAAGCCAGGGAGTGATCCGATACTGTGACAATGAAAGTGCTGATCAGATGTTATAAACTTTGTTCTTCTGTCAATCGCTTCTAAATAAACCTAAATTTGCATAACTTCTATCCTTCAGCCTTTTATAAATGCAAATAAAAATTCAGCATTTGGGGAAGAGCAGCAGGTCAACAAATATACCCCTGGGAAAATCAAGTATGTTCAGCTCCTTCCCTGTGTCTGAATATTTCCCTTTTCAGACAGCCACAGACGATAGCAATTTTCCAAGCCTAAGGCACACAGGTTTCATTTCAGGAACAAGTGTGGAGAATCTAGACAAGCTTCCAGTGAAATCTACTTCACAAAAACGTGTATTCAGAACTCAATTTATGTGAAGCTCCTGCAAACTCAATGCTTCTGCGTCTGAACTCATCCTTAAGGAGAATGAATCCTTCAGGTAGCCCTTACTATCTTTGAAATTTTGTTCTAGGTTAACAGAAAAAGAAGATACGGATAAGACTTCAGCAGAGTAAATAATACAAAACACAATGTCAAACACAAAGTGTCTGACAAGAACTTTACTAGTGGCTTGCAAGTGATATGACAGATGTGGGTGATAAAAATCTTACATCCAACAGTCAGATATCAGTTTTTAGGTCCTACACAAATGGGATTTGTTAATACCTTGTCAGGCCACATGCAGGTGTAGCGAGAAGCACGTTTCTCTTTTCATCCAATGATCTGCACGGGATGTCACGAGCTACTCCAATAACTCACGCAGCAAAGGCAGGAAAAAAAGAATCTGTTAAGACTACTAAAGATATTGACAAAACAGATATTAAAGTGGCAAACAGAACACAAGGGAACAGAGTGACCTTAGCAGAATGGCACACACAGCCCTGCTGACAGAGGCCCTCCTACTAATTATATGGGTATTTCGCTAATGTGCCGAGAGAGACAAAAGTAGAGAAGCCAATCACTCTGCTACGTCTGCTTCTCAAATCTTTCAAAGGTCAAAACGAAACTGGAAGTAATCTAAAATGCCCTGCTCTTACCCCTCTGTCCCCAGTGACATTTTGGAACCACGTGCTGAACTAAGCAGCTCACCACAGAGAATGTACTTGGCCATGTCTCCCCAGAAGGGAGTATATGAAAAAGCACTTAACACTGACCTATTTGTGCTCCTATTTTAATCAACTGGAAAACACAAGCTGGTCAAAAATGGATACATCTGAAAGTCCTACCTGTACCCATTAATGCTACAAGAAGTTAAACGTGAATAAGTAACACTGGTAACATGCAATGGTCTCCTAAGGTTTGGCTCTCCCAAAAGAGATGATTGACCATTTGTGGTTCTCAGATTCCCTAGTCTAAGAGATGAGGCACGGACAACAGACAAAGGGCAGAAAGACAGGGGAAGGGATGACAGCGCAGATGACAAGTTCTGTGCTGGAAGTGTCTGCTCTAAAATTGAGTGAGAAAGATACTGTGGTATCTCAAGAGGCAAGGTGTACACTTTAATACAATTGTTTTTAAATTTTTAAGATAAATCCTGACTTGAGTAGCAATCACTTGTTTGCTTAAGTATTACTTCTTATTTTGAAATAAGGCTTTAAACTTTCTCTGCCACACTCTTCCCCTTCTCTCTCTATACTTTATATGCTGTACAGCATGCCATTTTGGTTTCCTGCTGAATTCACACTTTTTGTTTGCTTATGTATTTCAAGATCTCAATCAATCATGTTGTCAAAACAGCCTTTTTGTATCATCTACCTACCACCACTTGTCATTAGAGATGTTTAAAGCTCCACTGCTGCAGAGAGTCTGATTTACACTCTGACATCTCCCACACTGAGCTTATTATAATTGTCTATAAACTGCCCTTTCACAAGCTTTAATTAGGAAATAACAAATGGTTCAGGAGCATGCTGTTAGGCAGTTTATTTTTTCTAAATTCAGTATTTCCACTGTACTCTCCTGATCACAATGTCATGCTATGCAACAATCATGTTGATTTCTAAATTTTTACTTTAACATTTAAATCTTTTCATGACCTTTTCCCTTCCACTCCTCCTCCTCCTCTGCTCAAATAGGTTTTACAGCTTTCTGAATTGTTCTAGATGCAATATTTCTGAGCTGAAACAGGAATAAGCTAAAAATAAGTACTGCACCATCAGAAAACGTTTATTTTATTAAAGGCCCACTGGAGGGGCGGTTTTCTTGGTTACACACAGTACTCTCTGCATTCTAATATACCACTATAGCCTTAAAATTTCACTGAGGACTTTAATAAAAAGTCTGAGATGAATTGTATTGTTCAGTGGCTTAGAGTCACAAATTCCAGAAAGGGTTATATAGTTCAATTAACTAGTCACCACGTTGCCAGAGCTTATTTTATACAGTAAAATTAACACTAGGGAAATGCATCTACAGCAGCTGCTGCAGTCCGCAGTATTATATCAGACAAGGTCTGAAGAGATAATCACACAGATCCCAAAATAAATGGGGGAGGAAGTTCTAAAGGTCGAACATGAACGCAAGCTTTCAGACGCATATCTATGCATCTCTTGTTTGCAAAACTTTGTTTTCTATGTCTATAAATGGAATAGTTTATTTAGAGAAAAAGATGGTTTGAACGTCACTGATACAAACAGTCCTGCACTACCTATTTCCTTGAACTTCACAAAAGAATGTGTTTCAGTATTTATGAGGAATAGTCACAGCCTAGTCCACCTGCAATCAGTCACTGCTGTTTTGCAGCAGAACAAAGACTGCTGAACAGATTCATCACTAGAATAATTCTATTCTAAAATCTTGTTTTCACTGCACAGCACTGATTGCAGCAACAAAAGGTTTGAATGGGCTCAAGATATTTCTCTAACTCACCCAGCTGCTATTTCTCATCTGGGAACTGGATATTGGTCAGGTACGTGGTCCCCTCCTCTTCAGTACCAAATCAGACTACTTCAAGTCGCTGTTATAATTGTTTTGGTACCAAAATAGCAGAGATGTGTATTTGGTTCAAATGTCTGTCCCCTAGTGTTTCACAACCACTAGTTACTGTCTCGTGTAAGAAGCTTCTGCATAGCTCGATGTCCAATTACGTGTACTTTCCACTTGGCATAGGCTCTCCAACAGCATTCTGCTGCCACGGGCACTTTTGGAAGGGAAACTAGAGAAAGCATTTCAAATTTTAATAGTTTGAGCACTCTTCCAGTTGAGCTTAGACTCAGCAAAGAAGTAAGAATCAGCATGCACATATTCACGAAGAACTCGGCAGCAAGACGCTCAAATGCCAATGAATAGCACTTCAGCTTCCATGTTGGCTTTTACAGCAACTTTCACACTAGGGACAAAAGTGCAGGCATTGCACACTGATTACTTTTTGAGATAAAACACGCTGAAACAGCAACTTTCTTTGTCAATGCCTGACAACGTAGAATATTCCTCTGCTTGATAACTGATGCCGTTTTCCTCCATGAAGACACATCTTGGGGTCTGTTCATAAAGCCTAAAATCTGTCTCTACAATGGTCATTTTGTTGCATTTCTTCTCTGTGATCTTCATACAGTAAAAAATACACACAGAAATACTACTACAATACTTCTTTAAACCCACTACACAGCACTTTCTTCTATAATACACAAATATGCACTTGTTTGACATATGAAGATAGATGCATTGTTATAGAAGTGGTGTACTGGAGTGAACTGTTGATCAAACTAAGCCTAACCTGTTGAAAATTGTATTTCTGCTTTGTTAGCTCAAATCATTCGTCAACTTGCACAGAAATTCAGTGAACATCTTTCTCAAAGGGTTCTTCAGGGAACAGAATACATAGCATGTTTTAAAAACTGATATATTTTGTTTTAATAAAATGTTTGGCTTTGCATACGTAGACTGATTCACTCTGTCAAAATGTGTTAGATCCCTAGATAACTGCATAACACCAGAGTACTATTTGACACATTTTTGAAGTATATTTTTACTTATTTTTATCTATTATTTTATTTATGTTTGGTGCTAGGCTTTATTTTTATTTATTCATTCACATTTGCTACTTTCAAAGTTTAGTCCTGGCATTTCATCTGCACACACTGTGTACTTCTGGCATGCTCAAAGGGAAACTGTTGTGATTGGTACATGGTAAAATTTGTACCAGCCTGTGCATCCCACAGGACATGGATCTGAAATGGGGTAATAGAGTTAGGTTGACAGAAGGCCAGATTCAACTGTGTGCTGAAAGACTTCAAAGGATGAAAACTTTCCACTTTCCAAGAATGTCTTAATGTTGCAAATATGAAGAAGCAATTTCCATTTATTCTAGATCAAACTCCCATTTACTTCTAAGGTCTGTTTTAAATCCTGCTTTTGTCTAGGTTATTTAGTGATACAATGTGTTATTTTTCTTCTACACAAAATAAATGAGAGTGAATATCTCAAGGCTAAATTATTCTATATCAAAACAAGAAGTGAAATGATATGGAAATTATTTGTTTCCAAAGTTCCAAGGAATAAAAACAATGATGGAATTCTAAAATTCTAATAAATAACCTGTTACCACTCTTTATAATCTCTCTACTTTGCAGAACGTTCTGCCAGATTGAGTTCCCAAGGCAAAAATACAGTTCTAGTTTACAAATAATTTTGTGAATCCATTGGAACACCTACACGGAAGTTACAGGCAATAAACCATCTCACAGAAATTTGCAACATCCGTTCTTTTCATTACTGGAGGTTTTTTGCACTGGTCTGTTTTGGAAGGCAGGCTCTGACTGCAACCACCATTGCCTGAATATCTTGCTTAGTCCTCATTACAGTACATGTGATTTCTTAGCAGGGATATTTATTACACAAGCAATAGCACTGTACAAAGTCCAAGAGGTAAAACTTGGTATCGCTTAGAGGGATCCATCTTAATCAGTTTAATGGGCCACAGAATCCTGTAAATGCTGTTTGTTGACACTCCTACATGAAATCTAAGGCACGTACAACAAACTCAAAGAGCATTCTCAGTGTTCGGACACAACTGTTAGTTTAGAGACACAATTTGACCCAAACAGCATCACTTGCAAATTTTTGTATTATTCTCTATAAGATTATTCCAGTAATCTGCACTGAGAAATCCCTATTTTTAATATGTAAACAAATGGAAGAATCTGAAGAAAAGTTTCCGTTTTATTTCATTCCAATATTCAGCTGTTTCTTCATACTCGGAATTCATCCCCAGTTCCTCAAAATCCCTTTGTTATAGGTGAACAATGATAGCTTGACAATGCAGTTATTTCTGCCATACATTACAATAATGGGACATTTTTCCTGTGAAAGCATGTATATCTGAAATGTCCTAAATGAAGTTTCTCTGTGTTATGCAGGTATATATTGGGCTGTACATCAGCTGTACATCTGCTTCTCCCAATGCGTGACAAAGGCTCTGGATACATAACACACAATAGCTGTCACAGATGTAATGCCTGCACAGAATGCTTCACACAGACATTTGCACTAGTATTCACTATATGAGATGTACTGTTTATGGTGGAATTTATCTGAAAAAAGCAGCTTTTGTAAGTGAATAACAATCCTGCCTTTTGGTATATGTAAGGTAGAGAACAGATGCACAAACCCATTCCTTTTGTGGGTGCTTTTAATGCTATCAAAAATTCCCTTCAGGAATTCAATTTTCTGAAAGGCAGTAAAAGCCAAAGAGGCCTAGAAATCAAGATAGCATGAGGGCACCAAAATATGATGAAGTCTCTGAAAACACTGAAAATTTAATGGATTAATATAAAGAGAGAGAAAGAAGCAAGGATATAATTTTCCTATGATCTTTGTTTTCTTCCCTCATTTTTCCATTCTGCTGTGTAGTCTCAAGCACAAGTACATATAGCCCTAATTAGAGTTGGAAATCTTCATGGGGAGGAGGAGCTGTGCCAAATGACACCACAGAGCTTCAAATCTGTAAGGCTAAATACCCCCACATAAAGTCATAGTTAGATGCATCTACACAGTCTTTTGCAGAGGGATGTGAGCTCACTGGTCGTGAGCTGAAGAAAAGCCACCGTGACACTAAGCTCAAGTTAATAAGACCTGTTGGGAGGTATTTGCTGCAAAGGAAGAGGTAGACAGGCTCTTTCTTTCTGGTTCCAATACGTTCCATGTTGAGTTTATGAGTTTTTTCCAGAAAAAAAAGCACAGACACCTTGATGGGCTATCTAGGGAAACCATTTAGTAGCTAAATAGCAGCAGAAGGGCTGATGGCTTAAGGATGAGGATCAAAGTCCTAAATGAGTGACACATAAGCACTGAGCATCAGTGGAAGATACTAAAATGTCAGGATGCTGAAAACTAGATGGATTACAGAGCCCATAGGTTTCGGTAAATAGCTCTTGAAAGAAAGCTGTAATACCTTATTGGACAAAGCACTGGTTGCTTTTCAGCTGAACAAACAGGCCAAGTACACGTCCAGGCAAATATCCGGTCTTCAACGTTAAAGAGGAAGTTGCAAATCTGTTTCTCTTCTCTGTCAGTTTGCCTTTTGATTTCTGCTGGACTTGTGGGGATTTAAATAGGATATACCAGAGCTGTGAGCCCCATTTAACAATGTCTCAGTAATGTGTGTACATCTTATTCAAAACTAGATTATTGATAGGAGTCACTCCTGAGATATTCACACTTTGCAAAACGAACACAGTCGTGATATCACTGATTAAACAAATATACTAGTTCATTAAATAATACAAATCCAGAGTAGCGCTCGCCACTTTAGTGAGTTAGAACTCACAGTCTATTTACCCTGCCAAAATAACACATTTCTAAACACCTAGCTAACTGAACTCCACTGTTTTTCTAGAGGTTTCTAGGGTACCCCAGCTACAGTAGGTAAGATTTATAAGAGGGACAATATTTTATATTTATGGCATACCTTTCATTCTGAGATATTTCAAAATCACAAATTAAATTCTAATTTGGACAAAGATAACTTGTTACATCTCTGTAGTACCACCTTATACTATGGTGGGATGAACTAACCATTATTTGAAAGATCACAGCACACCAGGTTTGCAAAAAAATATCCTGAAGTGACTGTTAACCTAGATGCAGATTAATATCAACAGCAAATCATCTGGGTATATAGCTTTCTTTCAGGATTGACTAAGGAAGTCCAAAATAATTTCTCACAGGCTGCTAAATGCCAGTTAGTGGGAGGCTTTTTGCTTATTTGTTCGTCTATTATATGAAGAAAGACTTTTGTGTACCTGAGCTAGACCCAGAACTGTCAGCTGCTCCACAGTTCCTGTAAAAACCACCAAGATGTCCAGATCCTGAGAAACATTTTAAATTAATATTTGAAACCATCTGGTCAAGCAAAATATACTGAAGCTTGACAAAACACAACTGGCAGGAGACAGAGGTATAATTAATTCAATTTTCCTACACACACAGAGGCAATACTAAGGCATGACTAGGAAAATCAAGAATTTAATTTCCCTGTTCCAAACTTTCTGCCACTCTAGAAGAATAACTACGACTACTGCTGTCTGAAAATGCTCTCAGCAAAAGCCTTAACGTTCCAAATGATCCTGCAAATCTCATTTCTGTATGCTTTTTAAGTTGTTTAGTCCTGAATCAGCAGTCTAAAAGTGTGTTTAAACACCGCAGGTAACCATTTCCCACGGAACAAATAGGGAGGAAATCAGGTTATAGTGAGGGCACGCAGCAGGACACTTCTACTGTCTACTCAGTGTCAATGTAAACTGATTCCTTTAAGAAAGACACTCGGGGAGAAGTGAACAGATTGTGGGAAACATGTTCTGCATGCAAGAAAGAGCAAAGAGATGGAATACTGGATACTCTAAGATAATTATGCACAGGGAAAAAAAGAAGAATCAGACAGGATAGCAACAGAATAACAATATTTCAGGAGATGGGAGCTGTACAAACCAGGCTGACTTGCAGCAGCACAAAGCAGATAATAGATGAGCATCTTCTCTTGCTTCTGTGCTCACTAATTCTTTCATGCAAAATAACTGCTACACTGCAAGTTTCTGATGGTTTCTTTACCACTGTTCAGGTTACTAAAATTACTGGTTTTGCCAAGCATTCAGTTACAAACTAAATAAGAAGCATACTACAGAGAACTATAAATATTTATGCATTAAAATAAAAAACCCACTTTCAAACTGACCAAAAAACTGATTATGACAGCTGAAAAACTGAGAAAAGTTTGCTGTAATAAGCACAGTAAAACACCAAGACAGACACTAAGTAGGTACAAATCTTAAATATAAGTAGCTCAATACTTCTCTGCATGTGACCTTCATTAAGCTATATGGTGGCTATGTGGAACAGTATCTGTCCAGGTACAATGTCATAACACATCATGTCACACACTACCGAAAAAGTGAGAGCAATCAAAGGAGAATGCAATTGGGAATGTGCTTCTCTGATACAGTATCAAGATGTTTAAATAGGATTCAAATAGTTCTAACAACAATCTAGCAGAACAGAACAAATTTAGACTACCAAAAGAGTGGGATTATGTTAGCGATCAATATGAGAGACCATTACTTTTGACACAAAGTTTTATTATTTTGCAGTTCTGTACCATAGGGTCATTAAAGGGGTTATAGAAGTGATGCACATCCAACAGAAATGACCCATTAGAAACCTTCCTGGGGCAAACCATCTTCTTCGGATGCTGCAACAGCACCTGGAGGAGAGGGCCCTGCACACACCAGGACCAAGACTGGAAAGCTGCCCACGAGCATCCCTATGAGAAAACTGAGCACAGCCAACAGGTAAAAGAAATAAATTCAACTGTTCTCTAATTTCAAATCCACTGGATTATTGTGTGTTTGAAATTTCAACTCTGAAGAATTTCTTTTTTAGTAGAGATACTAGAATTAGAGAGGCTGAAAATACATATTGGGAAAAATGTGGTAATAATGGAGTAGGGAAACAAAAGCTACTGACAAACAGAAAAGGCATTTTATATAAATGTATACAGAAAAATAAAGCATAAAGCATTGTGTGTATGAGAGAGAACTGACCTGGGCCAGCTGAGGACTCTGAGTACCCTTCTTCCTTTCCTGCACAACAAACCCCCCCCAAAAACCAAAAACAAACAAACAAGCAAAAAACCACAAACAAACAAAAAAACCCAACCAAACAAAAAAAAACCCAACTTTTGATCTGACTCATCCTTGAAACAAATTTAAGTCTTCCATGACAGTCAAAAATCTAGTTCTAGTCAAAGAAGTTGTTGAACCTTAAAACAGCTGCCCTCTCTTTGTCTGTTTTGAATACTCAGTAAGTCTCTAAGCCTGTGACAAGGTCTGAGCTTTTGTTTATCTTATTTCTTAGTCTGCTGCTTCCCTTCTAAAACCTCTTAAACAGAGCAACAGCACAAAGCCAAAGAGTGGTTTGAGCACTCTGCTGCAATACATGGCATATCAAGAAAATAAAACCTAATTTTAGACTATGACAGAGTGAAAGTTATGATTTTGCTAGTTTGAAGCTTTTGCTTTTGGAAAAAAGGAAGAGGACCACGGCATAAGCCACCCCTAGATAGAATTCTGAGATTCTCCCACGTAATTCACAAATTCAGGTTATCTCAAGAGCATGAGGACAAGGTAAAATAAAATAAAAAGGGAACACAGTATACAGTCACCAAGGAATGGTAGAGGAATAACAGGAGGGTACATATGCTGCTGGGACAACATACATAGTACTACTAAATACAACAGGAATAACAGAGGGTAACACTGCTCTGACTACAGAATGTGAAAGGTAAGGGGTAAATACAGCAAGCCCTAGTAGCCCTCATATAATGCAAATCATAGATTTCAAAATTGGAAAGGTTTCAGAACTAATGAAGTGAGAGTAAACAGGAACTCTCTGCATTGCTGAAAAACTAGTTAACAAAATAAAGGAGCAAATGAAACACTGTATTGGCTAGTAATTACAGCAGCCTGCAAATGACAAGTGTGATATTCAAGAAGCCCTGATACTGTAAGGGAATAGACAATCGTTTGTGTAATAAAGAAACAAAGACAACTGTGGTAACCAGGAGATCAGAAAGGATTCTGTAAAGGGTAATACAAAAAAGGGAGTAATACAGAGTAACTTCAGAAACTAAAATGAGGAATCTGGGGAGAAAGAATGATAAGGGAGTAGGAGTGATTTTTTTATATGTTTGATAGGGCTTTTTTTCCAGTTTGTTTTAAAGACCGAGCTAATTAGACACTGAAGAATCGCCTAGATCAAAGGTTAAACATCAGCTGTTAAGACAGAACAGAGAATTCAAGGTGAACCTATCACAGATTTGCAAGTTACAATAAAAGGTAAGAGGAAGATGACGGAAGACTGGCTTAAAATTTCAGGGATAGAAACAGTACACAAAGAGATAATTTCTCCTGCATTTTCTTGTTGTTGGGAATAAGTGTTACTTGTAACACTTACAGAGTATATCTTTGTGATGCACTTTTTAAAAAGGACATAACATGGTGTAATAGCTTACTGAAAATGGAAATATTTCCAAGTATATTCAATAATTAGAATAACATCCACATAAATCAGAAAAATTTTATGTTGTAAAATTTAGTTGGTATGCTTTCCTGCTTATTATGACATGATTCCTGGAAATGTGATTTCAATTTTTAATTTTTATGCAAAACAGAACCTACATACCTCAGCTCCAAAGCAGAAGGGGAAATGGACCCTACTCAGAAGATAATTATTCTGGGTAGCACTCCATTCCACACAAAATAATTCTTTATTTTGTTACTGTTTCCACCAGTAAATTACCACTTCTCTACTCTAGAAGAATGTGACATCCTTTTTGCATTCATATTGTGAGTACAGGCGTATTAGCTGCAAGAGTCCCAGTGGAAACACAGAACTGTATAAATACCAGAAACAAACACCAGTTCAAACAGTTCCCTGCTTTGTGTGATCACTCAAACAATTCACCCCAGTCCCTGATCGTGCTTCTGGGCAGTGTCATTTTGTAAAGGGCGTCTTCATCAATTTCTACAAGCCTGTTCCACAAACTGCTTTAGGCAATACTCGGTCTCTTTTCTGGTGTCCAAAGGAGGGCTGCCTTATTGCTGCTTTTTGTATCTTTCACTCAAATACAATGGTATTTGATGGATTTGTGCCTTATGTATTTATAAGAAATGTCTGCACCACTAAAACCCCATAAAGATTTTCAAAGTATCATATTAAAATAAATAAAACTATCAGCAAGTTCAGTGAGATGTATGTTTTAAAATGTTTCAGCATTTTTTCTAAAGAATCATTTTACTAAATGTAACACAAATATACGTACACATAATTCATTTTATTTGAACATGTTTGTCATCAAAATTAAACTTAATCACTTTCCTCCATGTCCTGGCTGTGCCCCTGTCCCTACAGCTGGGTTATGCCACTGGCTCAAGTCCAGCTTACTGACAGTGGCTTTTCAGCAGAGGTGCTCGCCAGCCAGTTGATGCCCAACTGGTGTCACTGGAAGGCATTCTCTCCTGTCATTGGGCCTTGGTGGATTTCACAGGGTTCCTGTCTGCCCATTCTTCCACCCTACTGAATGTGTATTGACCGGTCTCCCGAAATTCCTGTCATTAAAACCTTGATGAGAGGTAGGTCTCACTAGATATAGAAGGTTAAAATGCCTATTTCTTATACCAAATAGAAATGCCACTACCTTAAATAGGTGATTTCACATATGGAATTTAATTTGAATGACTGATAAGTAATTTCACCTGCACACACATACAGATGATGAGAAGAAAGACTCTCAAGTACAAATCCGTGCTAAAAAGCTGCCCTTAAAATGAGGGGGATATCCTGAATCCAACAGTTCAATCCTCTGCTGATAGTGCTCCAATTTAATCCAGAGTATCACACACATGTAGAACTGAAGTAACAGAGTGAGGGAATCAGTCTCATCTGTAAGCGTGGAAAAGCTTTCCAAATTGTGTAAAAGAAAGTGAAAATAGAAAGCCAAAGAGACAAGAGTTGACTATTTTCCTATGTAAGCATCAGAAAACACAATATGACTACAAAACACAAAGCGTACACATTTGAGGTGTGATACACCAAGTGCACCATTCTGGAACAAGTTTGGTAAAACCTGGAAAATGACTACATACATAAAATACCAAGCTGCAAATTCACTTAAGTGACAGGTAAATTAAACACAACAGAACAAGGACACTGATTTGTTTCAAAATTCTATGTCTGCAGCAAGAATTATATAAATAAATTGGCAGACAGGCACAGGCAATTCATATAAAAGATGACAACAAAATTATGAGCAACGATTATGGAATCGTGAGTTGTTATTACAATTCTCTGAGACATTTCTTGATGTTCTTCAAACTATTTATATTACAGAAAACTCAGACACAAACACCAGAATACTGACCACATGTAACATAACTACTTGGCTGTGTAGTCTTTGGAAACTGTAGTCTATAATGACTACAGTCAGCACATCTGCTGACTTCAAGCCATGTTAGCTGGCTAATAGTTCCCTGGGTCACAACCTGTGATGACAGCTCTCTGACTCATTGCCATTCACTTTCCTAAAGACTTCACAGAAAAAGGAAGACAGCAGGGTGGTGGCGTATCCCAATTTACTTTGTTGGCTCACAGGTTGAACCCTTTTTCCTACAGACACAGTGAGAAGCAGCAGTCATGACAGAAACTCTTGTATGTTGATTAGAAGAGGAGCCAATCTCCAAATAGTAACCATTACACTGCCATTACACTTAAGGAAAGGGCCATCACAGAAGAGCCTTGAGTGGCTCTGTACCAGGCTATCCCACCTGCTTTTGCAAGAAAGACTGGGAGATCTATCAGGACTCCTGGATAAGTAACTAATGTCATGGTTGTTAGTTGAGAGAAAATAAAGAAAAAAAGAAAAGAAAAAAAAACACAAAAAAAAGAGTGAGGAAATAAACAAGAAAAAAAGTAGGTTGCTCCTACACCTGTGAGACAAAAATTCACCACAAATACAATACTGCACCTAAAAATGACAAGAAAAACTTCCTACAGGAATGACCAGACACATAGAAATTACCAAATCAGGAAGTTTAAGAGAATAACCGCATCCTCAATTGAGACAAAATAACACAGCATTTACTCTAGAGTCCAAATTGCGTAAACTAAAAATAATTTCACCAAAAGTGACTTAACCTAGATATGATCTTATACTCTAATAAACTAGGAATTTACTCCCAGTTAATTATCCCATATCAGCTTGGAGCGGAGGGGAAGGATGAAATTACCAGCTGAGTGTCAGTAATTTCTTAAATAGCTGAAGCACTTTTTTTTTTTTTTTTAATAATCTAAACATCATTTAATCATCATAACTACAGAATATATGTCAGTTACTGACCAAAACTCCAATTTCATTCTCTGCAGTCCAAATATGCCAGGTATAAACCAAGAGTGAATTTGACTTCCAATAGATACTATATACGTAACTCTCCACCCAGAACCCTAATTATTTTTGAGAGCTTCTGTGAGGAATGACTTGAATAAAAGTATAATGAATTCAATACCTTGAAGAAACAAACCTACTTTAAAAGGTAAATTCTGTGTGCCTTGCATACACAGAGCTCCCCTAGACAACTTCCAAATGAGCCCTGTTGGTACCACATTCATACTGCGCTATTCACAGTAAGGAAAAAAGAAATGTAAACATGAAAGATCTTTAGAAAGTGTACTTCCTTAGAGATTTTTTTTCCTCTTTATAGTTCAGCTTCTTGTTCCATTTCCACTACGCTTGTTTTTTGTTTTCTCTGCTGAAAGAAGTTTAAGCCTGATTGCTTCAAAGAATGCCAATAATCACATATCACTATCCATAATATCTTACAGGAAGCCCTAGTGTATGTAACTGCATTACCTTTCCCAACATTTTAAGATCAGAATGGCATGAAACTGCTGTTTCTCATGTCACAGAGGTTAGTTCTCTCGTGAGTTTATATGGAACAACTAGTAAAAAGTAACTATTATCTGAATCCAAAGACACAAAATGATCTTAAGTGGCTAGCATTTTACTGATAGTCTGTGACATGATTTTGTCTTTTACTGAATCCAGCCACTAAATGACAATGTGAGCTGGATCTATGCAAACAATTCTTTTCAGAGCCATATGTCTGCAAATTGTCTGGAAATTGCAAGCACAGTAGACAGGGGTGAAAAAAAGCATGAAAATTACAACAGCCCCTCCCAAAACAAACAGGTGTTTTGAAAATGCAATTTGGAACAATACTGCCCCACCCAACTGAAGTGACTCCCACTCTTCCTTTCAAATGCTTATGCGTGAATCTACTATGGTAAATTTCAGGAAATTACAGATGTATCCCCACACAGAAGAGTAGAACCTCACAGAAAGTGACATTTCTTTGTGTGCTGTACATCAGTGGTAGAAGGTGAGGTCAAAACAACAGGGCTAAATACAGTAAATAAAGATAGAGCAGCATACATGGAGACATCCAATTCTATAATCCCCCCAGACTCAAGAATACAGACATTATTTGCACTGATTTGTAACAGAAAATAATTTGCTTTTTGCTGGTAGTGTTGATTTTTATTTCTCCCAGCAAGCAAAAGGTAAGCATTTACTCAAAGCTAAATAAAACTTACTAACCAATTAGAGTTACTAGTATCTTATGAGAGCCAAATCAAATATAAAACAAGCATGTGTAACTTACATGTAAGATCATGCTGGAATTTCACATCAAGACATAGTACCTCCAAGTCACGAAGATGAGCTAACAAGAATTTTGTCCACAGGCCTTGATTCACTGTCGTCCACCCCTAACTAAAAGAAAGTTTCCACAAAACATTAGATTTTTGCTGGTTCTGCTTGAACCTATGTAAACACAGTGACACAAACACAGGCAGATCTGACCTTTCACTAACAACAAATTCAAAACAGAAAGAGAGGTTGCACAGATTATCACTGTCAATTCCTGGAATGGCTGTTTGCATTCAGGGCCCTGCAGGACAACCAGGATCCAGACACAGACTTCAGTCTTGGAAGCTTGGTTGGTTTTTCCAACTACTTCACCCAGTCTAATAGAAGACACTACCTCTTCTTCAAGATTCTGCTTCCCTTTCCACCTCAGACACCAGGCTTTTGTCAGGCAACAACCAATGCACAAAATATATCCAAATTTAACTTTCTTTTCATTCACCGTATGTCTGAGAAACAGCTGGTCAGCTCTGCCTGTGGCAGACAACTTGTACCTGAAGAATCCTCTCAGCAGATCACACAGCTACAATTATCACCACAGAGATGCTGCTGGAAACTGCAAATCAGGTTGCAAGAGAATGCAAGATCTTCCTATCCAATCTCAGCTATGCATCATTTACAACTCCACTGCAAAATACCAAATCAAAGCAAGATGCATGTGTTTTACAAGCCTTTTACAGCAGGTAGGTAGGCATCAATTTTACTAAGCCATCATTTACATCCAATTCTTTCTGTCAGCTAGGGTTGCATTACTGTTGATTCTGGTGCTGAAGTGGTTATTTTAAAGAGTATTCAAAGGTATGTAGCAAGCACGGTTACCTATGTATTTGCCTTGCAACTTATTACTTCAAATTGCTAGATCACACTACGGGCAGACAGAGAGTGCTGAACATTGCTGAGTGATGAGGCCTGCGTAGTCCAGGAATCTCTTTTTTGGTATTTCATAGAATCATAGAGTAGTTTAGGTTGGAAAAGATCTTTAAGATCAAGTCCAACACTTAATTTATTTAATTGATTTCAGATCAAATCTAACACTGCCAAAACCACCACTAAACTATGTCCCTCAGCACCACATCTGTTTTTAAGTATCTCCAGGAATGGTGACTCAACCACTTCCCTGACCAGCCTGTTCCAACATTTGCTAACCTTTTCTGCGAGGGAATTTTTCCTCAAATCCATCCTAAACCTCCTCTGTCACAGCTCAAAGCCGTTTGCTCTTGTCCTGTTCCTGGGAGAGGAGATCGACTGCCCCTCACTACACCCTCCTTTCAGGTAGTTGTAGAGAGCAAGAAGGTCTTCCCTCAGCCTCATTTTCTCCAGGCTGAACACCCTCAGCTCCCTCAGCTGCTCCTCACAAGACTTGTGCTCCAGAACTCTCACCAGGACCAGATTTGCTGCCCTCCAAAACCTCAGTGTCTTTCTTGTATTGTGAGACCCTAAACCAAATGCAATACACAAGATGGGGCCTCACCAGTGCCAAGCAGAGGGGGACAATACTCACCACACTATTCTTTATACAGGCCAGGATGCTGTTGGTCTTCTTGGCCACCTGGGCACAGAATTGGCCCCAATACTAAGCCCCAGGGAACACCACTCATGACCAGCCACCAACTGGACTCAATTCCATTCACCACCACTCTCTGGGCCTGGCCTCTAGCCAGGTTTTTATCCAGTGAAGAGCACTCCCATCCAAGCCACAGGCAGTCATTTTCTCCAGAAGAATGCTGTGGGAAACCATGTCAAAGGCCTTATTGAAGTCCAGGTAAATAACATCCATAGCCTTTTCCTCACTGCCAAGTGGGGCACTGTCATAGAAGGAGATCAGGTTTGTCAAGCAGGACCTGCCTTTCATAAACCCATGCGGACAGGGTCAGACAGCACTCAGGATGATCTGCTCCATAACCTTCCCCAGCAGCAAGTCTTGACAGGCCTGTAGTTCCCCAGATCCTGCTTCCAGCCCATCCTCGGTGAACACTTCTGCCAGGTACCTCCATACCTTTGGGTGGATCCCATCCGGTCCCATAGACTTGTGTTCATTTCAGTGCCTCAGTCTTTGTCACTATGTTTCTCGCGCATCCAATAGAGGATGGAGATTCTCCTTAGCCCTCCTTTTGTTGCTAATGCATTTGTAGAAATTTCTTTGAGGTGACAAGCCTACAGGCCTTTGCTGCACCCATTCCTTCAAAAGGTTCTTGACTGACTGATCTCCTTGAGAGTCATATACAGCACAGTACACAACAGCAGTACCACCACTCAACACCACTTCCATTACTGATTTTAGACTCTACTTGTTCTTTAATTCACAACAAAGTTAGAATAACAACAACAAAAATAGTGTAGCAACTGACTTAAACATCTACATCTCAACTTTGCCCATTTAAAAACATTCAGAACTGGAGTTCCCTGCACATGCTCCCAGCCCATGTCAATTCCACTTTCAAGTAAAATCTGTGGTGTCAACTATTCTTCGGGACAAAGACTATCAGTCTTTCATCCTGATCTCAAAGCACTCCCACAGTGTAGGATAGGGTCTTGGTTTAGCTCACTCCAGTGTGAAAAGCTGTTCACAAAAATCACAGCAGAGTCTTGATTGCCAGCCTCTTATTACAGGGAGATTTTAAATAAAGTATTTAATTTGTGACATTTCTTGGTGGAAGGTGAATAATGGAAAATATTGAGCACAATTATTAGTTTGCATTGCACATACAATTATTCCTCCCTATTAACAGTCGTGACTATTTGAGAAAACAAATTGTTAAACTTGTACATGTGAAGATGCACAGGAAATATTTTAAATTCAATTTCTGTGAGCTCATTTGAATTATTTGAATTGCTCAAATATTATTCAAGTTAGACTCATCTTATTGGCAACAGAAACAATGTCACGTGACTTATTATTTTAGATTTCTGCATCTAATCAGTGCAGCTGGAAAAGTGAGTATTGAATTAACAATTGATCATTAATTCATGACAAATGGCGCTGAATAAATCCACAGAGAAAACAATTGTGAACACTCACTCTTCTGGCAAATGAACACTCATTCCTCTATCCATCAGCTGACAGGGCCAAACTCTGCCTCAAGTTTCAGACTACACATTCAGCTCTAAGTTGCAGATTAATACTGATGAAGTGAAATTTCATTTTCACACTTCATTTTCAGCGGGATGGTCTGAGAAACTGTTTTGTAGGTTCCAGCACACAGATCTCAAGTGATCTTTAAAGCACAGAGCACCTGATGATACACAAGGGAATAAAATTTCTTTCCAGTTCACTAAATTCCATCAGCTTTGACTATTTCAGGATGTTGCTCCTTCCTGTCTGAACAGACACAGCTTAGTGTGGCTGTTCATGTGCTGACCTGTCCTGCTGAAACTCCTTCTACATGCTGCTGTGATGCCTGAAATTGCAGCCACCCCAAAACACTCAACCCCACCTCTCTAACAATCTTTATCTTGCCTTCAATTTGCAAGTTTAAATTAAATTATAATTTAAAATTCATTAGAAAGCAAAGAGTAGAGAAATCAGAGGGGGCAGCCACCTCTACCTACAGTAACAATAGGGAGCTGAGGGCTGACAGACGATGCCAACTTCTTTAGCTCGAAAAGTTGCAGCTGGGAGAGAACATTAACGTGGACCTTTAATGATATAACTATAACACTTTTTTGGGTATAAGATGGCCCTTTTCTATTTAGGTCACATCTATTCCTGATTAAAAGCATCCACATGGGAAATTATACACAGGGCTGTAGCAGTAAAGCTGCACTGATACAGCTATATTGGTAAATAGCTTCATTTAGACAAGCTGTACATTCTTTTTCCCCATACATAATTCCACTAAAATCAATGTATTATCAAATTTACTTCAGGGGGGAGGTAACTATACTAATTTGCAATTGAAGTGAATATCTAGGCTAAAATGCTACAAGCATGGTACACTTTGCCAAAAAAGAAGTGTCTGGGGAACTTTTCATCCCAAGTAGTTCTGAAACAGCACATCCTATTGCTNGAGTTGTACACACAGACACAAAAAGATAACTGGAATCCATCATTCTCCTCCTAATTGACAGCTGGTTAAAAGCCAAATGGTCTCTGATCCAGTTACATTTGTAGTTTCTGGATGTCTTTATTGGCATAAGACCTACAAACACCAGCCGGTCATAATTAGAAGCATGCGAACTGGATGAAATTCAGTTTGCCATTAACTTTCAGACACTTGCATTCAGCTAGCATAATCCTTTAGTGACTTAATTATGTATCCCACAGCATGGAGCTGTGGAATTACATCCTTTCCCAAACCAGTGAGGCATTCTACACTAAAAAGAGATGCAAGTGTCTGGGCTTTAGTCTGGCCTCAAGGAAAAATCAAAGCAAAGATACTGAAACTTTCTCAAAACTATAACTAGTAAACCATAAAATCCCCAAATGGAGGAATGTTTCTGCTTGGTGAAATCCATAACTGAGATACCCCAATAAACATTATCTTAGAGGATACAAATGGATTAGGTCAAACTGGTAACAGTGATGTCAAGGCACAAGACCATGAGAGAGTTGGGAAGTATCGCAGCTGGCTCAAGCCATTTGCTCAGTCTTTGACTAGTAGGTAAGATGAGCCTCCCTTATGTTGCTCATCATCACAGAAGCCATCATTACTCTTTCTGTCACCTCAGACTGCAGCGAAGTGCAATATTGCCCTTGAGCATGTGATTTTCCTGGTGTCCATGAGGACAACAGCTATCTACCCAACCTCCGCTTCTCTGCGAGAGAGAGTCTGGAGCTTGTGCATCGTGAGGAAAGCTGGCTCCTCTACTAGAGGACAAAAAGAATAAATCTCCTGCATACAAATGCATTGTACCTTTACAAATTACAACTGCTTATTTTGCTGGGCATTTTTGTTTTAGATACAAGTTGAGCAAATAATTCCTCACCTAATCCTGTTTTCATTTTTTAAAAATTATATTTCAAAGTGAGCTGCACTTCAAGGTTCCTGAGCACAGGCAGAATTCCATTGTTGTGGCAGCTTCAGTCTTCCCCTACCAGCCATTGACTGCAGCTTTCAAACAACCCACGCAAAGCTGACCATTGCAGATACTATCCATGAGCTGTTGGGAGCATTTTAATTCAAATAGTCTTATTTCTTCTCAAAAATAAAAAAGAGAAACATAATACAACTGCAGCTAAGCTGGCTGTGCTCACCAAAGCCACCTACCACTCATTCACAATAGGACAGTCTTCAAACCAAAGCTGGCTCCCATGTACATATTCTGAAAAAGCTTTACCGAAATGGTAAATAGGGGTATTGGTGCAAAACTCTGAAGTTAGATGCTGATGTTTGCTTAGGTAAGAACTGCACAGGCATAGCTGGAAGGAAGAATTTAACCCTTAAAAAGATACTACAGTCCCTTACAAAAGGCATTACAGAACACTGCTTGTATTGGCAATTAGCGTCGCAAATCAGGAAATCACACTGCCTCTATACTTTGCTAGTGGCACAAGCACAAATTTGGAAGCACAGACAGGTCTGAATACTACTTGCTGAGAAAAAAAAAATTAAAAAAAATTACCTGTTAATCATTGAACAATAACTTTTACATTAATTGTTACTACTGAGTAACAGATAACTATTCTTGTTACTACATCTTGATAGAGCTGAAAACAAGCCACGCAGACTTAAAACCTGGATTTTCACAATGCTAATGCAGTCTAAGGATTCGGGGCGGGTGGGGGGGGGGGATATAAAATGAGATATAAATATTCCAGAATATGACTGTATTTCACCCAACTAGGATTACCTTTGTGCTCAGTCTTTGGTGAGAGTCTCACTGACTTCAGCAGAACTGCACAAACATTGACTGCTTCTGAAAAGTCAATGCTATTTATTTACAGAGTGTTCTGCACTGGGTACCTGGGAGATTTACACATGAAGGGAAGCAGCATCTGCTTGCTTTTCTCTACTTTACTGAAAAAAACCATCCTGGTTCCCTCCTGTAGAAGGGGAATTAAGAGACATTAAACCAAGACATAAATCAAAAGCAGTGGCTTTGAAAAGCAGAGGCTTGCTAATGGGTTAAGCACAGTGATGTTCTTGCTATACCAGATATGACTGTGTGCAGCTATAGCTATATTACCAACCAGCACCACCCAGCAGCAATGGATCTGTAGAGTGCGACAGCTAGCAATGTGTACCTGAGTACATTTACAGTACATCCATGCCTTTTGACCCTGATGACATGAACCAAGCACCCACTTGCAGCTGGAACACTTCCAGCACACTTCTGGAGCTCTCTTGCACACGCTGGGCTCAGTGGTCTCCAAGAGCAAACCCTATTTTCTCTCCTGGACTTGTGTTAGTGGCTTCTCTGCCCTCAAGGTCCAAAAAGGTGTTCACAGAAAGCAGAGTGCAGTTATCAAAAGTAGTTTCTGTTTAGAATTGTAGAAATACATAAATATCACATACCTGCTTACAGTAGAACAACTCAAGAGACACAAAGGCAGGGTATTATACAAGTACATTATCATTTCAGGTAGAAGTTTATACTGTATTAACTTCTGTGAACGTTACCAGATTGCAAAGAGGCCCAGATGAGTGAAGGAACCACACAAATACCAGTAGCAGCGTAATGTAAATTATTGTTGACTGACCTCAAGAACTAACCATATTTTCTTGTAGGAATGTTAGGCTATAATCCTCCACAAACTGCTGGAGAGGGAAAAATTTTATATTCCACCTGTCTGATTCACAATGATAGATTATATATTCTGCTCTCTGTGAGAAATGAGAATGTATTATGATGAAAGTTAGCTGATCCCACCACCATATTTAGGAAAAAGAGTACTTTAAAGGAGAAGAGAAGCCACCAAAACAAACCACATAGAGGCATCACAATCTAATGAGCAGGGCACTGTCATGTTCCTGGAGATCAGAATTCTTTTCTTGATTAAACAGTAGGAGTGGACTGTTTTGCAAATATTTAATTTTCAAGCTTCTAATTACAGTGGATGAGTATCTTCTCCTGAGAAAACAGGTGTTGACACAAGATTTGACAGATCCTAGCAACTGGCATTTGCTGGTCCCTTTCTCAGATTTAGACTCACATGGAAAAAAGGAAAATGCATGATCTAACCTGAGACAAATACTTAGGCTGTGCATCAAGAATTTTTTGATCTGCGTTTGCATGGTGAGCTGTTCATAATCTGTCTCAGTTCTTCCAGAAATGGAAGTTTCAGCAAGCACCATTTTGAAATGGCATTTTCCTGGCTAAAAAATCCTTCACACATGGGTCAGTTAATAGGAAGTAATTTAATACAACCACAATTAAATCCTTTAAGTGAGGGAGATTTAATCTTGTCATCTTCCCCAGACATATCAAAAAAGGAAATAAAAAGCATACAAGAAAATAAACCCAAGATATTTGTCATACTTCAGGAAAATCTGGAAACCTATGATGCTTCTGTTCAGATTTAAACTACAAATGCGAGTAAATCCAAATTCACAGTTTGAAGTATATCCTAGTTCATATGCATGCTCTAATATTGCTAAAATTTTAATGCTTTTGATGGAAGCAGGATAATCAGGAAAAATGCTACCTATTGCATCGTTTTGCAGCACTGCCTACATATAGCTAATTACAGCCTCACTGCCTTCACTCTAAAATCTCTTGCTTTTGTGGGTTTTATTCATTGTCCTTAATGTTGTTTAAATGTAGGGGTTTGTCTGAATTAGCATTTTATTGTAGTATTAAACTTGTGTTGAGACACATTAACAGTGCTGTGTTATCCCATGTCAGTCAGTTCAGTCATTAATATATGTAACCACTATATTTAGTTTATTTGTGTCATATCCCTGCCACTAACCCCCTCCCCACGAAACAAAACAAAACAACAAAAAAAAACACCACAAAAAAAAAGCATTTGCGTATCTTTTGTAGTCTATCTGCTAAATACATGCATTCTTTGGTTTGAGTACTAATTTGGAAATGCATAGTACTTACCCATTGTAGTAGCCTATTGTTTATATTCCTATTGAGATGTTTCTGAAACTGCATTTTTGGCACAAAGCACTAAAAGCTGTATGGATTGGCTACTATGTACACACACTAAATCCATCCTTTGTTCATGCTTCTGCTGCAATAACATAGAAAATCAGGTAAGAATGTTTTACACTGCTGAAACCCTCTATGGCTGATGAATCTGCCTTGCCTCAGTCTTTTTCTGATGTTGAAATATTATTATCCATCCTCCCTCCATTCCCCTCATTAGATCAAGAAGATTCTATTAATACAATCCAGATGCTTTGATATCCTCAAATGAAAGATGATGTCCTTGACATCAAAGTGAATTATCACACAACACGATCTTAAAGAAAGGTAGCCCGTCCAGCCAGTGCACTCTGCAGCCACGAGCTGGCCATGCCGTACAGCTGTATCACTTGAAGAATCTGAGCTCACAGCCTCGTAGATATTTCCTGAAACTAGCTATTTCAGAGCTATCTGAAGGAGTTCAAAATGGCACTGAGCCATACAATACATGTATTAAAGAACGGGGTTTCTTTCATCTTGTTCAAATCTACTCTCTTTTTTATCAAATTCCTTGTTATGTAAATAAGAAATCGGTTCAGGGCCTGTTAGATTATTTGTTACTTCCACACCATTCAAAGGCATCCCAAATTCAGAGATTAATTCATGCAGAAGGGACTTCTGAAAACATATGGTCTGACCTTTCATGTAACATGGAACGCAGAGTGCAAGGGCATAGAAGTTAACGTCTGTACAACAGGGATGGATCCAGATCATTCAGCCTGAACTGCAGCAAACACATCCATTTTTAGCGCTGCCAAGTGATGTAAGTTACACAGATTTATTCAGGTCTCTGCAGTGCATTACCAGAGATAATCCTTCTGGATCTTACACAATCTAAGCCTTCACAGAACCACACACTGTATCATGTGTTTTGCTTGCTCTTCTATGCACTTCAGGTTGTTAAATTTTGCCCATTCCACATCTTCAGTAATGCAGAATATTTCAGGTCTAAATTTACTAAAATGTGCACACAGGTAAAGGAGAGACCAAAGCTTGAGCATACAAAGCAGACATGGTCCCAGGAGAGGGAATATACCCACGCTACAGAAAAAGAAGTAAAATTCCACAAGGTCAAATAATCACAAAATAGTGGAAGAAAATGTATTCCAACCCCAATCTGGTAGTCAGTCTGCATCAACCATATTCATGATACAAAAAAAGAACTTGCTCAAGAACATGTTTGCCATCTCCAGGCACAGGTCCATCTTTTCTGTATCCCGTCTCCACCACCTTTTCTTTTCCGCTTCCATACAACTGCCATAAGATTTCTCAGCCTCTTCTTAAATTAACTGAATGATAAACTGAATGTGAACTTCCCTTCCAACCTCAGGAACATTTCTAACCCATTTAAAAACTCTGCTTAGTATTTCTGTATCCCTTGAAGCTCTAACACCAGAATAAGGCACAAGATTTCTAGTGACAGTCTTGGTAAAACTGTTCCCTGAAGCAAGATCACTTCCTCACTTACATTTTAAACAGTTTCTTTCATTTATCTAAAAGTTCTTGTTTTCTTTCAGTCACAGTGCTGTACCAAGACCTCATGTTTAGGGGCTTTCTTACTACAACCCCTTGAACCATACCTGAGTATGATCAAAAATTTTTGGTTTTATTGAAGACAGCCCTTTGCATCTGTGATCAGGGAGTAACAAACTTAGACAACGCAATGAAAGTAACTTGTCTTCTATTTCTTACTACTCCAGCAATATTTGCAAAGGCTGCAACCCTTTCAAAATAATTACATTGACAATTGAAATCACTGATAATAATATTAAATGTTAGACACAACTCAGTCCCTTACCGGCCCTACAAAGACAGTACCGCTCACTGATCTCTCTCTCTTCACAACTATATTTTAAGATCTACCGATGAATAAATTTTTAAAAGATATCCAGCTAAATCCAAGCTTTTAAATCAAAATGTCATACAGTATTAAGGTCTGAAGTTCAAACACACGATGTCAGTTAATTTGTCTTTATCAACTTGCCCATAATCCACTAAAAAAAACACACAAACAAGACAAACAAACAAACAAACAAACAAAAAAGATTGATACTAAGTAGATGTCTGACAACGTCTGTATTTCCAAGTAACTATGCTAGTATTAATTAATTTTTTAGCTGCCAAGCCTTGCTGATGAACTCCTGAATCAAGTGGTTTGTTATTTTACATAGAATCAATATCAGGTCAATTTGCCTATAGCGTGCTGGTTGTTCTTTATGTCTTTTAAGCAAGAAAAAATATACACATTTTCTCAAATTCTGTGACATTTCTTTGGTTTCCAGCATTGCTTAATTAGTGATTCGGAAAGTTTCTCATCTTTTTAAAATAGATCTTAGACATGGAATCTATGACATTTTTCCAAATTTTCCTTTGTTACATATGGCAAACCTTCTATTTCAGCTACAGCCACAATATACAGGGAGGACACCTCCACCTGCTTCACCCCAAATAATGAGCAGATACGTCAAGTGAACATCTCACTTTTTTGGTTCTCTGTTAGTTATGACATTCTGACAATCACTCTTATTTCAAATCATACTATTTAATGAAGGGCTAGTTATCTATTTCACTACTTTCTAGTAGTGCATACTCTCTCACAACTGATGAGATGTGATGAAAGCTGGTACCGCCAAGTCTACAGTGAAAAAAAAAAGAAGACACCAATGAAACCACAAAGATTAATTTAATTTTAGAGCTAAAACACAGCAACCACACTAGCTTTCTGCTTTCAGTGGAATCCCTCCTCTTGAGGAGGGAAACATACTGAGTATCTGAGACCTGTCAAGATCATCTCAGCTCACCTGTGAAAAAGTCAAGTTTGTTACAAGCAAGAAGGAACAGATAATCAATAACAAGGCAGACACTCTTCAGGGAGGGAGGCTATTTGCCCTGATAACAGACTAAAGGAGAGAGACAGACAACTGGTGTCTAGAGACACAGAAGAGTGAAAGAATTCTACCTTTACTAATGTTGTAATAATGAGTTTATATTAATTAAGGAAATGCAAACTTTACAGGTGCATGAAGCAACTAAATCCAGAAATATTTTAAAAAGTAACAGTCACAGACAGTACAGAAGGATAGAGTCCCCTTTGTAACCAGGCTCCGCACCACTTACAAATGCAAAAACAACTTCAGACTATAAGGAGGAAACAAAAGTGTTCTTGGTCCCTCCAGAGAGGTTGTTCATATTCTGGCACACACCTAAAAGGAAAGAACAACCCCCACAGTCACCTTGACACAGTATTTCTGCCTCTCAAGTTTATACTACTGTCCCTTTTCTCCCTGCAGAGTTGGAAAAATATCTAAGCTTTGCAAGTCAGTTTCTCTGGGAGAATAAAGTCAGCGACACAGAGGCTGCAAATACTCTTGCACACGAAAATCCCCCAAACAATCCCATCTTCTGGGATTTTCAGCTCACAGCCAGCTCTCGGTTCTCAAGGAGCAACTCCAGATGCAGGAGAGAGCTTAACTTCAGGCGGGGTAAAGACCTTTTTGCCTAACTGATTTTAGCTAGAAGCTGGTATAGCCAGAAGTTAATGGATTCTTTCTAACAGGACTAAAAGCGTACCAGTGCACCAATCAGAAGGAACTAAAAAGGTCTGTGCAGCAGCATTGCTTGGCAACACCTTCTGCATCACAAGCGTGGGGCTGTGAGTGCTTCACCACATCACAACACTCGGGCAAGCTCTTGGTATCATAGGGCTGAGCTCTTTAGTCATACAGCCAGTTAGACAAGAGGTTTTTATCAGAGAGGTCCAAGTAATAGCTGATGTTAATGATTTTTAAATTAAAAAGAAAGTATTGACTATTTTGTGCTAGTATATTTTCAACAGCTACTGGTGCTTCATAAACAAATAAAATATAAAAGCAAGGAAAAATTCCAGAACAAAAATCGCAACATTTAAAAAGTCACAATTAAGCTAATTTTTATCCCAGAAATTAAAATTTCTGAGGAATCCTAAAAATATATTCCACTGCTTGAAAATGGAAATGTTTCGGAACTATCAGGAACCCCACAAAACATAAATCCTGAATTTCAGCCAGCTTCAGTAAACAGTTTATCAACACTCATTACTCACAGTCAGTGTACTGCTGCACACAGCCTTAACATATGCTGCCTGACACCCAGCCTCCCAGGAAAAAGAGCGACTGCTCTAAAGATCTGGTTACTTAAGCCTGAGAGCTAAGAGACATAAAGGAGATGAATCTGTAATTATAGCCCAGTTACTATGCAAATACTTCAGCACACTATCTTGGTAAGAAATCTAGGTCTTTCCTTTCAGAACAGTTTCATTATTAGAAACGATTATTGCCTTTATTCCACCACTGTGATATTTCATGCATCTTATATAGCACAGATAAGGAGCAAACAAGAACAAACAGCTTTTACCTCTGCAATCCTCACTGGCAGCATCAAAATTACAGCCCTGAAAGGACCAGAGATGAGAAGTACCCAGGGATTTTAAATCTGTGGTTAGCTGAAAGCCTGAATAATAAGTTGCATCTCATATCTTAAGACTGCAGATATTTTTAACGAGTTCATAAGGTTGCACGTAGTTAAAGCTGCAAAGGTCAGACACACCGTGATTCCTCGCCTCATTCAAGTGGTGAGGCTATAATGGATCGTTAACATGTTGTCCCGGCTGTGAACAGTTTTTTTTACACCTGTTTTCTTCTGCTAGCACTCTTGACTGTGCTTGTGTGACAGAATTAAGGCAGGATTTTCACCGAGGAGTACATATTAAAAAGGGTGGTGCTGTCTGAAGCCTGGCTGCAGTTCCAGCCCCAGTAAGGCAGGGTGGTAGGGAGCAGTCATCCAGGGGCCAGGAATGGCTTGATACAGACTTTGCCATTCTACGCGATTACTGCTGACAGGCACCAGGGCTGACACTGGATGCAGCAGGACAAATGCTATGCAGACACAGCTGGGGTAAGCACACTGCACCGGATAAGCACATCAGACCTAGCTACGCGTAGCATGGTTTTATCTGGAGTGTGGGCAAGCTGCTTTAAAGCAGCTAGGCTGAAACATAATTCAGAAAGGAGAAAAAATCCAAAGGCAAAGGCTTGCCATTGAAAATGGCCTGCACCTTAGCCACAACTTCATTATCTCACATTCACTGGACTACTTCAAACATTCAACATTTTATTCACAGCCACACTGTTTTCACCGAATCAGCAGAGGAAGGAAAAAAGATGCTTAAAAAGAACTTTCTGCTCAAGGAAGTGAAAAAGCAAGCTGTCCTGTCTGCTTCATCTAGTCCCTCGCATTTATTAAGAGTAAAATAATTTCTCTCTCCTCACATAAACGAAGAATATACAGTACCTCTCCCCAGAGCACCAGAAGCCTCAAGGGCAGGCTAGATTTGGCTTAGAGGGCTGATGCAACCTCGTGTGAGGCATTACTTCATGAAGTAGTGAGTTAGCAACATGATTCTTTGCAAAATACTTGGTTTGTGTCTTCTGTCATGCAAACAAAAGCGGTATTTGTGGGGACCTCTGTTTTGATTTTTTTCTGTGCTGCTACCTCCTCCTTAGATGTAAGCACCGTGTCAGACAGTTTACAAATAACACCTCATCCTGCAAACAAATATTATGGTTGATCATTAAAGACTGCTACGATATTTACTAAAGGGATAATAGAAATCTGGACAAAACTTGCATAATAGTATCTGATACAAGGAAACATGTTTTTATGGAGTGCTGGGTGAATTCACTGCATTTTTTTGCATTTCTCTGCTTGCTATCTTTTCTCATTTGAAGGACGGATCTGTATTAGTTTCCAAACAGAGAGTATATTGTTCCACATGTTCTACAGCTCCTGAATAATACTAATTTGTATTACTACATTTCTAATTTAATGATTGATATGTTGGCTTTGCAAACTGACTGTCAGAATAATTCACATAGTATTAAAAAACCCAAGCGTACAGTAGTTTTATTAATGCACCCTTAAAGAATAATGAAACCTTCAGCCTTGCTCTAATGAATTCTGGCGAAACACTTATGAATGATACTATTCATATATGCCTGTCCCTCAGGTGGGGAGGAGGGTGAGGGAAGGGAACGAGCAAGGAACAAAAAAAAGCTAAAATTTCTAGTGGAAATGGAAACATTTCTGAAATAACCTTCAGATAGAAAGTCCTGGTAGGAGAAATGGCAGCTTCAAACATCCACTTACTTTATTCCCCTGCACCACAGGATCATGAAGGATTGTTTCTTGGTTTGTTTCATTTAAAACCCCAGGAACCGCTGTTCCAGGATCTCTAACAGTACCAAGGCAAGATCTATATGCCTAAGGTCAAGTCCTGAAGCCCTAAATCAGTTTTTCAAAGGATGTTTTGCTTCAGGGGCAAATACTGTTCTCAGCCCGTATCCCTGGCTCTGGGGACTCATCAGCACGCTATGAACATGATGCATGTGAGTACAGGAAGGTTTGAAGCCCTAGGTACAAGGAAAGTACACATAATGCACGTGTAGGATTTGCTTTCAGATGGCCTAGCTATTTATGACCAAGAGAAGGGAGCAATGAGACTAACTACCAGCCATTGCGAGGCTCCTTCCTATATTTCTGCCTAAGGATACTGTAGTACAACTCCTGATATTGCACTGCAAAACATCAGCACGTTGCCACTGAAATGCTTTCTCTGAAGTATCTGGAGTTTAATAACTATCACTAAGTTTAAGACAAAATTACAAAGCACATACTTGGATTCCTACCTGCTGTTCGCGTGTCAGGAAGTATTAGTCAGGAAGTGGGATGCGGTTGTAGTGTCCAGGCCAGTTGAAGGATAGACTCAATCAATAACGTTACAAGACAAGACAGATGAGAACATCTCTTCTGTTAATATTTTGCTTCCAGCAACCTGCATAGGACTTCAGAATAAAATCAAAACTCCAGGAGAAACACTGCTTGTTCCCTTCAATCACAGCACTGTATCAAGAGCTCATGTTTAGGGGCTTCTCACACAGTGAGAAGTGCTTTGTTTCAGAAACACTTAGCCCAACCCAAGCAAAACAAAGAACCCAACCTCCAAGATGTTACACTGACCTAGCAGAGAACAGCTCTGGAAATCTTGTTTGATGATGGTAGAAAAAGAAGAATTCAGCCAGTAGCTTTGAGAAGGGCTGACATTTTGCAGGGTGTCTAAGTCCCATCCTTTTCATGACAGTGTGGAATGCAGTGCAGTACCCACAAGTGCCGAAGCACCATGGCCTCTTTTATTGCTTTTGCAGCATTTCATCTTCCTCTCAGAGGTAAAGCAAAAGTGAGTTTCATTCCCTTTGGAAGACAGTGAAGAAGACCGTAAGAGCAGAGAACTGGACTTTGCTTATCTGTCACAACCTAATCCCCAGAGACTCACTCCTTCAGGGGCCTTTGGATTTCTGAGATGGACAAAATGCTAAGACCTAGAAGTCAAAATTACCTGAAGATTGTTGTGGCTCCTGCACAGAAAAATCTCCAATCTCTCAGAAGCTGACAGCACTGGAAGGGAGCCATAATAAAAATGATGAGGCTCTGAGGAAATGTCCAAGCCAGGAGAGACAAATGAGTTGACTGGCCATACAGGGAGGATAATATTTCCCCCACTCAGATTATGCCTTCCAAACAGGGTGGGCCTATTGTGTTTTAAATTTTAACATTTTTAGGCTCACATTTTCAATATTCTTTCACTTGTTGAGAAGGCAGCACCTCTGCAAGCCTGATGGTCTCAACCCTCAAAGGACAAGACAATTAAAATAAAAATATCTCTCTCAGGAACACCCTGAGATGAGATGAAGTTTCCAAACCTGTTTTCAACCCTGGTGTTTTTCTCCTCCAAAAAGCACCTGGACGGGTGACACCAGAGCATGCTGGGTTACACCAGAGCAACCCAGCACAAAAGGCAGCTGACCAAATTCCCAGAAGATGTAGCTTTTTCTGGTGTCTGCAGTGGATATGCAAGGGATGTGGTGCTGCCCTAATCAAAACAGGCTATGCCATCAGAGAGAACTTGAACATTCAACTTTATCAGTTTATACAGTTATGTCAAAAAAAATATGAAGTTACCCACATGTTCCAAATTGCTGAAATATTAGGAAAAGTGCAAAAGAAGAAAGTGTAAATCACAGAGGTTACATGCCACAGAATACATCACTTTGGTGGCCAACAGTCTGGTTCAGACACAGTGTTGAGAGGGATGGAAAATTGCGGCACACTTCCATACTCCATTTATTTGGCACATATATGGGGTAGCACACACTGCCTGGGTGAAAATATTGTTAGCTTGATTCAGCTGTACTGTATATCTAAAGCAGGAACAATCACTAGCAGCAGAATTTCCTGCTATGCTGAAATCTTGTTTACTAGCCAGCTCTAGTCAGTAAATCCTAGCCCTAATATGCTGCATGATGCCATTCAGGTAATTTTACTTTCCTTTTTGTAATGGGCACAAAACATAAGGGGTATCTTTCAACTAAATTGCACAAAACATGTAAGGAATAAAATTAAGGAAGTAAGTTAATGTTTGTCCCATGAGAAATTTTAACATTTCAGTAGCTGACAACTTTTCACCATGACCGTTCTGAAACAGTATTTAGAGAAGGTGAAGCAACAGACGTCATCTACCTGGACTTAAGCAAAGCATTTGACACTGTCCCACATGACATCCTAGTCTCCAAATTGGAAAGTCATGGTTTCAATGGATGAGGAACTGGCTGGATGGCTGCACTCAAAGGGTTGTGGTCAACAGGTCAATATCCAAGTGGCAGCTGGTGCCGAGTGGTGACCCCCAAGGGTCAGTACTGGGACCAGTGCTATTTAACATTTTTGTCGGAGACATGGACAGTGGGATAGAGTGCACCCTCAGCAAGTTTGCCAATGACACCAAGCTCGGTAGTGCAGTCGACACACTGGAGGGAAGGGATGCCATCCAGAGCGACCTGGACAGGCTTGAGAGTCGGGCGCATGCAAATTGCATGGAGTTCAACCAAGCCAAGTGCGGGGTCCTGCACCTGGGATGTGGCAACCCCAGACACAAATACAGGTTGGGCAGAGAATGGCTGGAGAGCAGCCCTGAG